>JAHNEJ010001395.1:0-327581 GCA_022559845.1 Amorphophallus konjac
CAAAGGTCCCACGAGACGGCTCGTCAATGCAGTTCGAATGTTCAAAAGAAGATGATTTTTGGACTATTCTTCAAGTACGAAGGAGTTGGAATTAAAGTGCATAGAAAATACATATACACGTGCATAGATGTCCATGAAAAAAATGACATGTGCCATCACCCACATGTTCTCACAAGAAAAAAATCAAGTCTTAGATCCTCCGTTCAAGTCAAAAAGTCTCCACATGTTGAAGAGGGATTTTTTTATGCTGTACGACAATCTTTTTTATAGTAGAAAGAAGTCAAAAGGGACCTCTCCGGACTTGTACAGGCCGGAGGAACTCCCTCTGCTTGCTGCCAAGCCGGAGGAGGTCTCCTCCGGCCTGGTCCGCCCTGTGCAGGATAGAGGGGCCCTTCCTCCGCCCTGTACAGGCCGGAGGAGGGTTTCCTCCCCACATGGTGCTTCATCAAAAAAAAAGAGAAGAGAAAATGGAGGACAGGAGAAGAGAAAAAATTGAAAAAAAAGAAGAGAGGAAGAGGAATAGACAGGGAGGAGGAAGATCAAAGGATTACCTTTTGAGATTCCACTGGAGAAGAGCAAACTGGAGGTCCTCCGCCCCACCTTCAATCACCTATAAAAAGGAGTTTCAACTAAGCACTAAGGGGGACAGCAGTAAGAAAGAGCAACGTAGTAGTCCAGCAAGGAGCAGGTCGCGGCCTCCTTCTATGGATGTTTTCCTTGTGTTAAAAAATATAAAAGAGCCATGTCTTTATATAAGACTCCACTTAAAGGGATATTTGACTAAAATACCCTTAAATTAGTCTACATTGTATATTGAAGCACAAAGGAATTCAAGTCATGAAAACTGGTTAGGTTAATCATGCAAGGATTAGAGATTTGCTCAAAATTAAGAGAAAAACCCTACAAGGGCACAAAATTACAATTTTATCCTCACATTTTCTAAAATGGCAAATGTGTCCTCCGAAGTGTACAAAAATATCAAAGATCCAAAAAAACTTCACATGGGAAAGGTTGAAGCTTATCCATGATAAAAATTGAGGATCAAACCCCAAGATTTAAAATTACGACTATACCACAAAGTCTATGAAATTGTACAAATCCTCAAAAAAATTGCATATAAACCCCTCCAACAATGATTATTGTAATTATGCCCAATCTTGGGGTGAACGAAATATTTTTTCTCAAACTAATATTTTGGCAAAGAGCCAATATTATGAGGGCAGGAAAACATCTTTAACAGCTTTAATCAAGGGTGTTCGAACTTGTCCAATATAAATTAACAATGATTCCGATCGGTGGGGAAGAGTCCAATACACGAACTCTTAAATCGTCTGATAAAACATACGCGCGAAAATTATAATATGCAAGTTTAAAAAGTCTTAATACACATGTGCATGTTTTCTTCCGTTCAAAATTTTTTTACATGTAAACAGACTGGCACGCCGGGTGAGACTTTTTCTGCCCTTCATTTAACTGCTAAAGTTCTTTCAATGCCCTTATAAAGACCCTAACTCTTCTTCTCTATTGAGTAGGAGGAAGGAAGCAGTTCAGAAAGCAAAGGAGGACCAAATCTCTCGCAATGGCGGCAGTCACTTATGGCCCGCTCGTTGTTGCAAGCCATGCAAGTCATGGCTATCTCACTGTCCTCATCATGTTTGGGGATTTTTCGACGGTCGTTGGTTCCCCTTTTTTTTTAAGGGTAATGATAGAAATGTATGCCCTACAAGCCAATCACATGAGATGTTTCTTGTAATATTTTATTCATATTTATATTAATGACATTTATTCATTGCATTTAATTTATGTTAATGATTCGAATGTGATGAAGTGCCTGAATATGTGCTATGATGACTAGATCATAATGAGATTATAATAATGAGATCAGTCATCCAGATGCACATGTTCTAAATGTTCCCAGTCATAGGATCTTCAAGAATTGACATTGAAGATCCGGATAGACTGGCACACATGATATTTACTCATATGATTGGTGTGATAGTTCTCATAGTCTTCAGTGTGGTGACACTGAAGTACGTGTGTGGGTGCTCATTAGTGGAATGAGTTCACTGAACTGACCCGATCTAGAATCCCTGAATGGTAATCATACTGACTGTCAATCAGGGTATTCTATGTCACAGTAGTAGACCTGTAAACGGTTGGATACGGAGCGGATAGTGTGATATCCGAATTCGTATCCGATTAATAATAGAATTATCCGATTAGTAATCAAATTATCTGCCGGATACTTTATTCGGGTAACGATCGGATAAATATGAATTCGAATTCGGTTCGAATTTTAAACGGATAATTACTAGGCCTACTTAAGGGTGAGTTGTGTTAACCGTGTGAGAACATCATATATTATTTTCTCAAAAAACATAAAGAAAGAGTGAAATTTTTTTATTTTGAGAGATGTTATCAAAAGATTAGACTTCATCTTAAAAAATAGGAGATAACTTACGAAGTGGGTGTAAGTGAATTTCTTATTTTTAAATTATATTTTGAGACTAAAAAAGATAAAAAAGAATAATCAAACAATATATTAAGATTTAAGTTAATTATATATATAATATGTATATCATTAGATTTTTATCTAAGGATTCATATTCGGTCGGATAATATCCGACACGGATATCTCAATATTTAAATTCGTATCCGATTAATAATCGGATATCCGATATCCGATTTAATTATCCGTCGGATATTTTATTCGCATAATTATCCGATTAAACAACGAATACGAATTCGAATTCGGTTCGAATTTTAAACGGATAATTACCGGGCCTACACAGTATTATAGTTGGATCTTAGACCTGAGTCACTAAAGATATCTTGCATAAGGGATGATGAGTATTTGATTATTAACTTATAGACGTCTGTTAAGTGATCTTGTACAATTAGTTATTCGGACTCAGTGGAACTCGTGCGAAGGCAATTAATTTGACAACATGGGATCATTCACTCTCAGTATGATATATGAGAGAGAATGTCCTACGGATCTGTACTTGGGAAATCCCCTGGTCAGGGTACGGGAGTTCATTATGAAAAAGAAGTTTTTCTAATGAACTTGTTTGGAGTACATGATTCAGTCGAGCCGGGACTCAATAGTGTTTGACAGTTTGACCATACCCTAGTCCTGGTGGGGCATTGGATGAATGAAGATCTATAACTGTGTGGAATCTGTAGACGGAAAAGTTTCTGAGTGGGTTGCTTATCCCCAATGTTATTTGAGATCACGAAGCGTTGCTTGGTACTTTTCGTGATCGGAAAGCCCGCTAATTCCATTAAGAGTTAATGGACATAATTAATTAAGTTAAGAAGGAGTTCTTTACTTAATGGGCTGGAAAACCAAACTGACTATTGGGTCTAGAGGGTCACACACAATAGAGTATTAGACAGACCGGGATGGGTGGACTACATATACTATTATTAGGTTTTTGTGAAAAACGCCAAAAGTCTATAAATATATACTGTTGGGAGAAACCCTGGCCAAGCTACAAGGTTGAAACCCTGGCAGCCCTCTCTCCTCTCTCTCTCTCCAAGGTGCGCCCCCCTCTCCTCTCTCTCTCCTTCCTCCACGGTGGATGGTGGTGTTGAGATCGGGTCGGCGCGTGGAGATCGTGGAGGAGATCCCGTCTGTTTCCACTGCTCGTGTGGATACATCTAGAGACCGGACGCTTGAACGGCTCGCGACTCCGGGATCTTCCTCTCGTTTGTCTTCGAGGTTTTGGGAGATTCTCAGCCCCGTAAAGATAAAGAATCGTTCTTCACACCGCGGGGTTTACCGATCTTGTTCGATTTTAAAAAATCAGCAACGATATGTAATCTAAGATTTCGATGATTTTCGCTGCACATTCTGGTCGGAACCTTACAGTGGTATCAGAGCCAGGTTGTCGGTTTGATCAAAATCAATATTATTTTATTATTTTTCATCGTTCACGTTCATGCAAAGGGCTCAATTTTGGTTGCTTGATTGGGTCGCTCATGGGATGAGTTTTGGTTGATTGATCATATGGAATTGTTCCTGGTATCAAGAGGATCAAAACGCACATTCTAATGCGTTGATTGACCCAGTGGTGAGGCCTAATCGATCATGTCTTCGTCGTCGATGTCGTCGTTCGCGCATGGGGAAGACGGCCGTTTTAGGCCTTGGATCCCTGCATTACAGCGCCCTAGAGGGGCTGGCAGGGGTCCTGAAGGCTTCTCCATGGCGTCTGGCGGCGATCGACGACGGGCGGTGGAAGGTCCGGCGACCACGGCGCTGTTCGCGGCGTGAAAGGCGGAGGCGCCCCGAGTTCGTCGCGGGCCCCCTCCTCCGGCTACGGCGGCGACGTCGTGTGGCCGGCGGCCTTGCCGGTGGCCCACCGGGGGTCTTCCATGGTGGTCGCGGCTGACACCGGGGGCCCCTGCGGCGAGCACCGGGGGGTTAGGGTTTTACCCCAACCCCCCTCCCCTTCGCTTCGGGCGGGGAAGAAGACCCCGCGGGTCTACCGCGGGCGGATCCAGCCTGCGCCCGGATCCGCACCGATAAGCCCCCCTATTTTTTTTTGAATTTTATCCGTTTTAAAAAGGTTTTAAATGCATATAAATTCAAAAAAATTGTGAGAAAATTATGAAAAATATTTTAATAAGTTCTTAAATTGTTTTGGTAACTTATTAATTTATTTTTCATTATTTGTCCCTTGGTTAATTAGTTAATGAGAAGTTTAAAAGGGTTTTAAGTATTTTCTATTATCTAATTAACTAAAGTTAATTACTATAAGAATGTGATTCTTATGAGGTTAATTAAGTGGATATTTTTGTTGAGTCCATGCAGTGAATGTGAATGATGGTGGTCTAAAGTTGTTTAGACTTATTTGTTTTAATTAAATTGTTTAGTTGAATGTTAATATGCGCGATTTCAAAATTAATTATTATATTTTGAAATTATCGTTATATATCACTGTAATTATATGATAATTACTGTTTGATGCATGTGATGTGTCTTGTGTGTGGATGGATGATCATGGACTTAGATATCATGCGATGATGCTCTTTATGGTGAATGGTTATGTGTGATGTGATTATTGGGGCCTGCGTGCCTCCTTCTCTCTCTCTTATTAATCTGGGTTGTACATTCTATCTCCCTCCTATATTGTACTCCCCTTGACTGGTTCAAGATTTCTTATTATTATCTGATGTATATTTATGGGCCTGCGTGCCCAATTATAAATTTACGTGTAATAATGAGAAGCGGATGGAGACAAAGAAGGAGACCGGATGCGAGGGCTTCGGGAGATTCTTCACGTCTAGTGGGAGCATTGGATGCTCAATGTTTTTCTATTTGCCATGCTTGTGTGCATTACCAACTGGCTCTGATAATGTGTTTTAGGAGCTTAAGGTCCATGATCATCCATTGGTATTATTACATATATATGATATATGTGGATGTGCTACTTATTACGTATATGTATATATATTTAGAGTATATATGATACTCCCAATTCTTCTATGTACGTAGCACCTATATTGATGAGACCAAAATTTAATCAAAACCCCTCGATCTCATATTAGGTTGTAAACGTGAGGCATTAAGAATGACCCACGTAGCCTTCCGTTGTTATAGTCTAAGTGAGCTGCTCTTAGATTGTGGTGGTTTGTTGTGCTGCCACAAGGCCCTCACAGTAAGGGGGCATAGGCTTAGGCTAAGGCTTAGGCCAAACTTTGGGATGGGCGCCGGCATGGCTTTGTTGTGCTGCCACAATCTTGTGATTTGTTGTGCTGCCACAAGGTCACAAAGGTTTGTAGGTTGAATATACCAGGAGTTGCAAGGTGTTGCAATTGGCAAAAGTTGCCTATCCATTAAGTATGGGGTGGTTTGTTGTGCTGCCACAAGGCCACTACCATAATGTTAATGAGATTCTGGTCCCACTAGGATACCACTGGAGTATCCCGTCTTTACACAATGAGGGTTGTGCAAATTCGTCGAAAATTAGTGGGAGTTATAAATTAGGATTAAAGACCATATCTTAATTTTAATTAATGAATATATGTACGTTATCTAATTATTACAAATCTTCTCTTGTAGACTTCTATGGCGAACCACCCGTTACGTGACATACTTGATGCCAACAGACTTACTGATCCAAACTATAGCGACTGGCTTAGGAATTTGAGAATTGTTCTCACGGCTGAGAAGATTGCCTATGTTCTTGAGCAGCCTGTTTCCCCTCTTCTTGCTGATGATGCTGATGAGGCAGAAATGGTTCTTTATGAAAAGCACAAGGAAGATGCCACTCTGGTCCAATGTTATATGCTTGCCTCCATGACAAATGAGTTGCAAAGGCAGCGTGAGAAGATGGATGCTAGATCCATCTTGTTCCACCTAGAGGAGCTCTTTGGAGCTCAAAGTAGAACAGAGAGATATGAGATATCCAAAAATTTGTTCAAGACCAAAATGTCTGAGGGAACATCTGTGCAGACACATGTTCTCAAGATGATAGAGTGGATTGAGAGGCTGACAGAATTGGGTTTTGAGATGAACAAAGATTTGTGCGTTGACCTAATTTTGCAATCTCTCCCAGGTTCATTCTCCCAATTCATAGTCAATTTCAACATGAACAAGATAGAATGCTCTCTGACAAAGCTTCTTAATATGTTGAAGACTACTGAGGGGACAATGAACAATGGAAAATCTTCCGTGCTACTTGTTGGTAAGACCAACAAGAAGAGAAAGAATCAAGTTGTTTTTAAGAAAAAGAAAAGGCAGGATAAGCAGGGAAAGGCTGTCAAGAAAGATGAGGCTAACAAGGATAAGGGCCAGTGCTTCCATTGCCATAAAAATGGCCATTGGAAGAGAAACTGTAAGTTGTATCTTGCAGAGAAAGCAAAGCAGAAGCTTGGAGAAGCTTCAGGTATGTTCATGATTGACATAAACTTGTTATATAGATCCACATCATGGATATTAGATACTGGATGTGCATCTCATATCTGCAATGATTTGCAGGTTCTGACAAGAAGTAGGCGGCTGAACAAAGGAGAGGTTGATCTACGATTGGGGAATGGAGCAAGAGTTGTTGCACTTGCAGTCGGGAGTGTGAACCTCAAACTTTCCTCGGGAGCTATATTAGAGTTGACATATTGTTATTTTGTTCCTTCAATAATTAAGAACATTATTTCCATTTCATGCTTGAACAAATGTAGATTTGTTGTGAGCTTTGGTAACAAAACATGTTCTTTATTATTAAATGGTGAATTGTTTGCCAGTGGGAGCTTAATCAATGGTTTATTTTTAGGGTTTTTGCATGAAAACTATTGTTAAAAGTAAATTTGTAAAAAAATCATTCCTAAAAATACATTAGTAGGTATATCACTGAGTTAATTCAAATAGTGCATAAATGCCATTTAAGCGTGATTTTCTTGCAAGTTATTGGTAAAAAGAAGTGATATGCATGCAAATAAATATGGCATTTTTACACAATTCAGATTATACAGTGATATACCTGTTAATGCATTTTTAGGAATGATTTTTTTACAAATTCACTTTTAACAATGGTTTCCATGCAAAAAACCCTTATTTTTATTAGACGTGGATACTCCTGTTATGTGTGTGGATGGACCTCTTAAGAGGAAGAGGATGATGTAAATCAAGCATACCTTTGCATTGTAAGCTTGGTCATATTAGTGAGGAAAGATTGAAAAGGTTGTGCAAAGATGGATATATTGATCCATTTGATTATGAATCATTTGCAACCTGTGAATCTTGCCTCATGGGAAAAATGACCAACTCTCCATTTACTGGACATGGAGAGAGAGCTGGTGAGTTATTAGAACTCATACATTCTGATGTATGTGGACCCATGTCCACCCAAGCCAAAGGGGGTTACTCATACTTCATTACTTTCACTGATTTTTCTAGGTACGGATATGTGTACTTGATGAAGTACAAATCCGAAGCCTTTGAGAAATTTGTGGTTTAAAATGAAGTAGAGAAACAAACAGGAAAGAGTATTAAAACTCTTCGATCTGATCGAGGAGGGGAATACTTGAGTACGGAATTCACACAATACTTAAAGGATAATGGTATATTATCCCAGTGGACTCCTCCTTACACACCTCAGCTGAATGGTGTGGTGAAAGGAGGAATCGTACCTTATTAGATATGGTACGATCCATGATGTGCTTTGCTGGATTGCCCTTGTCGCTCTGGGGCTATGCCCTAGACACTGCTGCTCACTTATTAAACAAAGTTTCTTCCAAATCAGTGTCTTCCACTCCATATGAGATATGGAAAGGAAAGAAACCAAACCTTAAGTATGTTAAGGTCTGGGGTTGTCCTGCCCATGTTAGAGACACAATCCTGATAAACTGGCATCCAAGACTGAAAGATGCAGGTTTGTGGGATATCCTAAGGAAACTTATGGATATTATTTCTACCAGCCTAGCGATCAAAGAGTGTTTGTAGTAAGCGAGCTGTGTTCCTAGAGGATGAGTATATCCTTGAAGGAAACAGTGGGAGTATGGTAGAACTAGAAGAAGTTCTAGAACCACAAACTAGAGCTGCATCGTCTCAGAACCAGTTCAGGATGGCACACAAACTGTGCGTAGGTCTGGCCGTGTACCTGTCCAACCAGAAATATGTGGGACATATCTCTGATGGTGGGGACAATGCACACTATGATGAGGATGATGATCCTAAGACCTATGAGGAGGCAATAAGTGGTATTGACTCCTGGAGATGGCAAGAGGCCATGAAATCGAGATGGACTCCATGTACTCCAACCAAGTTTGGAACTTGGTAGATCCACCCGAGGGTATAGTACCATCGGATGCAAGTGGATCTTTAAAAGAAAAATTGAGTAGATGGAATGGTTGATACCTATAAGGCAAGGTTGGTTGCGAAGGGATATCGTCAAAGACAAGGAGTTGACTATGACGAGACCTTCTCACCAGTTGCCATGACTAAGTCCATCGGATTTTACTTGCCATCGCTGCGTACCATGATTATGAGATCTGGCAGATGGATGTGAAAACTGCATTCCTCAATAGAAACCTGAGAAGAGGTGTATATGATATACATCCTGACGGATCATATCCAAGGAGCACCCAGATAAGGTATGAAGGTTGCTAAATCCATTTATGGATTGAAAGCAAGTCATCCCTGCAGTTGGAATTTAAGATTTGATGAAGCCATCAAGTCTTATGACTTCGTTAAGAACGAAGATGAGCCGTATGTGTATAAGAAAATGTGTGCAGTGAATCACCTTCTGGTTGCTATATGTTGATGACATACCTACTCATTGGAATGATGTAGGTATGTTGTCATCAGTTAAAGCCTGCTGTCTAAGCACTTCTCCATGAAGGATTTGGAGAAGCATCCTATGTATTGGGGATTAGGATCTATAGAGATAGATCAAATAGGATGCTAGGCTTGTCCCAATCAATGTACATAGATTCCATTGTCAAAAGGTTTGGCATGGAAAACTCCAGAGAGGTCTCATACCGATGAGACATGGAGGTTTACCTCTCTAAGGAAATGTCCCCTAAGACTCCTGAAGAGAGGGGGCGCATGAGTAGGGTACCTTATGCTTCTGCCATAGGGTCCATCATGTATGCCATGTTATGTACAAGGCCTGATGTTGCATATGCTCTAAGTGTTACGAGCAGGTTTCAAGGCGATCCTAGGTGGCAACACTGGATAGCTGTGAAGTGACTCCTTAAGTACTTGCGAAGGACTAAGGATATGTTTTCTGTTTATGGAGGAGAGGACTTAAACTTCGAGGTTACACTGACTCAAGTTTTCAGTCTGATAAAGATGACAGCAAGTCAACTTCGGGGGTATGTGTTTTACCCTGAATGGTGGGAGCAGTGAGTTTGGAAAAGTTCCAAACAAGAAACCACTGCTGATTCTACGACGGAAGTGAGTACATTGCTGCTGCTGAGGCGGCCAAAGAAGCGTTTAGATGAAGAAGTTCATCGAAGAGCTTGGAGTTGTCCGAGCATCTCTGATCCGGTCCCCTTATTATGTGATAATAATGGGGCAATTCGCAAGCAAAGGAGCCGAGGTCTCATCAGAAATCGAAGCATATTCTACTGCGCTACCACCTCGATCAGAGAGATAATAGCTAGAGGATGTTGTAATTGATAGAGTGCTTCTCAGTGATAACATTGCAGATCCACTAACTAAGCCGTTGACTCAAAGTTTTTTTGAGCGTCACCTAGGGCTGATGGGGATCAAGCATGTGGTGATTGGATTTAGTGCAAGTGGGAGATTGATAGAAATGTATGCCCTACAAGCCAATCACATGAGATGTGATGGCATCATTTCTTGTAATATCTTATTCATATTTATATTAATGGCATTTATTCATTGCATTTAATTTGTGTTAATGATTCGAATGTGATGAAGTCCCTGAACATGTGCGATGATGACTTGATCATAATGAGATTATGATAATGAGATCAGTCATCCAGATGCACATGTTCTAAATGTTCCCAGTCATAGGATCTTCAAGAAGGGACATTGAAGATCCGGATAGACTGGCACACATGATACTTACTCATTTGATGGGTGTGATTGTTCTCATAGTCATCAGTGTGGAGACACTGAAGTACGTGTGTGGGTGCTCATTAGTGGAATGAGTTCACTGAACTGACCCGATCTAGAATCCCTGAATGGTAATCATACTGACTGTCAATCAGGGTATTCTATGTCTCAGTAGCACAGTTGGATCTTAGACCTGAGTCACTAAAGATGTCTTGCATAAGGGATGCTGAGTATTTGATTACAGACTTATGGACTTCTGTTAAGTGGTCTTGTACAGTTAGTTATTCGGACTCAGTGGAACTCGTGCGAAGGTAATTAGTTTGACAACATGGGATCATTCACTCTCAGTATGATATATGAGAGAGAATGCCCTACGGATCTGTACTCGGGAAATCCCTGGCCAGGGTACGGGAGTTCATTATGAAAAGGAGTTTTTCTAATGAACCAGTTTGGAGTACAGGATTCAGTCGAGCCGGGACTCAATAGGGTTTGACAGTTTGACCATACCCTAGTCCTGGTGGGGCATTGGATGAATGAGATCTATATCTGTGTGGAATCTGTAGACGGAAAGGTTCAGAGTGGGTTGCTTATCCCCAATGTCATTTGGGATCACGAGGCGTTGCTTGGTGACTTTTCGTGATCGAAAGCCCGATAATTCCATTAAGAGTTAATGGATAGAATTAATTAAGTTAAGAAGGAGTTCTTTACTTAATGGGCTGGAAAACCAAACTGACTATTGGGCCTAGAGGGTCACACACAATAGAGTATTGGACAGACCGGGATGGGTGGACTTTATAGACTATTATTGGGTTTTTGTGAAAAACGCCAAAGGTCTATAAATATACTCTTGGGAGAAACCCTGGCCAAGCTACAGGAGAACCCTAGCCGCCCTCTCTCTCCTCTCTCTCTCTCTCTCCAAGGGGCGCCCCCCTCCTTCTCTCTCCTTCCTCCCCGATGGATGGTGGTGTTGAGATCGGGTCGACGTGTGGAGATCGTGGAGAGATCCCGTCTTCTTCACTTGCTCGGTTGATACTCTAGAGCCGGACGCTTGAAGCGGCTCCGCGACTCGGGATCTTCCTCTCGTTCATCTTCGAGTTTTGGGAGATTCTCAACCCCGCAAAGGTAAAGAATCGTTCTTCACATCGCGGGGTTTACCGATCTTGTTCGATTTTGAAAATCGGTCAACGATATGCAATCTAAGGTTTCGATAATTTCCGCTGCGCATTTCTGGTCGGAACCTTACAGGTAATCCCCGCTAGCTAGCCGGACATGGTTTCTTCAGCTTCATCTACCGTTGCTGGGGGCAACAAGCCCCGTCCGATCCAAGCTCGCGTGTTCTCTGTGAACATGCTCATTGCCAATGTCGTCCCTCCCAAATGGGGGTAGCACCGCCGTCATCAAAGCAAGAGGCCAGTGGCAAAGACTTCAACATCTGGCAAGTCCATACTTGTCGGGGATCTACGCGTCCAGCTCGACGGTGCCGAGCCAAGGATCCTGCGGGACCGATGCATCCCTAATATACCCACTTCTAACCGTTTCTCGCTTCTCCACAAAATACGAGAAGACTGGTTAGGCTCCAAAAAGAAGACTAAGTCCGATGACGGGGATAAGGCATCCAGGCGACGTCCCCGAAAAGTCAAACAAATCTGGGTCACCAAGCAAGAGGCCCAAGCAATCAAGCAAGCCAGGGCCAGCAAGCCTGCGCGTGCCCAACCCCAAGCTAACGTGGCATCGTCAGGTGCCGTGCAAGGACAGAAGAGAAAGGGGCTTATCGCAAGCCCAATTTCACACCACAAAGCTCAGGATCCATCTGAGCTAAAGCGGGCAATTGTGCCCAGACACCTCTCCCGCGGGTTTCCGTCTTTGAAAGACTAATGGAGACCCTTCTTGTAAAGACCTCCGTCTTTGATAGATTGGGGGCACCCCTTCGCCCTGGTGGCCATGCACCGAAGAGACGAAGGGTAGTCCAAATGACATAGACAGGTGGGAGTATGAAAATCTACACCTGTTACGCCTGCCCCAACATATGGAGCAAATTGGCAATCCTACCAATCCAAGTGACCTTGCCGGGGTGATTGATCCAAATCTGGCAATAGATACAGATGCGGTGTACCGCAATACCCGCAATGCTGCTAGAAGAAGTCTCCAAGCCCAGCTTAGTGGTCAAGCGGGAACTTCCTCCCAGGGGCAGCACCGAAAAATTGCCCAGGAGTTTCTTCAAAACCAAGGTGAGAATCTACCACGAGTGGAAGCAGATGTTGATGATGTTGTGAGCATTCATGACGATGGCTATCCCAATTTGGCCTTTGAGCCACCGACAAAGGCCGCTTTCCAGGCAATGTCCGATGAGGCCAAATTTGAAACCATACAGAGATGGCATATAGAAATGACCAATCTCATGCTTGAAATGAAGCGGCACATGAACCTGAATGCTCCAAGGCCTCAGACACTGATAGTTAATCAAGAGCCGCGGCAGGAGCAACGGGCTGTCAATCCCGCCGGGGTCGACCGACAGGCTGTACCTCCCTATAATACACAACCCGAAGCGGTTGAATTACCGCGAGCTCCACTCAACACTCAATCCTCTTGGGCGTCGGGAGCTGAAGAAGTCCTCGCTCAAAGGCGTATGATAGAAAAAATTATTGAAGATAAGTTTGCCCAGCATGGCGAAGGGGTGGCCACTGTTGACTTGTATAGTGTACCTTATCCCATTCACCATCAGTTTAAAAAGCACCCGCATGATTGTCCAAAGGTGCCAAAGCTACAAAAGTTCAATGGGCATGGGTCGCCTCACGAACACCTGGCCTACTATGTAACGGCCATGGGTGAGCTCGCGCTTGACGAGCCGTATCTCCTTCGATACTTTGCAACCTCTCTTACCGGCAGCGCCTTTCAATGGTACTCCAGGCTGAAACCAAATTCAATGGTCGATTGGGCTGACTTGCAAAAGAAGTTCATTGACCGCTTCCAGCTAGCCGAGAGGAAGGTGTCTCTCGTCGAATTGTGCTCGCTCAAGCAAAGGCGAGGAGAGACCGCCCTGGATTTCATAAAGAGATGGAGGGACTTCAGTATGAGGTGTGATAACCCCCCGGCGCAAGAGGACGCTATATCAATCTGCCGAAGAGGACTCTCCCCCGAAGTCAGTGAGCGACTTCTGGGGGCAAATATCAAGGGATTTGACCAATTAAATTATGTGGTCGCGGAGATTAAAATGTTCTTCGCTGATAATCCCACTTTCACGCCATCAAAAGCTTAAGCCACCCAAGGAGCGTCCTGCTATAGGAAAAGAGGTAAATGCGGTGGACTTCTCTCCAACCACCGAAGTCGACCAAGCATCATCGCCAGGTGATTCTGGTAAAATGTCTGAAAAGAGGACACCGACCACAAAACTGACCGAGCGCATGAAGACTCCTTACTCTTTTAAGGAACACACTGGCAAACTCTTCAACCTTTGCATGAAGAACAAATTAATAACCTTGCTAGAGACTAAAAAGCCAGAAGAGGTCGGCAAAACAGATGACCCCAATTACTGCCCATATCATCGTTTGTTGGGGCATACTATTGACAATTGCTATGTTTTCAAAGACGAGTTGGAAAAAATGATACAAAATCAGTTCATCACAATGAAGGGGACTCAGGTTGACCCTCCTCAACCCCACGCCTGAGATCGAGTGACCCGTTCAGCTAATGTCATCAACCATCGACCAACTCGACAAATTTATCAAATGGCAACCTTCACAGTTCCCGATCCGGGGGCAGAAGAAGTAGGTCCCAGTGGGACAAAACCCACTTTGTGGTATCCAGGATGGAGGCCTTCCCACCAGTGCTCTTTTCCTAAAGAAAACACTAAGAAGATAGTTGATATTCTTCTAGAGGAAGGTTGTATTATGGTGTACGACCCCCCTCCTACCTACACTGAGGTTGAGAAAGCCCATCCAAGATATTGTGAGTTCCATGCTGTGATATCGCACCCCACCCAAGAGTGCGAAGAGCTGCAAGATTGTATCGAGACCCTCGTCCAGAGGGGAGAGATCGATACTCAAGGAGAAAGCATGGCAAGAAAGAGGCTCCATGAGGCCGCTGAGCGAATACTAAATGAAAGTAACACCGAGAAACATCCACCTCAGTCTCATATCCACGAAGGATCAAAGTTTTCAATAAATGTCATTTAGAAAATCTCTAGGAAAAGTCAGGCTAGGGATGTACGACATGGTCTGGACTTAGCCCCCGCCTCGCAAGGCACCTCCTTGGGGGGAGGCTACTTCTTAATGTCCGAATGTCTGTCCATCCGGAAGGCTGTTCGAAAACTTAGAAAGGAAGTCAGGCATCTGCAACATGATCAGCAAGAGCTACTACGACTTGTAAGGCGCATGGACGACCGCCTGACGGGTCTGTCCCTGACGCCTTCAACGGGAGGAGCCACTCCAGCTTCCACCCATAACTCAGAAGCCACGGTGGAACCTAGAAGACGACCGAGGGCCGGAGGATGGCTATCTGAAGATTCAAAAGGCTCGCCTGTTGCAGAGCCCCCAGAGAAATTGTATTCTTTTCAACAGTACAAAACTCTAGAGATATTTAAGATCTGCCAAAGGGAGGGGTTAATACAGCTTCCTAAACCGGACAGTAATTTGGTGACCAGTATGACGCATCGGCATGGCTACTGCTTATATCACCGTGCCATGGGACATGTCATTTATGATTGTTCCACCTTCAAAGATATAGCCGAGGATCTGATTACCCGGCGGATTATAAAGCTAAATGATGGTTCCCAAGGTCCTTCAGAGCGTTCCCCATCGGGACAGTCGCCGTTTTCGGTGAATGTTATACATGCCACAACTTCCCACGCTACCTCTACCTCGCAGACACAGGAACACAAACTTCAAGGCTTTGACCCCTTCGTGGCCAAATTTCAAGAATTGCCTCCTGAAATTGTTGAGAGAGCAATCAACACAACTTTCCAAACTCCTGAGCAAGGGAGAGAGTGGATTACTGTGACCCCAAGAAAGAACCTCCATTTGAAGTCACCCAAAGGAAAAACTCAGCATAGTGACACAAAGGCTAAGGGCATTGCCCAGACATCCACAAGAAAGGCTGCCCCGTCCCAAGAAGAGCTGGCGCGAGCCAAGAAGTAAGAAAAGAACAAGAAGAAGAATTTGAAGAAAAGATTAAAGAAGCAGCCCGAACGGGCGACCGCCATGGAGACACCCAAGGAGTTAAGCACCTTGTAGAAACTTCAACAGTTAATTGAAGAGTTGGAAGACTATATACCCTCCGTCCCAACTGGGCCTGTCTCACTTGACAAATATATCCCGTGGGAGGAGTTCGAACGCAAAACTCGACTCAAAAGTTGGCTCCGACAAATGCTCAAGCGAGCCCAGGAAGGCGAAAAGCTCCCTATCCCAGAGGAATTCTGTATCTTTTATAAAGATCAAGAACTCACTATAATGAAGTTGAAGGAAATGTTAAATTTCTTTCTTGCAATATGGTTGCCATACCTCCCCCTGAAAGTCTGCAAACATCGACACCACCAGCTGGGGACATGATCACTATGGCTACCTACCGCCGTCGCAATGCGGAAATCCGAAACTGCAGTTGCGGTAGAGGCCGTGGACGCAGGCGGGGAAGACATTCAACATCCTCCAATGGGCAGAATTCTCAGCCAACCAACTCCCAAAGAGTGATCATCTTTCGAGGAGAAGAGCCCAATGAGCCCCCCGAGGTTCAAGGATGGGCTGAAACTTTCATCTTCGACCCCTCAGACGAGGAAGAGGAGCCCGTTGAGCTGATCTCTCAAGAGAGCTCCGGTGCTATTCCATTTGATCCAACGGATGAAGAGAATGATCCCGTTGGTCTCCCCTCCAAAGAAAAGCCCGCTGACTCAACCCAAGCAGATCCCTCAGGCAAGGACAATGAAGAGCTTCCGCCTCCTGAAGCAGAATCTTTAGCCCCGCTATTCCAAGAAGAAACAAATGAACAAGGAAAGCCGGAGCCGGCCCAAAAGCCCCCTTATCAACCTAAGCCTCCGACAAAGATGATCCCTCCACTACATCAAGCTCGAGCTCGGGCTAATCGCAAGATCATTCAGCACATGAAAAGGATGCCAACCTATATTACCATATGGGAGGCCATTGTTTGGAGCAAAGAGCTGAGGGAGGCTCTCATTAAAGTCCTTCAGGAACTAGAGGTCTATAAGGCTGATGTAGCCGAAATTCAAGCACAGGCATACGAGGCGTTGGCCGCGACGATCACTTTTTTTGATAAAGACATGTTGTTATCCTCTCCATGTCATAACCGCCCACTATACATGCAAGGAAAGATTAACGGGCATGAGTTGAAGTGGATCCTTGTGGACCCCGGTGCCTCGGTGAATATAATGCCTCTCAAGACTTTTAAGTCTTTATTTCTTATGCCCTATCTTCAAAGGGTGTATGATGTAAAAATCTCGAGATTCAATCAAGATTCCGAGGATGCATTGGGAAAAGTGGAGGTGGAAGTGACAATGGACACTTTCGTCACCAAGGCTACATTTTACATCATTAATGCCAGTACCTTATATAAAGCCTTGCTGGGCAGGCCATGGCTTCATGAGAATTGGGTCGTCCCTTCAACTCTCCATCAGTGTATTAAATATGCGAAAGGCGGGGAGCAGCATACAGTCTTTGCTGAAAGGTCTCCCTTTCGACCAAATGAATGCAATTTGACCGATGCTCAACTATACTTTGGGGAACCTACGATTGAACCCCCAGTTGAGGTCCAAGATAAAGGAAAGCAAAAGGTGATTGTTGAGGAAGAAGATGAAGATGAACTTTTTGTGGTAAATGAAGATCTTGCCAGGCTACATCAACTTAGTCTGCAAGCCGATGCCCCCACAGCGAAGCCAACTTGGCCTGAGAGGTGGGAAATCAACTTTGAGGCCAACCTCATCAATCAAACAATAGATAAGATCATCTTCCTGCCTCCTGCCTGCATACAGTTGGTTTCTTAAAGAGAGGAGCATGGGGTCGACATCCTAAAAACATTCATTGTCACATATCAAGCTAAAGGAAGGAAGAAAATTAAGGAGCATCTTAAGCCCATTATCTTTTACAAGGGTGATATGGTGCCGCATGTCCCCTTGGACGACAACTTCGACTGGAGCGAGTGGCCCAAAAATGCCCTCTAGCCTGTCCAAGAAATGCCTAACATGGCCCGGCATATTAAACAGATGTGTCAGAAGTAGAATATCCCACAGATGGAACAAGCTTCTCGGCGTAATTACTTCCAATAACTTTGGTACCCTCCTCAAGTCAGAGGGCAACCTCCCTTCTCCAAGAATGATTGAAGAGGGTTGGGTTACGACCCCGAGCCGGACTTTAGGGTCTATTATGCTATAAACACCATCGGGACCTCGCCCCCTCCCGACCATTCCAATCTTACTCAGGGAAATGCCCCTTGCATAATTGAGGGAAAAGAAGAGTTCGGGCTAGAAGTCCCCGATACTAATAGCCTGGACAACCATAATGTCAAGTCTGGGGATGAGGAGATCATCGTCCTACAACCCGCTTGGCGAGAACTTGACGAAGCTGGGGAGAAGGCCTTGAGTCAGTTAGTGGGGCTCGACATCGCAGAAGCATAACACCCCATATTAGATGACGTTAATGTTCCTGTCACTGAACAGAAAGGGGACCCGGCTAATACAATAAAGGTGTTGAGACGAGAAAATCAGGCATTAAAGGCTTCTGTACAAGAGTTATTACGAGAACGGGATGTTCTACTTAGACATCTCGCTTTCCCTTCAAAAGCCCACACTTATCCCAAGAGTCAAATGAATGAGATTTGGTCCCAGGGGACTAGGGCAAACCAACCTCCTGCGGAATCTAAAGGTAAAACACCCATGATGACATTGGCAAAGTGAATGGAAGGAGCGTATTCATTTGTCAAGGCCCACACTGAACCCTTGTTTGAATTTTGTATGGCTTGGGTCTTATCCAGCTCCCTCCCGTTCACATGTCATCTAGAGCCAGTGAAGCCAAAAGCTCCAGCTTCTGCCGATACCATCGAATGGCAGGACATGCTACAGAAGATTGTTATGTCCTTAAGGATCAACTTGAGGATTTAATACAACGGGGCGTTATCCAGATCAAGCAGCATCGGGTTTTTCCCCTACAGCCGCATTCTTGGAATCAGTCTAAGCCTTCGAACAAAAAAGTCCTCATTGAAGCTGCATCTACACTGCCCAAATTTATTGCAAGTGAAGCAAAGAGCAATCCTCCGTGTTAGGAACCCAACCTTAAAATTCACTATTTTATCAACACTATCAGGTTGTTGCCTTCCCCTCGGAGTCCCCGATTTGCAAATGAGCAACAAGTGCATGACCTTGTCGAAAGCTCTGTACAACCTCAAGTCACTGGAATCGACGACTCAAGTGACTACGACGCTTATGCCGTCGAGTCATAAGAAGATGAGGGCTTCATGGATCTGCAGCCTGCCTCACGGGAGCTTGAAGATGGTGGGCAAGCAACTGTTGATGAATTGATTGAGCTTAATCTCGGGGATGCTGATGAACCCTGACCGGTCTTCATTAGCGCTCTTCTTACTGAGCAAGAAAGACAAGCTTACAAACAACTCCTATTGGAATACAAAGACTATTTTGCTTGGACTTACAAAGAGATGCCCGGGCTGGAACCGTCGATGGCGGAACATGAGCCGGCGATACTCCCTACAGCTAAGCCCGTCAAGCAAGCTCAGAGACGCATGCGCCACGAGCTAGAACTTAAAATGAGTGCTGAAGTTGATAAGCTCCTCAAGGTGGACTTCATAGAGCCCTGTCTCTACCCAATTTGGCTTGCCAATATAGTCCCAGTCAAAAAGAAAAATAGCCAAGTCCGAGTTTGCATTGACTTTAGGGACTTAAATAAGACTTGCCCAAAGGACGATTTTCCCGTCCCAATTACTGAAACCATGGTTGACATGACCACAGGATATGAAGCTCTATCCTTCATGGATGGATCCCCCTTCATTTTCTTCAATCTGACCTGGATAAGTTGGAACCTATCTGGGGCCAATCCCTCTCTCTCTAGCCTTGTTGGGACCGGATAGGTCCCCCTTTAGCGTAATGGGACTGAATACGTCCCCCATGTGGGGAATTCAAGTCTCCCCATGTGCCTAATGGGATAGGATAGGTCTTCCATGTGGGGCCCACAACTCACCTCTCTCAATCCACCTGTTTAGGCCCGGATAGGTCCGATCTGGATGGATCCCTCTTGGGGCCAATCCAGACCGGATAGGCCTCTTTGGGACCTATCCGGTCCCATTCCTCTCTCTCTCTCTCTCTCATAAACATTAAAAAAATAAAAAAAGAAAGAAAGAAGGTGTTTGGACCAAGATAGACCCCCTAAGAGACCTATCCGATCCCAGATAGGTCCCATTCTCCTTCTCTCTCTCCCTCAAGTCTTGTTGGACTAGATAACTCCTCCATGGGGGTAACCGTTCGCTAATGCCTATAAACAGACCCTGTGGCCCCCATTTCAACACACATAGACAGGGGAGATCGAAGCCCAAAGAGGATGGAAGCTTAAGGAGAAGCAATCTCCCAAACATTTTGTGCTTTGTGTGCCACCACCAAAGAGGGTGCGCGCCCAACAAGGGTTGCACATGTGCCCTTGGGGTTTTGAAATATGTCCCAATGGTTGTGCCTTATGTAATTATTGGTTTGCATATATGCCCTCGTAATGTGACTATACCCCTTGTGTCATTTTTTGGAGAGGAATCATATTATAATAATTTTTTCTGGGAGCTCTACCTCCTAAAAACCTCTCGCAAGAGGCACTACCCCCTTGACCCTTGCGACCTAACTGCACAGGTCGATCCGCGGTGGTGTGCTGACGGATGCATGGAGATGGATCGTGAGCGCTCAAGAAGGAGAAACTCCTAAGTGTTTTTTGCCTTGTGTGTCTCCACCAAGGAGAGACTTGTGCCTATCCAAAATTATAGAAAAATCCATGCTTAGTCAAGAAATTACAAAATATCCCTGATTTGTCCAAAAATTACATAAAAACTCATGTGTTGTCTGAAAATTACACAAATACTTTTGTGTCGTTCAAAAATTATGGAACTACGCCCTGAACCTTCTAGAAATTATCAAAATGTCCCTTAGAGTTCAGAAATTGCATAAATATCTCTATTCAGTTTGAAAATTATCAAAAATACCTATGAGCTTCCCAAAAATTACAAACCCACCTAGGCTCGTCCAGAAATTGCATAAAAACCTTAAACTTTCTAGAAATTACACAAAGCTCTTGATCTACCATGAACTTTCCAAAATAACCTTGTCCAGGGTCACGCCTCCTACACGACTCAGTAGAGCGGGACCATATCACTTATCTGAAGTGTTGTGCGCTCACCTTAATTTTGCTTAAGACTGACCAAGAATTGTCAAACCCAAGTACCCTGATACTCAGAAAATTTACAAGAATACTCGTACCGGCGAAAAACTACAAATAAATCCTGAAAAGTCAAGAAATGATAGGTAAATCTAAGAAAATTATGAAAATACAAATATTCCCTAGACAGTTAAGAAATGATGAAAATGTCTAGAAAATCTAAAAATGTTGCAAATGTACTATGGGAAGTCAACAAATGATTGAAATGTCTAGAAAAATCAACAAATGACAAAAAGATCCAGAGAAGTCAAAAAAATTGTAGAAACACCCTAAAACTCAAGAAATGATAGAGAAACCCAGGAGAGCCAGAAAACTGCAACTGTGTCTCGAAAAGTCAAGAAATGATAGCAATGCTCCAAAATGTCAACAAATAACATAAATATCCTAGAAAACCAAGATATGATGGGACTACCCCAGAATGCCAATGAATGTCAGAAATACTCCAGAACGTCAATAAATAATAAAAATACCGCAGAATGCCAAGGAATGATAGAAATGTCCCGGAGAGTCAGAGAATTACAGAAGCATCCTAGACAGTCAAGAAATGATAGCGTTGTCTTGTAAATCTATCTTGGAAAATCAAGAAATGACAAATAAGTTTAGGATAACAAGAAACTGCAGAAATATCTAGAAAAGGTCAAAACTACAGAAATAGTCAAGAAGGGTTATAAATTGTAAAAATACCTAAGAAGGATCAAAAAATGTAGAAACACCCTAAAAGTATCCCAGAAGAGTCCGATCATGATGAAACTCAAATTTAACGGTTAGATCTTGACCGAGAGTAAATCCAACCGTTCAATTGAGAACAAAAGTAAATTCAACAGTTTGTTAAAGGCTAGGAGTAAATCCTACATTTTGATGGTAACCAAAAGCAAATTCAAAAGTGTAGCAATCAATGGAAGCAATCCAGAGATCCAAGTGTAAACAAAGACCTACTCAATGATCAAATGACGACCAGATGTAAACTCGAAGACCCGATTACATAATTGGGACCAAATGTAAAGGTCTCAAGAGACCATTTGTAATCCAAATTCTATATATTCAAAGAATGAAAGTCTTTTGAGCTTTCTACGAGAGTGTGTTTCTAATGGATGATCATCAAAGATCATATCCATTAGACAAAACCCATGATATCACAACGAATATTACACAGGTTGAAGGTGTTCTTTGACGGTTAATCAAGGATATTTAAACTAAATAAACACCTACTGCAGTCGGTGGAGAAATATCTAGTACGCGAACCCTAAATTATCTGATAAACTAAATACGCAGAATAAAAAATGCGCATGTTATTTAAATAGCTAACAAATGTGCATATATGTTCAATAAATGAACATTGCTTTAAATTTTTCCTTGTTCAACACCAGCACACTCCAATAGGCAGTGAATGCAAGTACATGAGCAGATGTCAAGCATTCTGTCTGAAATCCCTCGCACTGTGAGCAATTAAAAGCACTCCGGCTTCCTTGAGAACCTCACTAACAAAGTTGGAGATGTAACCCTCCACATCTCAACAGTCTCTCTCAGAAAATTTTCCATCTCACTACCAGCCCCAAAAGTGAGAGATGAGGCACTGACGACAATAAACACAACCAACACACTCCAACATGCAGTGAATGCAGCACACTGACAGATGACATGCATTGTAATGGCCAAAGTGGAATGCCTAGCACTGCAAGAAATCAGAAGCACTGTAGATTCCCTGAGAACCTCACAGACAAAACTGAAGATGTAAGCCCTCCGTATTTCATCAGCCTCTCTCATAAGATTTTCCAACTCACGACCCCCTAAGAAGGTACTCTGCATCCAAGGTTTTGGTGCATCCACCAGCCTAATCTGGAAAATTGACAATTTCTAAGGTCAGGTTCGGTGCATCACAATTCATGACCCAGAACCAGAAGGCAACTGGACAATCTGACAATTTGACACGTCCTCCAAACCGCATGAGATACCCAGGACAACCAAGTTAGCAAAGATCAGATGAACAGATGAAACCCTAGCCTTTCTGTAATCCTTGTATCCCTCAACCACTACAGACATGACCAATCCAAATAATCAACATATGCAAAGTGCTCATGGAGATGAAGATTTTAGATTTTTCATGGTTGCATTTCAAAACAATAAAGCTAGGGACTTCGGCAAAATGATTGACTTCTACCACCAACCTGGGAGGTTTTCTGATCAGCTGCACTGAGAATGCCTAAAGAACTAACTTTAAAGAAGAGCTCAGGACTCTAGAGGTGAAGTGGGATGAGAACCAGTCTAAATTAGATCAATTTACCTGACGCAAGGTCATCAACAGAGTCATCCTGCTTCCAAGGCTTTGAAACCAATAAGCAGCTCTTAGTAAATACTAAATAGACCTCCCATCTTCATGGCTTCAGAAAACCATTCCTTAATTTGGAAATGAATAGTAGAAGGATCCTTCATCAACATTCAAATCCATCATGTCTTAAAACAAGGTTATCTAATACTCTGATGGGCCACCCTATCTTGTAAAGACACTTCATGCTCCTATGCACCATTGCAGCTTCTCAAGTTATACCTGGAGAGCAGTGAATAACAATCACCTTATGAACATCCACACCCACTTCCTCCACTACCTTATCCCTAACACCAGCCATCTTCCTAGGAGCAGAAGTAACAAGATGTGATTGATTTGTCCTTGGGGAAAAACTGCTCCTTGGACCTTTGTGGCCTCCGTGACGACATATCCAACACCTGAAAGCTATCAATGTTCTGCCTTCTCTCTTCCAGATAGAGGGATCTTCAGCACCACATGGCCTCATCTTCTAGGCATAAGAAATTATGATGCAATACTACTCTGCATGATCCAATATTATGAAAACTGAATGAACAGAGCACCAACGGGAGCTGGTGCCATCCAAATATCCAATGGCATCATCAAACAGTAGCAACAGTGATACATGGCTGCACAAGAATGGCATGATGCGTTCCTACAAAAAGTTGAGCGGCGAGACACCAAATTCAAATGGCATCATGTGAACATGATCTATATTAACTATAGATAGATCACATGAAATGGTAAAACGAGGGGCTCCCTTCTTACGTCATTTGATTTTCACCAAGGATCACAAAGAAAAATTGCTGCTTGGTACCAAAATCCAAGCCTAAACAGGCAGACAGGAACTAACTGCTATTAGTTCTTACAGAAGACATTATAATAAACAAAACAGTTAGAAATCCCTTCCAGTTCCAATAAACAGAAAAAGACAAACATCCACAAACGATGCAACAAAATATGTTACTACTGTTGCCTCAATTTCTTCAGTACAAGACTACAGAGATCAGACAAAAACTGTAGAGCCATGGCGATTCAACAACAATGGTAATACTGCCACCTGATTTTACTCAAACCACACACAGTATCAATTGACTCAATTATACAAAAGCAAATAATTTAGAACTTAGAGGAAGATATGGTAAATAAAAATCATCAAAACTCACCAAGGAATCAACCCAATGGGATGGTCGACCCACTGTCATCATTCACATCGTCATGAACCCGCTTCCAGAAATGCCTCTGAACAAACACAGCCTTCTGGGAGACCTCGCTGCTGGCCTCGAAGCGCTCCCCCGCCTCCTCCGTGGAGAATTCTCCCTCCTGTGGCACACCCTCGACCTCGGGGTCCACAGAATGAAGGACATACTGCGCAGGCAATCCAGGGTACGAGACCGAGGCTTTCTCCTCCACCCTTGTCTCATAGGTTCCGGGCACAATCCTTACTTTGGCCTCGCTTTCGAGCTCCTCTGTAACGAGTCATAAGCTGGTCTGGGTCGTTAGCCGGTTTAAACGGCAATTGGCCGGGCCAGGTTTAGTTCAGTTATGGCTGTTATAGCCGATTAGCAGTAGTGTAATGTGATTAGTTAATTCTGTTAGTAGTCAGGTAACAAACCCAGCTAGCAAAAGGCCAGGTGGATCGAAGTTGTTGCACTCCGGAGATGACCTGTCAAAGTTTGTGGCAGAGCTTCTCCTACTCTGTAATGCAGCTATATAAATAAGTGGAAACAAGAAGGGGAGAAGCAGAGAAAGCTTCTCAAATTCCAGCACCCCTTGTTCTTCTGTAGTTCTCTCTTAGCCAGTAATTTGCAGTAGTTCCTTAGTTCCAACACGGAGAACCTTGCCCAGAGCAGTTCTTCTGGGGCTTTCCTGGAGGATCCCAGCAGGATTCCAAGAAAGAGGCGTACCAAATTGGTGTCTGAGCCCGCTCTGGGCCCTTCGACTTCTCCACCAATGGCAGACGACTCCATTGATGCCCTGAGAGCTCTGATGCTCCAATTGCAGTCCCAGGTCAGTTCTCTCAGCAATGTGGTAGGCGGGGTAGCATCCCGTGTTCAAATCTTGGAATCTACGAGTCATTCTACTGGTTCTGCACCTTCAATGGATGATCACAGTCCTGGTTTAAGGGCTTTTAAACCCAAATCTCACGAGTTTCTTAGATTTGATGGGACTTCTGATCCCTCTGACTGGAAGTTCAAAGCAAATCGGTTCTTTTATTGTAATAACATTCCGGATGAGCATCGCATCACCATGGCTTCTTTTTATTTGGATGGAGAGGCACTGCAGTGATATTGGCACTATTCTAGCACCATAGATCTGCTTTCTTGGTCTGATTTTGTGGCAGCTCTGGAAGCTAGATTTGGATCTGTGTCCTTAATAGAGTAGCATGGATTATTAAGCAAGCTGAAACAAACAAGTTCAGTAGCAGAATATCAGAGGCAATTTGAGATTCTTTCTAATAAAGTTTCTGGAATCTTAGAAGATCACCTCTTGGGGACATTCATTAGTGGATTACGAGATGACATAGCTTTTGAGGTGCAATCTTTTGTGCCCAAAATCCTTAGTCAGGCTATGCGCTTGGCGAAACTTCAAGATGCCAAGTTAATGTCCAGGAAGTCATATTTCAATTCAGTTGCATCTCCCTACAGGAATCCTCCACCACTTGTTCGTCAAACCACATTTCCCGCACCAATGCCAGTTAAGAATGCCCCACCACCTGTTCGAAGGTTATCCACACAACAGCTGCAAGAAAGGAAGTTAAATGGGTTATGCTACAATGGTGATGATAAGTGGGTGCCGTGTCACATTTGTAAAACCCACAAACTTTTCTTGATTCAGTTAATCCCTGATCTGTCTGACTTTGATATTCCACAGCAAGAGATTCAGCCGGACCCAGTTATATTGCAGGAGGACAGCCCCTCTATTGCTTCCCAAACAGTACCACAGCTGTCTTCTCCAGGTACAGTTAAACTAGCTGGTAGTATTGGCGCTTTATCTGTTATCATTTTAATAGATAATGGAAGCACACATAACTTTATAAATCCTGCTGTTGTTCGCAAGCTGGGTTTATCACTTACCAGTGGATCCAGGCATTCTGTGAATATAGCTGGGGGTTTACAGATTGCCTCATAGGGTTTCTGTCCTAATGTCACGCTCAAATTGCCAGATGTAGCTTTTACCTTAGACTTCTTGGTTCTTCCCTTGGGGTCTGTTGATGTGGTTCTGGGAACAACCTGGATGCTCATGTTGGGAGACATTTTATTTAATGTGGCTTGCAAGACTATGCAATTTACTATCAATGATAGGCAATATATTTTCCAAGGACTTTCTGAAGAAGAAGTTTAGTTGATTTTTGGGAAGACTTTTTCTAAAGATCTGAAGAATGGGCGTTCCTTCTACACTATTCAATTGTACAATCTTGACCTCCCAGTATCACCTGCAAACAGCTCTGAAACTTTCCCTGTCTATCCACCTGATTTGGCAGACCTATTAGATAGGTACTCCTTGTTATTTTCTGAACCTCAAGGACTACCTCCTCCACGAGCTTGTGACCACAAAATCCCTCTACTTGATGAATCTAAGGCAATCTCTCTTCCTCCGTACAACCATTTCTCTTTTCAGAAGAACATCATAGAACAGCAGATAAAGGATCTTTTCCTTCACTCTTCTATTCAACATAGTAATAGCCCATTTGCTGCACCAGTTCTTCTTGTACAGAAGAGAGATGACACATGGAGAACGTACATCGATTATAGGGCACTGAACAGTCAAACAATTAAGGATAAATTTCCCATTTCACTAATTGATGATCTACTGATGAATTACATGGGTCTACATTCTTTTCCAAGTCAGACTTCCGATCTAGGTACCACCAGATTCGCATGCACCCTGATGACATACACAAAATAGCTTTTCGTACCCATGAGGGCCACTATGAATTCCTTGTTCTTCCTTTTGGATTGTCTAATGCTCCCTCAACATTTCAAAGCCTAATGAACACCATCTTCAAGCCTTGCCTCAGACGGTTTGTTCTAGTCTTTTTTGATGACATCTTAGTTTACAGTAGGGACTGGAAGAGTGATTTGGGACACTTAAAGGAAGTCCTCCAGCTGCTTTTAGATAACCAACTGTTTGTCAAAAAGTCCAAATGCTCGTTTGGAGTCACAACTATTGAGTATCTTGGACATGTTACATCACACAATGGGGTATCCTTAATGGCAGAGAAGCTACAATCCATTCTTTCTTGGCCAATTCCCAAAACCATGAAAGCACTAAGGTTTCTTAGGCTTGACGGGATATTACAAGAAATTCATAAAACGTTATGGCTTAATAGCTGCACCCTTGACCCAGCTATTAAAAAAAGATAATTTTCAGTGGTCCTATGCTGCAGAAGATGCTTTTAATAAGCTCAAGAAGCCATGTCATCTGCCCCAGTTTTGGCTTTGCCAAATTTCAATGAAATTTTTGTGGTGGAGTGCGACGCAAGTGGTTGTGGCATGGGGGCAATCTTGATGCAATTAGGGAAACCAATAGCATACATCAGTAAGATTTTTTCCCCTCTTCAGTTGGGTATGTCGACATATGAGAAAGAGATGGAAGCCATTATTTTTGCTGCACAATTTTTGCTGTACAAAAGTGACGACCCTATTCGGTGGGCAGGAAATTTATCATAAGAACAGACCATCAAAGTCTGCGTTATCTTTTAAACCAACAGGTGCACACTCCTGCACAGCAGCATTGGTTAGTTAAGTTGCTTGGTTATGACTTCCAACTGGAATATAAAGCAGGTCATCACAACAAGGCCGCAGATGCTTTATCTCGGGTTTGTGAAAATTTTACTTGTCTATCTATCTCCCTGGTCACACCAGATTGGTTTACACAGTTTCAGCAGTCATATTCTACTCGTCCTTATTTTCAGTCCTTATAGGATAAGTGGCAGCAGGGCACCTTGGATACTATCAAATACTCTTATAAGGGAGGTTGTGGGTCTCTACGAGCATCGCCCCGCTGGCGTTCCGGATCTTGACCGTGGCCACATGGACGGTGCGGAGGAGGGACAGCTCCCGTGGCCATCCTTCTCCCCCTTGCGGCTGCTGCTGCGAGAAAGGATCCACATCGCCGCCATCCTCGTGGCCGTCCCCGCCTTGGAGGAGGAGAGAGGTCTCCCCGAGGGAGAGCTCGAGCCAGAGGTTGTGTACGGTCTTGGTCCCGGGCTTGGTCCCCCAGGAGGCGAAAGCGTCAGAGGGAAGCCGGTGGCGGAGCCAATCGGAGAGCGACTCCGGGGTGGAGAACGCCAACGCCCTTGCCCCCGCCGCCGTTCCCCGGGCGCCCGTCGACGGCGTCCTCCCGGCTGGCGCCGCCGCCGACCCCCTCATCTTCGCTGTCTGCCGCGGCGGGCGGAAGGAGACGGGGGAGGGCGGGCGGCGGAGGCGGACAGGGAGGAGAGGTTCCGGAAGAGGAAGAGGAGGGAGAGGGCGGCCAGGAGGACGGGGTTGCCCGAGGAGGAGGAGGAGGGGAAAAGGGCGTTGGTGATGGTGGCGTTGCAGCGGGGCAGCATCACGGCGTCGCTGGAGCGGCGAGGACGGGCTTCTTCGAGGGCTTGCAGGCATGGCCGGCGGGGAGGCGAGGCGAGCCTCGCTTCGGGCTTGGTAGCGGCCGATGGCGTTTGTGAATCGTAATCGTTTCCGGTTCCCTATTTGTGGTTGGTTTCCTTCTTGTTCTTCTCCTTCATGTCATGGATACCCCCTTTTAAATATGTGAGGTTAATAAACCCCCAACCTTATTAACATTTAGAAATATGTGAGTACTTTTATGTGGCGCATGCATTTATTTTAGGTTTTTTTATAAAATTTATTGTTTTATAAATTTATTCATTTATTTATTTATTTATCATTATTTTAAATGTTTTTTAATATATGATACGTAAAATAGAGTAAAAAATAATGTAACTATAAGTTCCAGAGGACACCTTCGTACAACTGATCTTCTTCTACTCAATCTAAATCTAAATATGGTTCCTAATTCTATCCTATCTTTTGAATAAGTATATATACCTAAGTAATCAAATCTGATTCCATAAAACTAATTATATATATTACCAAATAATAAAATTTGAAGTGAATTTCATGATACGTCACAATTTGAATGTCACTTCTAAATAACTCACAATTTAAACAAAGGCATTCTTAGACAAGTCAATTTAAGTTACTTTATGTTGGATGAATCTTGATCCATCTTTAATTATTTAAGCATAAGTTTACATATAAACTTAACTACTCGTGATTAGATCACTCCTACTTAATTTAGAAATGATTTGGACCTAATTCTCTCTGTCTACTTTACTTAAATGGTTCAATTGTATCTTAAATTATATGAAAAATATTAAATTTCTAATGAGATATTCATATATATGACATGACTAAACTGATCAAATGGAGTGAGAATAAATAGATATTATGAATTGGATCTATCTGGCATGTTCATAGATGAGCACATATGAATACTAAAGAGTAGAGAGAGGAAGAGGTGAGAGTTTAAGAGAGGGAGATAATGGTCGGAATAACACCGAGTGCCCGGAGAAGTGGCCTAAAGTCTAGAGACAGTGGCGATCTCTCTATATCCCTCTAATGGCAGGAGCGTCTTTGTGTGGGCGTTTATATCATTCGCCTTGGTGTCGTTTGTTTCCTAACTTAGTGAGGACGTTGCTAGTGGAGCAATGAGCTGCTTGATGTGGGGATCGTCTGCTACTCACTCGCTCGTTCTCTAAGGAAAGATATCGTGGGGGATATCTTGGCGGCGTGAGTGAGATCCGACGCTTGTCCTGAGTAATTCTCATAACTCTAGCTAGTCTCAACGTTCACCCGACAGTAGATTTCGTGGCGTATGGCAAGAACGTGTGGGGAGATTAAGCTCACGAGCCAGCCAGTCCTGAGTGAGTCTCAATTGGGCAACGTTCTTACACTGTGGATCTGTCAATGATGTTCGTATTGGACTTGGAGATAAAGGGCTGTTCCGAGCCTGGTGTTATATATTGGGCCACACTGGGCCTTGAGATTATCCCCCTTCTCATTAGCCCCCCAGTCATGAGCAACGAGAGTGCTCAATACTCGAGGAATCGATCAAGGTCAGATGAGGGGATATACTTGCCTGAGCCTTCTCGAATCTTCTCATACCTCTAACGTGGGGACCCGTGCTACCTACTGCCTTCTTAAGCACGCAAGGCAATTTCCATGCGTGTAGGATGATGTCAATGTTATCATGACAATGTCCTTTCACTTTTGGAGAAGCGAAATCAGACGGCCATTGGCACAGCCCTTGGCATTCTTGCTAAGTAAACTAGCAGTGGCAATTGAGCTTTCGACTGTTCACTTGATCAGAGGTGTCAGAATGAGGAGATTGTACCGCCTTCTGGAGTCTTTAAAAGAGGCGGGAAGTGCCTGGGGAGGCACCTCTGCTATCTTACCTTCCGGCGTTGGTGCTCGTTGTCTCTTGCTGCTTGCTTAGTGTCGGGTGAGGTTCCCTTCTGCTTCCCTCCTCCCTGTTGATCTCATGGCTCAGCAGAGGAATGTTATTCTCTCTCGAGAATCTGAGACTTCTGGCGAAAAGGAGGGCAGCCGTAGTGGTGCCTCGAGCAGCTCAGGTGCTCAACCTGGCCCCTCCCGTCCCTACTTCAATATTTCCTATCAAGTCATCTTTGGTCTTAGCTAGGGAGGCCTTTTGTGAGGCTCCCTGGGAGTCCGGAGCCCCCTGGCGGTTGCTCGTGTTGTAGTGATTTTCACGGGGTGCCATGGCCTTATATTCTCCTCCCACAGACGGCAACAAAAAATGTCGAGGGAGAAAAATATTGCCTTAGGCCTCTTTTATTACACCTTTGAGATTTCTTTGTGGGAAAGAGAGTCTAGCCGCCCCGAGAAAACCTGCAACCACTGAGCAACGCGTCATAAGGAGCTCTGAGTGTGATCCCATGGGACAACCATATGATCAATGTTTAAGTCAGAGACGCACACAGATAAATGCTAAATAGTAGAGAGAGGGAGAGAGTGCTTGGAAGAACACCGAGTGCTCGGAGAAGTGACTTGGAGCTTGGAGGTAGTGGCAATGTCTCTGTATCTATCTAGTGACAGAAGTGTGTATGTGCGGGCGTCTGTAGGTGAGTAGCAATGTGTCCTCCTAGGTCCGTCTAGGACCCTATTTACATCATTCGCCTTGGCGTCGTCTGTTTCCTGACATAGCGAGGGCATGGTTAATGGAGCAATGAGCTACTGCCCACTCGTCTGTTCTTTGAGGAAGGGTATCGTGGCGGGTATCTCAACTACATTGTGGGTGAGATCCGACGCCTGTCGGAGGTAATTCCCGTAACTTGGGTCTCAACGTTCACCCGTCGACAGATTTCATGGAGTTTGGGACGCACGTGCGCGGGGATTAAGCTCGCATGCCGGTTAGTCCCAAGTGGGTCTCAATTGGGCGACAATCTTGAACTGTGGACCGATCGACGATGGTCGTCGTATTAGGGCTAGTGATAATGGGCCGCTCTGAATCTGGCGTTACTGTATCGCATTGGGCCTTGCGATTTCCCCCCTTCTCACGTACATATATTTATAAAACCTTTTTCCTATGCAAGCAAAAGTAGGTAACAAATGATGGTAATTAAAAGAAAACAATAATATCAAAAGTGGAGGAAGAGGCGGGAATGTTTTTTGGACTTTTAAAATCTAGATTATATCGTTTTTAAATATAAGTTTGAATGTATTTGAAATTTTATACAACATTATTCTCCTTTAACATAATAGTATTAAAGTTGATACGGTACAATCAAACGCTATCTTATAGAAGAGGCCGATATCGTTTAGTATATCCTGTTTTTATTTTATTTTTATCCTTAAAATACGGAATTCTAATTATTAGCCCGCTGAAAGTATAGACATATACGGTGAGCTTGATGTACCTAATCAATCAGGTACAAGTTTCACGCGCAGGATCGATGCGAAGGAAACAGATGCAATCATTTATAATGGAGTGCAATTTACAGACAAACTAAACTGAGAACTATATATATCATTGTTATAACTTCGATTACTATTGTGATCCGTACCATCACACGTAGCCATTCTTCAAATCAAAGATATTGCCACCCTCACCGGTGCCAACGTCACAGCTTTCCTACGCCATCACCATTGATGTCGATATCTATATTGATGCATGCTATTGTCAGAGGGAGGCCGAACGAGGGACGAGTCAAATTAAGTGTACGTGAAACCTACGTTTGAACCTGAGAGAGGTATATACCTTGGAATCCCTTTTTTTATTTTTATCGTCTTTGTCACCAACGACGAATTAAGGAGGAAGGGAAAAAAAGGGGGGGGGTGCTACAGACGAACTTCTCCAAAGGAAACTGAATTAATTGGATATTACTTTTGGAGTGGCAGATCGACATAGTGATACACATTGTCCTTTCAATCTACGTCTTAAAATAAGAACGAAAGGTGCTCGAGGATATATAATTCCTCCTCAGTGAAAGAGGCGTGCATGTAACCTAACCTACATATATATAGTACTGATCACTTTTGGATACAACTGAACTGAGCCATCTCTGCATATACGTAGATTGATGCCCCCAATGTATGGTACGTATCCCCCTCTCTATCTCGACGTCGTTTCTTCATATGGCTAGCTAGCTAGCTTGTGTTGCCTTCAAACGTCCAAAGATGTTCAGAAGGCAGGCCCGGTTGCCAAGATCACCTCTGTCAACTAATTAATTATTGCCCCTTTGCCAATCTTAAGATCACAAGGTAGACGCGCCCGGCTGCGCGCCAGGATCAGTACCTCTGTCGACTTGTATGTAGTCCTTGTCCTTGCCAATCCTAAGATCAGAAGACAGGCCCGGCTGCCAAGATCTCCTCCGTCAACTTAGTGTCCTTGCCAATCTTGTAGTTAGCGAACACCTCAAAGTTCCTCTTGAACAGGCCAGCCAGCTTCAGTAGAGTCTCCTTGTAGGCATCCTTGTTTGGCCACTGAAACATATATGCATGCATGCATCGATCCACCCACAACAAAACAAAGCATGATTAAATAAATTTCCAATGTGTAGATTAGATTATGAATGAATTGATGTGATCGACTGTACTACATGTCTCAATGTAGATCCATGTATTGGAAGTCAAAGGGGATGGAGTATGCATTAATTCACTTGGGAACACATTAACATGGTCAGCTTAACTTACCGTGTTCACAGGATTCAAGATTTCCGCCGGCACACCTTCAACTTCTGTAGGTATCTCAAGCCCAAAGACCTCCGTCTTGACGTAATTGGCGTTTAGGAGGCCACCTGAGTGGATGGCGTCTATTATTTTCCGAGTGTAGGGCAACTTGATGCGGCTGCCAGCTCCATAACTGCATGAATATTAATTCCATAGTACAGGAGATATATACGGATGAGAAAGATTAAATACATAAGAGAAAGAGGTCAGTTATAATAATATTAGAATGCCAGGGTTATTAGATCGTGACATCCAACTCAAAATCTTCTTAAGATAAAGAGTGAAGAGATCTGCACTATTTTAACCATATTTTTATTTTAATCTATTTTTAATATTATACTATTTTAATGCACGTACGTACCTCTCTTTACATGAATATCTATCTAAGTTTTAGATCACGACAAATACGGGATGCACGGCTCGATTCATAACTATTGAGTTTAGATATCATATTAGAGTTATTAGATTTAAACATCCAATTCAAAACTTTAAATATAAAAATTAATTAAGATAAAATTAATGTAATCTATACCTCTTGAAAGATCAACCTGAGGAGGCAATCGTAAAAGTTTTTTTGGATTACCTCCCACCAGACCAGCCGGTGTTGACAAGCCATCCCGTGGCTCCTTGCTTCTGCATCTTCTCGGCCAGCATTGCTGCGTATCTTGTTGGGTGCAGCATTATGAAAGCCGCGCCGAAGCAGGCCGAGAATGTCGCCTGGGGTTCCTTGATGCCGTCCTCCGTGCCAGCAACCTGTACGTACGTGTTGCATATATATGTTTAGAAAGTTGATAGAGGGGCCGGCCTCGCTGTGCCGTATTTCTTTCTGGGGATTTTGTGAAGAAGAATATATAAGAAGAAGAGGAGGAGGAGGACCACACACCAGCGCGGTGTAGCCGCTAATGAAGTGGTACATGGTCTGCGCCAAGTTGAGCTTGCTGACTGGGGGGAGTACGCCAAAGGCATCGCAGGCCAGAAGGATGACGTTCTTCGGGTGCGGCCCGACGCACGGTATCTTGGCATTGGGGATGTACTCGATCGGGTAAGCAGCCCTTGTATTCTCTGCATGCATGCGCGACATCGACGTATAATGGTGAAGCATACAGAAAAAGAGCAGCAGGTTTGATGACCCATTAATTAGCTAGCCCTCCTCATCAAAAATTGCATGCATGAAAACAATGAAAGCATGTCTTAACACGCACGTACCCGTCACTGATTTGTCCGAATAATCCACTTCTCGGGTGTGCTCTTCGAACACCACGTTCTCCAGTACTGCCAGCCATTTTCCGACCCGCTTAAATGCTTTTTTTATTATTATTTTCTATACGCCGCGGTTATTGAACATATATATATATATATTCATGGATATTACCTGTCCCAAACTTGATGGCATTCCAGATATCGGGTTCCTTCTCCCTGGACAACTCGATGCACTTGGCGTAGCAGCCTCCCTCGATGTTGGAGACACCGTTGTCACTCCAACAGTGCTCGTCGTCTCCGATGAGGAACCGATTGTGATCCGTGGACAGAGTCGTCTTCCCAGTACCTATAAGCCAATATACACAAAAGGGTGGGAAAAAAGGACAAGGAAGTCGACGTTAACGTTAGGCACATGCACCACCGCACCGGTAGATAGCTCCCTGCACACTGACCCTGATGGGGACTTACCTGAGAGTCCGAAGAACAGGGCGACATCTCCGTTTTTGCCCATGTTGCAGCCCGAATGCAAGGATAGGATCCCCCTCCTGGGCATGAGGTAGTGCATCACGCTGAAGAGGCCCTTCTTCATCTCTCCGGCGTATTGTGTACCGAGGATGACCATTTCTTTTCTGGCAAGATTGAGGTCGACGCTAGTCGACGATGTCATGTAATGTGTGTAGCGATTGCAAGGGAACTGCCCGGCGTTGTAGATTGTGAAGTCGGGAGTGCCAAAATTCTCCAGCTCTTCAGGCGTGGGTCGGATACACCTGCCACACACTTGGTTATCGTATTGTGTAGCTAGTTAATTAAGCTTAAACCATTGCCAGCTCCTTGTTACAATTTGCATGCGTCCTTAGCTCTTCTAAGATACAATATTATAGACCATGCACGGGTGGCAGATACAACAACCAAAGAGCGGCACAAATAAGGTGTGCCTGCTTTCTTACTTACATGTTGTGCATGAACAAGGAATGGTACGCTCTTGCTGATACGATCCGGACTTTAACTCGATGCTCAGGGTCCCAATTGAGGAACTGATCATTGACAAACACCTGGAGGCACGAAGAAGCAATCAGTCAAGATCAAGGCAAATATTAGATCGGCAGGCCCCCGAAATGGGGGGATCAGTCGTCGATTATGCAAAAACAAGGATGCAGATTTTACCAATTTATGGGGAACAAGGACCTTGCCAGAGCACAAGAACTTGAGGATTGATCACAGCAGGTACAATCCTGTGGTGGGGTATAACTAGGTTTTGTGTTTAAGGGACCCGCAGGGCATGCGGACGAAGAGATGGTCACGCGTGGAAGGTGGGCCCTCCTTTCTTCTCTTCTAATCCCTCTGATGTGTACTTGATGCTTGTATATATATGTATGGTCGGGATTCTCGCTCGTGCACGACGGAAGTGGCCAATTCACCCATAGACTGCCAGTCCATCAGTGATTCTAAAGTCTGACAGCCATAGCTATGTGAATGGATTCAGTAACTGTCAGAGGTGGAACACCAGCCACAATCATTAGATTCCTGACAGGGCCCTAAAGAAAGATCTAAAGCCAGCTTCAAGCTGATGAAGCTGATGCAACATGCATGGCTTCATTGGTGATGCAACATGCATGCCCTCATTCTATATAGAATGCGAGCAAAATGAGAACCTGCAGCCCGGCCCCACTACTCGCACATATATATACGAGATAAGAACGATATGAATAAGATGTGACCCCTCGGTACCTAATAGACTACAACGTCATGGGAAGAAAAGACAAGCAGGAGGGAGGAGCACCTAACGTACACGGCTTACGACCGACAAAGAATTAGCGTACTAACACACGGTTGTGGAACAGCATGAATGCATACCTTGTCCAGCGAATTTAAGTAGTCGACGGCCCTCTCCCTGTTCACCAGGAATGTGTGCTCATCCATCTCAATGTTGGGGGAGCCCCTGAAGACAGACGACGGTTTGCAGCACTTTCAGCTGTTGGTCTACGTACATATAGCATGATAGCTTCGGAGCATCAAAAGCTCCTACCAGCTAGGCTATCTCTACCGACCAGGAATATTGAACAAGAGTAGTGATAGTAGCACGCACGTATATCAGCAGGAGAAAGGGGGTTACTTACTTGCCCCACCAGAGCTCCTCCTCGGTGGTTTCGTCGCGGACGATGCGCTTGTCCCTGGGAGAGCGTCCGGTCTTGGCACCGGAGAGGGTGGCAAGGGCGCCGCTCGACGTGATGAAGGAGCCGTGCTCATACTTGATGGCCTGCTCGTACAGCTCTGCAGAAGAATTGAAGCGGGTAGCCAAACTATCTATTAAGAACAGAACGAATTAACGAGCGAAGTAAAGAAAGACACACACACACACACACACATACCCAAGGAATGAAAAAGAGAGACGGAGGCTCTCTGGGTCGATCGGGATCATTTGAGAAGGGTTATAAGATATTGTTAGAATAATATTCTCGCATTTAAAATTTAATATATTTATAATATTGATGTTATTTTCATTCAATATTTTAAGATTTTAAGTTGGGTGACTCAATTTAATAAATTCTAATATGATATATCATCAACTCTAGTTATTATTTGAGTCACACCTCATATTTATGATATTTCACGTGATATAACCTAAAATCAACTCTCACCTATTAGAATAGTGGCGAATTAAGTTGGATGTTTCAATCTAATAAAAGTACTCAATCTAATAAATTTTAATAGATACTAGCGATTGAGAGTCAATTCACATTACATGACCAAGATACATGCCATTGCCATCGCCACCAACATCTCTTAAATCTTGATGAGTGATCATCTGATCACGTAGTAATTGTCATCAAACATATATGTCAATCTCATGCACGCGATGATCAGGATGCGGGGGGGAGTGGTTACCGGCGGGCGAGAGGTTGTATAGGACGTGGGTGAACTTGAGGGCGCTGTCGCTGACGTTGAGCGTCGTGCTGAGATTGGCCGGGTGGTGGACGGCCACCCTGGGCGTCTCCGAGCCCTTCCTAGCCGGATCGCCCTTCACCAACTTCGGCCCCGTGTCACGGGTCAGCGATGCGAGGGATGCGCTGCGCCGTGCCAATCACAACCAAGTAAGCCAACAAGGTGCCTGCCATCTCACTTTTGACGGGAGGAGGAGAAGAACGTGCCCAGAGGTCGAGCAGGAGCAGTTGAAGGCGACAACATCCGTACGTAGGAGAACGAGAGAGAGAGAGAGAGAGAGAGAGAGGTGACCTGATGGACTGGAGTTGCTGCTTGTGGCGGTTGTCGTCGGCAAGGGGAGGGGTGAAGGGGCTCTGGGCACCCTTGATGGGGGTGGTGGGCGCCGACTTCTTCTTCTGCAGGGAGTGGAGTTCGTCGATTGTCTGCGCCTTCACGGCGGGCGCGCTGTCGTCGTGGCAGATGCCGTCGTTATTCCCCTTGGTGTGCGTCTGTATCCGTGGTAGATCGTGAGCCATTGCGATTGGCCCAGTGTCGGCGGCGGCCAGACCACCGTTGGGGAAGCTGAACTCCTCCTTGTCGGCCATGGCAGCAGCGCGACGGGCGATGATCGATGAAAATTGGCCTTAAAGAGGACGAGGTGGTGACGGAGGGACGAGGGAGAGGGACCGCCATTTTAAAGGCCAGAGCCAGTCCTAAAACTAAACAAATGGGAGTTGAGAAAGTCAAACACAGAAGAGAATCCGAAAAAGAAGGCGTGAGATGACATGAGTTGTAGTACCCTGACAAACTTGACAAGGAAACTGTCCTATAAATCAGAGAAGACCGGTTCTCACTGTAGTTTTTCTATCTTTTTTTAATTAAACAATATTTCTACGGTCAAAAAGACAAGGTAACACCTAAAAAATTTCGCCACCTCACCAACGTTACCTACCACTCTGATTGCCACCTTACCCGGCATCCCCGCCCCCACTCTCTCTCTCTCTCTAGGCGCACCCCACTCGCTGGGTGGGAAACCCTCCTGCGACACACACACACACTCTCTCTCTCTCTCTCTGCCCGCCCGCCTCCACCCTCGCCGCCGTCCAGCGCCCCCTAGGCGCCGCCGTCCTCCGCCCCTCTACCCCCCGTCAGCTGCGTGTTTCCTCCTCATCTCATGGTGGCGTACTAGCTTCTCTCAACCCCGGCGTTAATGGCCTGTCCTGCGCGTCTCTCCCTCTAACCTGCACAGCTGCAAGGAGGAAAGGAGAAGAAGCTGGAGACATCACCATCGCCATTGCCCACCTTCCAAATCCTTCCCATCTGCGGAGAAGAAGAGAGTGGGAGCTCAAAAAATGGGTTCTTTTTCGCTGGGGTTGCTCCCCTGTGTCCTCCTCCTCCCCATAGCCACCATGCCTCTGGACCCGACCCTGGGGCTCAGCGTCCGCAGGGCCGACCTGCGCGACCCTTTCTTGATGCTCAGGACAGAAAACCCAACTGGTTGAGTCTACACCATTCATAAATACTTCAATTGTCACCCATTTAGTGTTGATCCAAGTTTAAGGCATTCATAAATGGATCATCAATTTACTTACGCTTCATCCCTAATCTTTGAGTTTCAGGACACAAGAGGCAATAATTTTTGCGACACTTGGCGAAGAATGCCAACAAATAACATGGCTGAAAACTGTGCTGGTGCTTTTATGCTTGGGATTTGTGGAAATGACACTCTCAAATCTTCCATGTTTAGCTATCACATAGCCTAATGTTTGTTTTAACTCTCCCCAAACATTGTTAAGATAAACCCATGCAGTTAAATATTATGACTGAGTGGTTATGGCTAAAATTGCTAGATTTAAGGGGTTACCTCTAAATATTCCTTGATTATCCCTATCAAGAGAATGACCCTTTTACCCATTGTTAACTGTTAGAATTCTGGGGAGACTGGAACCCCTCCACAACCCCTATCGTTTGATCCCCAGGTGTGCGAAGGGAGGAAGAAGAAAGGATTTGCTGTTGTTGTTGTGGGGAGGGGGAGGAGTGGCAGTGGACTCTCCTCATCTCATCGTAGCAGGGTGGGAGGGGGCTGGCTCCCTCCCTCAGCTGCCATCATGTCTACTTACTGGCTCCAATGAAGGGAAAGATGACTAGATGAGGGCCACACCCATGCTGCTTCTACTTTAATTAGATAGAGAGAAGGATAGGGTGAGGGGACAAACAAAGTCCTTCTCCATTTCGGCTGTTGTCATTCATGCTGTGGCTGTAATTGTTATTACTGTTGCCCTGGCTAGCCCGGATGCTGCTGCTAGCTCCTATCTGCTGCTGACAATGAAGAAGACGAGATGCCCTACTCTGGGCAGCCACAGTCAGCTGTGGGATGCCCCCACCAGCAGTTGCCAGATGATGAGGTGTCAATATCCATAGGTGGTCGGTGGGGCTCGTTCTTTTGGTTTGTGTGCTTTGTCAGAAATTTAAGTGGTATGTTGAGATGGAATATTCCCTGTTCTCTTTTCCTGACGATGGTTAACTGCATAGGTTTTTTTACTTTTGAAGATGTGAGGAATGTGGTGCTTTAAGGTAAGCACCAGGATTTTGGGATAGTTAAATATGCAAGATTTTGGGAGGTTGTCTTAAAACAAAAACACCTAATGGTGCTCTTCAAATTCTAACATCATAGCCTTATTATTAAAGACACAAAAAGTATAGGGTTTAAAATGAGCTAGGGTTAGGGCTTAATAGGTAAATATGCAAGATTTTAAGGATTTGATTTTATTTTTATTTATTTATTTTTGGTTGATGACCGGGGGAAACCCACCCCCGCCACCAACCTCAGCATGTACAATTCTGATGCTGATGATATTCCTCTATAACATTTGGAGCATGTATCGATCTCATGTATCTTTCTTGATTTAATTTGAGTGAAAATATGGTGCAGATATTTCCTTTACTAGTTAGTTAGCTAGAAATGTTCATTTTTGGGTTGGTGCAGCCAGAGTGCATGACTGTTTAGTGGAATCTCTATTTTGGGGCTGCTTGCAGTGTTGGATACTTGACGTCTGAACACTCAGAATGACTCCTCAGATTGGCAATCTATTTTTTCCTGAGACATGTATTTGTTGATGGTTATTTCATCTTTTCAGTCGAAATGTTTTCTTCTCCCTTCTTTATTTGGCACTTAAGACTAATTAGCTTTCTTCTCTCTCCTTTATCTGGCGCTTGATACATGGGGCTGTTTGTTTAGACAGTTCCAGAAATGTTGCCAATTGTTTCTATTCTTCAAATTAAAGTGTCAGAATAGAGTGGATGTAAAGTTACAAGATCGATTATGTCTTTGCCCTTTCTTTCAGTGATGAGGGTGTCCACTGGGGAGTTCAGAATGGTCTCTATCTGTCATTGTGCTGTATATTTCAAGCACAATGATATGGCATCATTAGAAAGTACTTTGGAGAAAATGACCCGAGGAAATAAGCGGGCAGAAAAGATTCGTCGCTACATCGTGGTTGAAGCTGTATACCAGGTACTAAAGACTACACCACATGTACCTTTATTTATTACCTGTGACATGAGCCTTAGTCAACATCGATAATGAGGTCCTGGAGTATTCCCGTTGTATGATAGCCTTCATACTTTATGCATTTTATGTATCACCTAGGAATTCTGATGAGCAAACACAGTGATGAGCAAAATGCCTTAATATGTGGCTTTAATTAATCAGTGAACCCGAACCATGTTTTTTTCTGGATTCTTTTAGTTGTTGACCTTGAAAATGCATGCAGGTAAGTAGTACACATAAGACTATTGCTTGTCTTTGTTGATGTTACTCTCATTTCACTTTTTAATTATTTTCCTATGATAATTTACAAATAAATTTAGTTGTTGCAATGAACAAACAACCCTAAGTGAGCTTGAGTCATTTTATCATGGAGATATTCAGTTGATGACTTTCAAGACTGAGATAAGTAGGACCTTGGACATCGAAGAGCTTTGCTTGTTATTGTTGATGTTATTCTCATCTGCCTTTGTACTAGTTTCCTGTGATATTTTATAGAGGAATGATGCTATACGGATGTTCTAGCAATGAGTCTGGTAAAAAGGGTGAACAAAAGTGTAATATGATGGCATTCCTCATTTATGAGTGCTATTTGTTTGCATCTTTAAGGTGACACTTGGGTTTATATGCTGGGATTCTTTTTTGATGTTTGTTATGATTCAAAGTTGTTTCTTCTTCAGGCTTTGGATGGTTTTTTCATATTCTTGTCATGTAACTCTGAGCCTAAATATTCAGCTTATGAACCTGGAATTGTCATATACAATGTTTCTCAGGTTCACTCTTGTAATATTCTAATATTAGCTAATCTAGGAATTGCAGTAGAGCTTCACATTAGGAAAAAAAGCTGGTAGAGGTTTAATATGGAAACAAGAGTTTTTTAATCAACTTAATGACTACATTTTATCTATTTGCAGGAGACCCTTGCCACATTGATAGCAAGCCAATCAGTGGTTATTGAGCATCAATGAGTAGTTTTGTCCTGGCTAATCTTCTTAAGTGCTAAATCACGAAAAGCATCCACCTTTTAAATGCCTTCTCTTTAAATTGTTTGGTCCTGTAGGGTTCTGTCATGGCATATAAAGGGTCCATTTTTATTCACCATTTTCTTCTTGATTATATGCTTTAGTGTCGACTCTGATAGTGCTGCTTTAGAACTTGTAGCTTATCCTGTTTCATTATTCCTGACGTTTGTTTTTAGAAAGGGATTGTGAAGATGCAAATGCATAATTCTTAGTTGTTGCTTTGTGGTCACTGTTTCATTTTTCACACTGTTACGTCTAGATAAAGTCAGGCCGGCCTTGCCTTGTGGGATGCACAAAATTTCAAACAGTTTTTTTATATATATTTTGATAATTTCTTCAGCATTTAGACAACTGTCATTCTATTTCCTATCCTAATAGAAGGAAACATCGTGTAATAATGACATAGCCTCTTTTTGCTACTTGAGAAAGAGCTACGCCCTTATTATCGTACAGGCTTTTCAGTATACATCCCAGGGCATTGCATCAATGCTTTCATATTATTCTTGTTCTAGAGATCTTGCTTTAAGTACACTTGTAAAAGAAATCTGTTATGGTTTTGGTTTCTGTTTTCCCCCACTTATACATGCATCCAATGGCTTTTGACCTTGAAGTTTTATTCCAGTATGCTGATTTATAATGGTTTCTGCATCATGTATAAACTATTCTATTGTGGTTCATGCTTACCATATGTTTTTGCCTGGTAAGAATCATGTATCTGGCCTACAAATGACAGTGTTCTTATGAATAATTGCAGAATTCTGGGCAAATAGTTCCATTAGATGTGATTGTCAAGTTGAAAGAGAAATATCGTTTCCGTGTTGTTCTAGACGAAAGCAATTCATTTGGTGTTCTTGGAAACTCCGGACGAGGTCTTTCTGAGTTTTATGGAGTCCCGGTTGGTTTTATACCATTGTTTAATTGGTTTCTCTGCACCCTACTGTACTGCTCAGCCTTGATGAACTTGTTTGTAAATGTAGATTGAGAAGATTGATATAATTACTTCTGGAATGGGCAATGCTTTAGCAACTGATGGAGGATTCTGCACCGGAAACATTAGAGTTGTTGATCATCAAGTGAGAATTTGATTCCTCAATGGTGTAATTGCTTTTATGATCCTTTCATTTTGCTCTTATATCTATTGCATCCACTTTGAACGTGCTGCTGATTGTTGATTTTTATCTTTCCAGCGTCTCAGTAGTTCTGGCTATGTTTTCTCTGCATCGTTGCCTCCCTATCTTGCAAGTGCTGCAATTTCTGCAGTTGACTACTTGGAGGACAATCCTTCCCTACTGACGCAATTGAGGAACAATATAGCTCTAGTACGGCAATGTATGTTTTCACTGAGGTGCATCATAAGAACTATATGTGCATTGGTGGTAGATTGTGGATCTGTATTTGAAGATATCACAGCTTTTTTGAACCTTGGGACAGATGTCATTTGGATTGCTTCTAGTGTAAATATTTCTTCTTTATCTTCTAAGCATTTTCATAAAAGGGAAAATTTTATATCTACTTCATAATCTGTTAAGTCAGAGATATAACTTTTAAATATTTACTACAAGTTGTTTGAATAATAAAAAACCAAAACTCTCATGCCATCTTTAAACATTTGTTACGTAAATTTGGATCCCGTTTAGACTTTTGTCATTCAAAGTAACCGTTGATCAAATAGCATTAAGGGAATTCCTAATGCCCGGAGTTCGGCATATGTGTATGCAGATGCTTTCCAATACACTTGTCAATTTTGATTCACTTTTCCATGTCCGAAATGCAGAGCTTTCAGATGTACCTGGGTTGACGATCACAAGCAATCCTCTGTCACCCATAGTGTTCTTTAAACTGAAGAAATCAACAGGCTCCCTCAGGAATGATTTATTGCTTCTCGAGAATGTTGTGGAGAAGGTAAAAGAATTGCATCCATAATTAACTGGATTTCCAAATGCTATGTATAAATGAATATATATTACCAGGTAGCATCCCTAACAACTGTTCCCTTTGCAGGTTCTCAAGGAAGATTCTGTGTTTCTTGTGACCTCCAAAAGGTCTACTCTTGACAAGTGCCGACTTCCTGTAGGAATTAGAATGTTCGTCTCTGCTGGGCATACGGAGGCTGACATACTAAAGGCATCTGAATCACTAAAGAGGGTGGCAGCAGCAGTGCTGTCTGAACACATCTGAGGGAATTTAGGATAGCAGCTAAAATGTCATCCTTTCTCTTCTGGAATAGCAAGGATTGGGTCTCTTCCTCAGCATGTAAATAGGCTTAGATTTCTCTATATACTGCGCCACTGTTAATGCGAGCTTTCCTTCCCCCCTTTCAGTTAATTTTACAGTAATTCTTTGGTGAAAAGTGTATCCAGTATAGTGTGTAATAGTGGGGTTATGTGAAGTTGTTTATGGCGTCACCACGTCCAATTGGTAGTGCAAACAATAGTTTTGCCTAAGAAACAACCGCTACGGTGATTTCCCAAACACCCCCCCTCTTTTAGTTACAGCAGAACATTTTTGTTCTAATGCATTGCAAAGCATGATCCGGCCTCTTTCGAAACATGAGTAGAGACGTTTCTTCCGAGACACGTTTGTTCTATTTATGCATTGCCATGGAAGAGTAATGCTTACTTGAAGAGCTCATGCTTTCCTCATTCTGTTTGGCAACAAGTTGGTGGCTGTGTGGTTCTAATAAGAGTATGCTTTTCTCTCTCTCTCTCTCTCTCACTTTCCTTAACCTTTTGTTTAGCTGCTGATAGCATGAGCTTGCTGATTGACGAAGGAACTAGTGTTGTTCAGGCTTGGCTATATTCATTCGTGGCTTGAAAAGGTAGATCTTGTTCATGGAAAATCTAGAGATGTCAACGGAATCGGATATGATTGTGGTTATCACAGATATCTTACCTGACGACGAACACCCTTTTTTTTTGTTAGTTACTGACTGGTAGTTTCTCTGTCTCTTATTACATGGACGAGCACCAAGATTGGTAATTATATGCGCGCTATAGTGATTGATGTGCAGCAAATATTACGAGAACCAGACACCAGCCTCTTGTCTGATGCTAGACACTGGACAGAATCTAGACCAATTCCTTCATCGCGAGCGCGAGAGGATAAATCCCTCCTTGCATTTGTGAGCCAGATGTATTCGCCCGTTTCATGAGAGGGCATGATCATCACTTAGTTTGAAACTACTCCGAAAAACCTTGTGAATAACAGACGGAATCAAGAATATGCTGCTTTGGGTATACACGAATTATGAGAACTTCCCCGGAACCGGAAGAAGAGAATACCAGAAAATCCCCCAATCCAAACGGTAATTAGCATGCGCGTGACGGAATGTGCTGCGCATGCTACCCTACGCGCGTAAGATTTGTCATCGACTGCCCACCCATGACCCATGTGCATCTCCCGTGGACATAAACATGGCAGGAATGTAGAGCTTATATCGAAAGGAAAACTTTGAGCTTAGAAATGACTTACTAGTTGTTTTGCCTTCCAACTAGAATATCTGATTTAGAGAATTTTATATTGAAGACAAAATGGAGTTCTGAGGAAGATCTTTAGTCGGTATAACAGTCCAAGCAGTTTTTCAGGAAGAAAGAATAAATCTCTCTCTCTTGTTCTTTCCCTCGAACCCCCACTCCCACCCAAAAATGCAGGGGTTACATGTGGTTTTGTTGCAGAGTGCCTGCAAAACAACATCTCTGTTTTGATGTCGAAAAAATTGCGGCATACAGCACCTCCATTTATCTTTACACGAGAGGATGGGGGAACGAGCTCAACTACCTATACCGTGAACCGTGGCACAGGTACTGAAAGACAAGGGGAGATCTGAACTCGGCTGCTGAAAAAGCCCCCAGCACTAACATGAGTCTGTCCGCCGTCAAGTCATCAGACCCATTCGATTCGATGTGGAGAGGACATGGAGAGAGAGAGAAAGGAAGGACATTTTAATAACTTTTTAAAGTTTAAGGGTTAAAAAGTTGGTTCAAGCATGGCTTAACCGATGTTTTTTTTTCATCTCATTTCTACAGAAAAACGTGCAAATAGTATCATCTATACAAGTTACATATATATATATATATATAACTAAATCCAAAAGATGACTGTTTTGAACATTAGCCAATAGTGTTTCTCTCCCTCGCTCATCCGCACGAGTTCACTGACGCAATTACGCGAAATTTTCCATCTCATACTGTCTTAGAGCCAGCTTTCCACATTGATGTTCTTTCTTTTGCACGACAACAATGGTTTTTTATTCTCACCCTTTCCCTACCCTCTTCTTTGAAGTATGTAACTCAGGATAACAGCAGCATCTGCTTGCGTATAGAATCTACAGCTGTCTTTAAATTCGTTAACATTCGGCCAATATTCATTTCATCTCCATTGGAAACATTTTCTCGAGGGCGGTGTCTTTTTATTTGCTTTCCCGCAGGAATGCTTGAAAACTTTTGGGCACACATTCGATATAAGCTTTTCAAGGCAGCTCAATAGTGACAGGGAGTCTTGTTTGTGTTGGGATTTTCCTGAGGTTTGTTTCATGAGCTTTTCCTTTTGAACAAACAGCACCCCTAGGTGCTGACAAGTGCCTGTTCTGCTGTTGGTTCCCCCTTTTTATAGGATACGGCTGGGGCATATCACAAGTTTTGCTAAGATTTAATAAATAGAGTTGGCACATCCAAAGGCATACGGATGAAAGAGACCTACAAGTCTCCAACACAGGAGGTGGAGCGACTTGGATGACAACGGGGGCAGTCCATAATTTGTACGAATGAATATCGTGGATGGAGTGGGGGGGGGGGGGTTTCACAACTTGGATGACGCAACGAGGGACGTCCGAATGGACGCCTCCACCCTATCCGTCGGATCCTTGGGATATCCCCATCACGTCATCCAAATTGCTCCCCGTTGGAGAGGACTAGTCCTCACACACCATTGTTGGAGATAGATGCAGAACATCCGGAACGACAAACAGCATAAACATCACATCCCTGCGCAACTAATTGTCAAGCCAAATTACGAACTGCCAAGGACTACAACTCGACAACAGGTAAAGCAATGAGCACGCAAGTCCTAAATGAAAATCAGCGAAAACAACCTCGCCCACAAACAGGCCACCAGAACCAAGAGAACCTCGCAGCCTAACTGAGAGCAGCAAATGAATGATCAATTTTTAGCCATAATTCTTCAATTACTCCTGACCAAAGAACCTCATTTCCGTCTCAGAGAAGGCTTGACAGGCTCAGCTTCCTGAAACTCGCTCTTCTTGTTTATTGCTTCAGCCTTCAGACAAAATTTCTTAATTGGACCACTCGTCAAGAAGGCTATCCACGGTAGTCCGACTGCCAAAATGTAGAGTTAACCTCCGTCCACTTGGAGCATTTCACGGTGTCAGATGACTTCCTCTTTCTATAATAAGTTGATGGGGCTTTAGATGCATGCCCATCAATGATGAGAAAACGTCCGACAGATGTCATGATCCACGTACACCTGATCCAGGAACCTTATATGGCAGAGAAAATTCTCCAGTTGACCAGTAGGCAGAAGAGAATCACCTGAACAAAATAGGGGAATCAACGAACAAAATGAACCAGACCATTAACTTGCATCACCCATAGTGCTGGTCCATTTCTTCGAATCAGTAAATTGAGGCCCTGAAAAAGGATCTGGAATCTGGATCAGACTGCCTTTGATCCTCGGGTCCATCTATAGACTCTTAAGTCTTTAAACGGAACAGACGAAAGAGACGTGAGCAAAACAACTAGGGGGTGGGTGGATGAGGTGTCAAGAGAACCAGCTCTTCCGCCAAAAGTGGGAGATGAGGCATTTTTTTGACAACAAACATAACCAGATGTTGAACCCTCAAAATAACATAAGAAAAAACAAAGGAATGAATGAGAGTGAACCTACGCGGGGCCACCCCCCCTCTCATCTTCTTCAATCTGACCAGGATAAGTTGGAACCTATCGGGGTCAATCCTTCTCTCTCTCTCTGGCCTTGTTGGGACCGGATAGGTCCCCCTTTCGCCCGATGGGACCGAATAGGTCCCACCATGTGCCTAATGGGATCGGATAGATCCTCAATGTGGGGCCCACAACTCACCTCTCTCAATCCACCTGTTTGGTCCCAGAGGTCCCCAAAGGGACCCATCCGGTCCGGATGAATCCCCCCTTGGGGACTATCCAGACCGGAGAGGCCTCTTTGGGACCTATCCGGCCCCATTCCTCTCTCTCTAATAAACATTAAAAAAAAGAAATAAGAAAAGAAATAAGGCTCCCAAGGGACCTATCCGGTCCCAAATAGGTCCCATTCTCCTTCTCTCTCTCCCTCAAGTCTTGTTGGACTAGATAGGTCCTCCACGGGGGTAACCGTTCGCTAATGCCTATAAATAGATCCCGTGGCCCCCATTTCAACACACACAGACAGGGGGAATCGAAGTCCAAGGAGGATGAGAAACAATCTTCCAAACATTTTGTGCTGTGTGTGTCACCACCAAAGAACAACAAGGGTTGCACATGTGCCTTCAGAGTTTGAAACTATGCCCCTATGATTGTGTCTTATGTAATTTCTTAGTTTGCATATATGCCCTCGTGACGTGACTATACCCCTTGTGTCATTTCTTGGAGAGAGATCATATTATAATTTTTCTTCTGAGGAGCTATGCCTCCCGAACCTCCCCTGTAACGACCCGAGAATCCGATTACCGGGAAGGCCCGATAATCCGAGACTCGAACCGCCGCCCACGAGTCAGGAGGGCTCGGAAGGGCTAAAAGGAGTGTGGACACACAAAGAAATAGGATATAAAGCAGGACAAACCAACAATTAACAGAAATAAATAAACAACTACAACAGAGTCCAGTCCAACAGAAAGTACAGTCTAAAGCAGTAAAGCGTACCACATGCCAAGTGAACACTCGGCCCGGCAAGCTGGCAACTGAGAACCTCCGCTCCGCACCCTCGAACCACGAGGAAGAACCGCTACACCTGAAAAGCAGGGAATGAGTCTCCAAAACAGAGACTCAGCAGGGATCCCGCGGAACCCCAACCAGAAACGACGACGGTAGCGGAAGGGAGAGCTACAACTACAGCAGGAACAGCAAACCGGTGGCCGGTCAAAAAAACTCGGCACTACAGCTACTCCTACTGTACCAGAAGGCACACCTCGATCACGCAGTCGAAGCTACCAAACCACGCTAGTACCACCTACCGAAGTAAGAACACACGGCAACCACGCCGTAGAGGCCTGTCCCTCGGACACAGCCGACCTGGACACGCTGTCCAAGGTGCAACCCCGACCACCCGATCGTGGGTACCGCACAACAAGACCCAACCTCGGTAAAGCCACTAGTACTAATCTCACGGCGCAAGAACCGACACACGCGCCAAGGTGAAACAACCGAACTCACCGGTCGACACGACTAAAAACCCGAAGGTCAAAGACACAGAGACTGACAGTCTGTCACTCCGTACTCGACAGGAGTACCACCCACTAGAAGCACAGCCGGTAGCGTCCCCTGACGTCTTACACCGCACCGCAGGTGAACCGCCTGACGTGGTAGGTCCTACCCGAGGCGCGAACACCGTACAAGTAACCACAAACAAGTAACTAGCTGGGGTCACGCCCGTCGACGTGGGTCCAACCGCCCCCAACCACGTGTGCACACACAGACCTTGCGTCACTAGGTCTGGTCCTCTGACCGGTTTTCCCCTGTAGCCGGACTCTGGCTACCGACGAGGGGCCTACGGTAACCGGTCCACAAACCGTCTCGAAAGGTGGGTGCCCGTACACCACTCCCAGGTGAGACCAGCACCTCGTACTGGTGGGCTACGACTAGTGGAGGGTCACTGAAGGAGTAGACTCTCAACTCAACGGAAAACAACGTCCGAATCCGACGACGTACGGGGACCACCCCACGTACCGGCCCCGTCGCATGGTGACCACAGTCGGAGAAGAAACAGGACTCACAGTCCACGGCCACGCACGCACCGTGCACTAGAGTCGAGAAAACTCAAGTGGCGCTAAGCCACTGGACTCTGGACAGTCCTCTAGACACACTACAGCCAACGGTCCTTGAGTCACAAGACTCGGGGTCAAGACCGTTGCACGCAACATCACAAGGCCGTCGATCTAGCCCAATCTCTAGGTCCAAAACCACGATATCACGAATACCGAGACAACACACAAGTTGCCAAGACCATTCCCTCGGGAAGGGAACGCAAGGGACAAAGGCCACTCACACGGGTCACACGGAAAACACAGAAGCACGATTCCCAAGGCAGCACGCAAGCCGCCACGACGATTTCCCATCTTAAAGCAAGCGGGAAACCTCCAGCCCCAGGCCGGGTAACTGGACTCGCAGTCCAAGACCAACCACGTGGCCCACATGGGAATCGCCTTCCAAAAAAAACTCACGGCATGCGGGGGACACCCCACCGCACACACACCGATACACGGTGACTCGATCGAGCGTAACACGAAGGCCCAGCACGCGAGAAGTCACCCGGACTCTCAACCCTACGGGCACGCTAAACGAGATAACACGGTCCTCCAGACACCCTCAAAACACGGACACTGAAACCCACGGGTGTCAGGGACACTCACAAGACCGCAGGTCGACCACTGAGTCCCAACCGGGTCGACTAGGGATCCACACATTGCGGGGCAAGGCGGAGAACACAAAAACTCGCCTCGGAACGACACAAAGCCTGACGGTCTAACCCTAGACCGTCACAGGGTTGTAACGGTCTAGGCGAGACCGTCACATCCACCTGGCGGCCTAACGCAGGCCGTTACACGGCCCGAAGAAACACAGGATGTAACGCGCCTGGCCCAGCGCGTTACACGAATGTAACGCGCTTGCCCTGGTCCGTTACACGCCTCACGCCCTCAGCGTGAAAGCAGGATGTAACGCGCTTGCCCCAACGCGTTACACGGATGTAGCGCGTCTGGCCTGGCGCGTCACACACGCTGCCCTCCTCAACGGATAAAACAGCTCTGACGGCCCACCCTGGGCGCGTTACAAGCATGTAACGGTCCAGAGGGCACCGTCACACCCCCAGCCCTCAGCTGGGTAACAGGGAATGTGACGCACCCACCCTGGGGCGTCACAAGGCTGTGACGCGCCAGCCCTGGTGCGTCACACGTCTGACCCGAAAACCAACGGAAGAGACTCTAACGGTCTAGCCCTGGTGCGTCACAGCACCTGGCGGTCTATCGTGGGACCGCCACACCCACAGACCACCAAAGGCCAACAGAAGGGGGATGTAACGGTCCTGCCCAGGCGCGTTACACCAAGTGACGGCCACTGGAAGGACCGTCACTTCCTTCCGAGAACGCTACGGCGGGAAACGACCCAAAACTCGTCCCACGCCCCCATACCTCCACAGGAGAGGGGGAAAACAAGGGGGAAGCTCCCCAGAAGCCCCTAGCATGCATCTACGGCCTCGGATCGGCCTAAAACGCACTGAAACGAGAGATCGGCCCACAAGCCCTAAAACATGGGTTTTGCCCAAAAATCCCGATTCCACCCGCTCGGCTCACCACGGCCTACGAAACTCGCGGGAAAGGAAGTGCACGAGCTGGGGAACCATCACCCTACCTCCACCGAAGATTTCGCGCCCCGAGCTCACCGATCCGCGAAGAAACGCCGTGAAACCCTCGCCGGCTCGCGACCGCGCCACGAGCTCCCACGCGCCTCCACCGCCTCGATCCTCGCCCATCCTCGCCCGCGTCCTCACCCGCGCCGCCTCCGCCTCGCCCCCGCCTCGCTCCGTCGGCCGCCGGAGAAGAGAGGGGAGAAAGAGGGCGTGAGAGAAGAGAGAGAGTGAGAAAGAGAGAATGAGAGGGGGAGAGAGGAAAGGGTTAGTATATATAGGAAAACCCGAAAATTCGATAAATTCAGAAAATTACGAAAAATTACCTCCGCGATCCTCGGAAGGAACACAACGCAGTGGTACTGTCCCGGAGTCGGAGAACGCCACGGTTTGCCCTGCAAAGAGTTCCGAAGGCACATCAGGGGAAAACACGTGTAAAGCACAAAATGCACTCCGAGACCCACTAAAATGATCTGAAAAATATCCGAAAAATCCGGGGCATTACAGCCCTCCCCCCTTAAAGGAATTTCGTCCTCGAAATTCAGGACCTAGAACGACGTCCTAGGGGAAGAACACTGAACCAACTGACACGCTGTCAGGGCCCCAGCACAGAAAACCTCGATTCTCACGAAAACACGGATCCTGAGGAACACAGCCAGACTCACAATCACACACAACACCTCGCTCCTCTCGCCGAGCACACCGGCCACAGAGCAGGCATATACCAAAGGACACAGTCTGGCATCACCTCAGACAACGCGAGAATCCACCATGGCGCCGCAGCCACGATCTCGCTCACCGAAGAATCACAACCCTCGATACGAGCAACAGCTACTGATCCATCCAATGGTCAGCAGGCAAATCGCACAACAGCTTCGCAACCAGCTGACAGGTCGCACGCCCTCCTCGAGGGAGCAACCAAAATAGAGCCTCCACCAGCTCAAGCAGTCATCTCAACGGATCGCAACTAGCTCATCGGCTCAACACCAAGAAACACCTCACACATGGCAAGCCGAAAGCCAGACACAACACCGTGCCAACTCTTGTCAGAAGACAACCTTCGACAAAGCCCAGATCCCATCCGGAAAAGGCACATCACAGAAACGACCATCAAAGGTCTCGCTGGCACACGGCTCTCGCCACGCTCGAGCCCCAACAACCAGCATCTTCTGTCTCTGAAAAGACCATCCACTGGTCACCAACTGCTCGTCAACGGGAACCCTTCGCTTGCTCAGCTTCTTCTTTCTTTCCTGGTCCTCGACCGGGTCCAAAGGAAACATTCCAAACCTCAGCAAGCCATCCGTCGACTCCCACACAGACTGATGCCACATCTCGAGCTGCACTCCTCTCGGACACCGCATCCAAGCTCGAACATCGCTCCAACTCGACCCTCTCGGGGAGCACGACGAAACCAAATGACGGATCCTGGTGTCTTCAATCATCACCTCACTGGACTCAGACTCACAGGGGAATCATCCCATGCTGGTCATCAAACCAGGGATAACCTTTGCGACACCAACGTCCTATCAAGGACCATCCTCCGACGCCCACCTCACAAAGGCCTCCGCCCACAGGCGTCACTCATCCATCTGGTCTCATCAAATCCTTCGATCAATCCAAGTGGACACCCGCCAATCCCGATTCCGCCCTTACCACAGAGCCACGGGACACCACCTGGACAGTGCTCACGGGTCCCTAAGCAATAACCATCTCACCGTCACAATCCGACAAGACCGTAGAACCAACAGACGTTGCTGTGGTCGGTCACCCGGTTAGGCTCACCAGCCACTCACAGCCGCCAATCGGGACCCATAGTCTGCCAGAGGCCACATCCTCAAAGCACGATCTCAACCGAGGACACGATTGGGAACACAAGTCGGGCGCCAAGCCACCGACTCTGACCAACACGTCCTCGACCTCCGTCAGGCGACATCCTCAACAACCTTATCCAGGTCCGACACCGACGCCTGACACGGCTTCCATCTCAGGAACACGGTACTCATGCGGCGTACTAACCAGCACATTCCCCAACACTCCACCCTGCCAGTGCCAACAACCACAAAACCTCGAGCAACGGCACGGCAACAACACGTTTCACACCAAGGAACCAATCCTCCGATGCTGAACGCGAACTCAGGAATCCACCCGTAGCAACCAACGCTACGATCCTGAACTAGTGGGTCACAAGCCCACCACGCTTCCGCTGCGTACTCAGATCCGCGCACACAGCCGAGGAAGCAAACGCCGCCCAACCAGCGCTCGTCCTTTCGGAACAGCGCCAGCACCCTTACACGACAAGGGAACGGGCACAACTTCTCACAGGCAACCGCCTTGCCAAGATAAGGAGCACGTCTCGCACGGATTTCATGGCACACAAGGCTAACCAATCCGAACACACAATGCAAGACGACGATCCTTAGCCGAACGCAATCTCTCCAACCAAAGGAGAAACCAGCGCACTTTCGACCAACGGAAGAACTCCACGCTCGACCTGACCTCAAACCTCGCACACGCTGGAAACAGCACCATCCAGCACCAAGGAAAACTATCGCTTCCATCAGGTCAGCGCCTCCGACACACTCGACGAGTGTCACGTCGGACCACCATCACAGCATCTCTCGATGCACCACCGCTGCAATTCCTCGAACTGCAACACGGCATGCCAAGAGCCGCCACACGAGCCATAACCGACAACCGCCGATGCTCACCCTCAAGTCCCGAAACTCACCGCGGAGCCTTCACATCTCAAGCCAACTCCAGGGCGAACACAACCCAATCGCACAGAAGAGCGCAGGAGCAAGACTTACTGGGACACCACAGCCCAATCTTGCCTCGAAATCAGCAGAACGATCAGGACCGACACGTCATTTCTGACGCCACAGAGCGCGACAAGAACATCAGGCTCGACGAAACAGCAGCCCACCGAGAAGATCCTCCGCTCACCCGAGCACACTTCTCAATCAGAACGCCTCAGGAGCTGGACAAACCTCAAGCTGGAGTGACCAAAAACCGACAGCAGCTCCCTCAGAGCACGCTCACGGCCACTTAACCAAGAACAGTCCGCACCAGACACCCGACCACGCTGCAGGTTCCTCGAACGCAGCACCGCGAGCTCACGCCTGCCAGCAACCCCTGCCCAACGCAGCACAACCAGGGCCACCACCGATGAGGGAGAAGGCTCTCGACCTCGATCCTTAGACCCTACGCTGGCACGAAAGCCGCGGACAGCGACCACCTTCACAGCGCCGCACAGCGCACTCAAGCTCTCAAGCGAGAAACAAAGCGGAAAAACAAGCACAAAACCCTATGCCAGCTGCCGACTGTACTGGACCTTATGGACTCTGATCACTGCAACATTTCGAATTCCTATGCACGCCCACAACCACCGCTCTGATACCAGCTGTAACGACCCGAGAATCCGATTACCGGGAAGGCCCGATAATCCGAGACTCGAACCGCCGCCCACGAGTCAGGAGGGCTCGGAAGGGCTAAAAGGAGTGTGGAGGCACAAAGAAATAGGATATAAAGCAGGACAAACCAACAATTAACAGAAATAAATAAACAACTACAACAGAGTCCAGTCCAACAGAAAGTACAGTCTAAAGCAGTAAAGCGTACCACATGCCAAGTGAACACTCGGCCCGGCAAGCTGGCAACTGAGAACCTCCGCTCCGCACCCTCGAACCACGAGGAAGAACCGCTACACCTGAAAAGCAGGGAATGAGTCTCCAAAACAGAGACTCAGCAGGGATCCCGCGGAACCCCAACCAGAAACAACGACGGTAGCGGAAGGGAGAGCTACAACTACAGCAGGAACAGCAAACCGGTGGCCGGTCAAAAAAACTCGGCACTACAGCTACTCCTACTGTACCAGAAGGCACACCTCGATCACGCAGTCGAAGCTACCAAACCACGCTAGTACCACCTACCGAAGTAAGAACACACGGCAACCACGCCGTAGAGGCCTGTCCCTCGGACACAGCCGACCTGGACACGCTGTCCAAGGTGCAACCCCGACCACCCGATCGCGGGTACCGCACAACAAGACCCAACCTCGGTAAAGCCACTAGTACTAATCTCACGGCGCAAGAACCGACACACGCGCCAAGGTGAAACAACCGAACTCACCGGTCGACACGACCAAAAACCCGAAGGTCAAAGACACAGAGACTGACAGTCTGTCACTCCGTACTCGACAGGAGTACCACCCACTAGAAGCACAGCCGGTAGCGTCCCCTGACGTCTTACACCGCACCGCAGGTGAACCGCCTGACGTGGTAGGTCCTACCCGAGGCGCGAACACCGTACAAGTAACCACAAACAAGTAACTAGCTGGGGTCACGCCCGTCGACGTGGGTCCAACCGCCCCCAACCACGTGTGCACACACAGACCTTGCGTCACTAGGTCTAGTCCTCTGACCGGTTTTCCCCTGTAGCCGGACTCTGGCTACCGACGAGGGGCCTACGGTAACCGGTCCACAAACCGTCTCGAAAGGTGGGTGCCCGTACACCACTCCCAGGTGAGACCAGCACCTCGTACTGGTGGGCTACGACTAGTGGAGGGTCACTGAAGGAGTAGACTCTCAACTCAACGGAAAACAACGTCCGAATCCGACGACGTACGGGGACCACCCCACGTACCGGCCCCGTCGCATGGTGACCACAGTCGGAGAAGAAACAGGACTCACAGTCCACGGCCACGCACGCACCGTGCACTAGAGTCGAGAAAACTCAAGTGGCGCTAAGCCACTGGACTCTGGACAGTCCTCTAGACACACTACAGCCAACGGTCCTTGAGTCACAAGACTCGGGGTCAAGACCGTTGCACGCAACATCACAAGGCCGTCGATCTAGCCCAATCTCTAGGTCCAAAACCACGATATCACGAATACCGAGACAACACACAAGTTGCCAAGACCATTCCCTCGGGAAGGGAACGCAAGGGACAAAGGCCACTCACACGGGTCACACGGAAAACACAGAAGCACGATTCCCAAGGCAGCACGCAAGTCGCCACGACGATTTCCCATCTTGAAGCAAGCGGGAAACCTCCAGCCCCAGGCCGGGTAACTGGACTCGCAGTCCAAGACCAACCACGTGGCCCACATGGGAATCGCCTTCCAAAAAAAACTCACGGCATGCGGGGGACACCCCACCGCACACACACCGATACACGGTGACTCGATCGAGCGTAACACGAAGGCCCAGCACGCGAGAAGTCACCCGGACTCTCAACCCTACGGGCACGCTAAACGAGATAACACGGTCCTCCAGACACCCTCAAAACACGGACACTGAAACCCACGGGTGTCAGGGACACTCACAAGACCGCAGGTCGACCACTGAGTCCCAACCGGGTCGACTAGGGATCCACACATTGCGGGGCAAGGCGGAGAACACAAAAACTCGCCTCGGAACGACACAAAGCCTGACGGTCTAACCCTAGACCGTCACAGGGTTGTAACGGTCTAGGCGAGACCGTCACATCCACCTGGCGGCCTAACGCAGGCCGTTACACGGCCCGAAGAAACACAGGATGTAACGCGCCTGGCCCAGCGCGTTACACGAATGTAACGCGCTTGCCCTGGTCCGTTACACGCCTCACGCTCTCAGCGTGAAAGCAGGATGTAACGCGCTTGCCCCAACGCGTTACACGGATGTAGCGCGTCTGGCCTGGCGCGTCACACACGCTGCCCTCCTCAACGGATAAAACAGCTCTGACGGCCCACCCTGGGCGCGTTACAAGCATGTAACGGTCCAGAGGGCACCGTCACACCCCCAGCCCTCAGCTGGGTAACAGGGAATGTGACGCACCCACCCTGGGGCGTCACAAGGCTGTGACGCGCCAGCCCTGGTGCGTCACACGTCTGACCCGAAAACCAACGGAAGAGACTCTAACGGTCTAGCCCTGGTGCGTCACAGCACCTGGCGGTCTATCGTGGGACCGCCACACCCACAGACCACCAAAGGCCAACAGAAGGGGGATGTAACGGTCCTGCCCAGGCGCGTTACACCAAGTGACGGCCACTGGAAGGACCGTCACTTCCTTCCGAGAACGCTACGGCGGGAAACGACCCAAAACTCGTCCCACGCCCCCATACCTCCACAGGAGAGGGGGAAAACAAGGGGGAAGCTCCCCAGAAGCCCCTAGCATGCATCTACGGCCTCGGATCGGCCTAAAACGCACTGAAACGAGAGATCGGCCCACAAGCCCTAAAACATGGGTTTTGCCCAAAAACCCCGATTCCACCCGCTCGGCTCACCACGGCCTACGAAACTCGCGGGAAAGGAAGTGCACGAGCTGGGGAACCATCACCCTACCTCCACCGAAGATTTCGCGCCCCGAGCTCACCGATCCGCGAAGAAACGCCGTGAAACCCTCGCCGGCTCGCGACCGCGCCACGAGCTCCCACGCGCCTCCACCGCCTCGATCCTCGCCCATCCTCGCCCGCGTCCTCACCCGCGCCGCCTCCGCCTCGCCCCCGCCTCGCTCCGTCGGCCGCCGGAGAAGAGAGGGGAGAAAGAGGGCGTGAGAGAAGAGAGAGAGTGAGAAAGAGAGAATGAGAGGGGGAGAGAGGAAAGGGTTAGTATATATAGGAAAACCCGAAAATTCGATAAATTCAGAAAATTACGAAAAATTACCTCCGCGATCCTCGGAAGGAACACAACGCAGTGGTACTGTCCCGGAGTCGGAGAACGCCACGGTTTGCCCTGCAAAGAGTTCCGAAGGCACATCAGGGGAAAACACGTGTAAAGCACAAAATGCACTCTGAGACCCACTAAAATGATCTGAAAAATATCTGAAAAATCCGGGGCATTACATCCCCCCCAAGGGGCACTATCCCATTAACCCCTGTGACCTAACCGCATAGGTCAATTCGCGGCGGTGCGCTAACGAACACAGGGAGGTGGACCATGGGAGCTCAAGAAGGAGAAACAATCTCCTATAAATGTTTTTTGCCTTATGTGGCTCCCACCAAGAAGAGACTTGTGTCTGTCCAAAATTACACAAAAGTCCATGCTCAGTCTAAACATTACAAAATGTTCCTGGTCTGTCTAGAAATTACAGAAAAACTCATGTGTTGTCTGAAAATTACACATACTTTTGTGTCATTCAGAAATTAACAAACTACCCCCTGAACCTTCCAAAAATTATCAAAATGCCCATATAGTTCAGAAATTGCATAAACATCTCTATTCAGTTCACAAATTATCAAAAATGCCCCCGAGCTTCCCAGAAATTGCAAACCCACTCTGGCTCGCTCAAAAGTTGCATAGAAATCTTGAACTTTACAGAAATTACACATCGCTTCTATTCTATCATGAAATTTCCAAAATACCCTTGTCCAGGGTCACGCCTCCTGCATGACTCAGTGGAACAGGACCATGCCACTTACCTGAAGCAATGTACGCTCGCCTGAATTTTACTTAAGACTGACCAGGAAATGTCAAACCCAAGAACTCTAATACTCAAAAAAATTACGAGAATACTCATACCGGTGAAAAACTACAAATAAATCCTGAAAAGTCAATAAATGACAGATAAATCTAGGGAACTCCTGAAATTACAAATATTCCCTGACAGTCAAGAAATGATGAAAATGTCTAAGAAATATAGAAATATTACAAATGTAGCCTAGGAAGTCAAAAAATGGCAGAAATGTCCAAGAAAGTCAACAAATGACAGAAAGATCCAAGAAAGTCATAAAAATTATAGAAATACCATGAGAAGTCAAAAATGACAGAGAAGTCCAGAAGAGCTAGGAAACTGTAAATATGTCCCAAAAAGTCAAAAAATGACAGAAATGCTCCGGAATGTCAAGAAATAACATAAATGTCCTAGAAAGTCAAGATATGACGGCACTACCCCGGAATGTCAATAAATGTCAGAAATACTCTAGAACGTCAAGAAATAACGAAAATACCCCAAAATGTCAAGTAATGACATAAATGTCTTGGAGAGTCGAAGAATTACAGAAGCACCCTGGACGGTCAAGAAATGACAACGATGTCTTGTAAATCTATTTTGGAAAGTCAAGAAATGACAGATAAGTCTATGAGATACAGAAATACCTAGAAAGGGTCAAAATTGCAGAAATATCTGGGAAGGGTTATAAATTGTAAAAATACTCAAGAAGGGTAAAAAACTACAGAAACACCCAAAAAATACCCAAGAAGGGTCCGATCATGATGAAACTCAAATTTAACGACTAGATCTTGACTGAAAACAAATTCAACGGTCCGATCATGGCCGAGAGTTAATCCAACCGTCCAATTGAGAACAAAAGCAAATTCAACGATTCATTAATGGTTAGGAGCAAATTCTACAGTCTGATGATGACCAGAAGCAAATTCTACAGTGTAGCAATCAATGGAAGCAATCCAGAGATCCAAGTGTAAGCAAAGACCTACTCAATGATCAAATGGCGACCAGATGTAAACCCGACGACCCGATTACATAATTGGGACAAAATGTAAAGGTCTCAAGAGATCAATTGTAATCCAAATTCCATATATTCAAGGAATGAAAGTCTTTTGAGTTTCCTACAAGAGTATGTTTCTTGAGTTTCCTACAAGAGTATGTTTCTAATGGATGATCATCAAAGATCATATCCATTAAACAAAACCCATAATATCACAACGGATATTACACAGGTTGAAGGTGTTCCTTGACAGTTAATCAAAGGTATTCGGACTAAATAAACACCTATTGCGGTCGGTGGGAAAATGTCCAGTACTCGAACCCTAAATTGTCTGATAAACCAAATACGTGAAATTAAAAATGCGCATGTTATTTAAATAGCTAACAAATGTGCATATATGTTCAATAAATGAACATTGCTTTAAAGTTTTCCTTGTTCAACACCATCACACTCCAATAGGCTGTGAATGCAAGCACATGAGCAGATGTCAGGCATTGTGTGTGGAATGCCTCGCACTGTGAGAAATAAAAAGCACTTTGGCTTCCTTGAGAACCTCACTAACAAAGTTGGAGATGTAACCCTCCACATCTCAACAGCCTCTCTCAGAAAAGTTTCCATCTCACTACTAGCCCCAAAAGTAAGAGATGAGGCACTGACGACAATACACACAACCAACACACTCCAACATGCAGTGAATGCAGCACACTGACAGATGACATACATTGTAATGGTCAAAGTAGAATGCCTACCACTGCAAGAAATCAGAAGCACTATAGATTCCCTGAGAACCTCACAGACAAAATTGAAGATGTAAGCCCTCCGTATTTCATCAGCCTCTCTCATAAGATTTTCCAACTCACGACCCCCCGAGAAGGTACTCTGCATCCAAGGTTTTGGTGCATCCACCAGCCTAATCTGGAAAATTGACAATTTCTAAGGTCAGGTTCGGTGCACACAATTCACAACCCAGAACTAGAAGGCAACTGGACAATCTGACAATTTGACACGCCCTCCAAACCGCATGAGATACCCAGGACAACCAAGTTAGCAAAGATCAGATGAACAGATGAAACCCTAGCCTTTATGTAATCCTTGTATCCCTCAACCACCACAGACATGACCAATCCAGATAATCAACATATGCAAAGTGTTCATGGAGATGGAGATTTTAGATTTTCCATGGTTGCATTTCAAAAAAATAAAGCTAGGGACTTCGACTAAATGATTGACTTCTACCACCAACCTGGAAGGTTTTCTGATCAGCTGCACTGAGAATGCCAAAAGAACTAACTTTAAAGAAGAGCTCAGGACTCTAGAGGTGAAGTGGGATGAGAACCAGTCTAAATTAGATCAATTTACCAGACGCAAGGTCTTCAACAGAGTCATCCTGCTTCCAAGGCTTTGAAATCAATGAGCAGCTCTTAGTAAATACTAAATAGACCTCCCATCTTCATGGATTCAGAAAACCATTCCTTAATTTGGAAATGAATAATAGAAGGATCCTTCATCAACATTCAAATCCATCATGTCTTAAAACAAGGTTATCTAATACTCTGACGGTCCACCCTACCTTGTAAAGACACTTCATGCTCCTATGCACCATCGCAGCTTCTCAAGTGATACCTGGAGAACAGTGAATATCAATCACCTTATGAGCATCCACACCCACTTCCTCCACTACCTTATCCCTAACACCAGCCATCTTAGTAGGAGCGGAAGTAACAAGATGTAATTGATTTGTCCTTGGGGAAAAACTGCACCTTGCACCTTTGTGGCCTCCGTGATGACATATCCAACACCTGAAAGCAATCAATGTTCTGCCTTCTCTCTTCCAGATAGAGGGATCTTCAGCACCACATGGCCTCATCTTCTAGGCATAAGAAATTATGATGCAATACTACTCTGCATGATCCAATATTATGAAAACTGAATGAACAGAGCACCAACGGGAGCTGGTGCCATCCAAATATCGAATGGAAACATAAAACAGTAGCAACAGCAATACATGGCTGCACAAGAAGGGCATGATGCGTTCCTACAAAAAGTTGAGCGGCAAGACATCAAATTCAAATGGCATCATGTAAACATGGTCTACATTAATTATAGATAGATCACATGAAATGGTAAAACGAGGGGCTCCCTTCTTACGTCATTGGATTTTCACCTAGGATCACAAAGAAAAATCGCTGCTTGGTACCAAAATCCAAGCCTAAACAGCCAGTCAGGAACTAACTGCTGTTAGTTCTTACAGAAGACATTATAATAAACAAAACTGTTAGAAATTCCTCCCAGTTCCAATAAACAGAAAAGGACAAACATCCACAAATGATGCAACAAAATTTGTTACTAATGTTGCCTCAATTTCTTCAGTACAAGACTACAGAGATCAGACAAAAACTGTAGAACCATGGCGATTCAACAACAATGGTAACACTGCCACCTTATTGCACTCAAACCACACAGTATCAATTGACTCAATTATACAAAAACAAATAATTTAGAACTTAGATGAAGACATAGTAATAAAAATCATCAAAACTCACCAAGGAATCAACCCAATGGGATGGTCGACCCACTGTCATCATTCACATCGTCATGAACCCACTTCCAGAAATGCCTCTGAACAAACACAGCCTTCTGGGAGACCTCGCTGCTGGCCTCGAAGCGCTCCCCCGCCTCCTCCGTGGAGAATTCTCCATCCTGTGGCACGCCCTCGACCTCGGCGTCGACAGAATGAAGGACATACTGCGCAGGCAATCCAGGGTACGAGACCGAGGCTTTCTCCTCCACCCTTGTCTCATAGGTTCCGGGCACAATCCTTACTTTGGCCTCGCTTCCGAGCTCCTCCTGGACGGCCCTCGAGGCGGCCTCCTCCACGGACTCCCCGGGCTTCATCTTCTCAGACAGCGGCCGCCGGCGGCTCCGGATAGTGCCGTCAGAGAGGAGCTGGTGGGTCTCTACGAGCATCGCCCCGCTGGCGTTCCGGATCTTGACCGTGGCCACATGGACGGTGCGGAGGAGGGACAGCTCCCCTGGCAATCCTTCTCCCCCTTGCGGCTGCTGCTGCGAGAAAGGATCCACACGGCCGCCGTCCTCGTGGCCGTCCCCGCCTTGGAGGAGGAGAGAGGTCTCCCCGAGGGAGAGCTCGAGCCAGAGGTTGTGGACGGTCTTGGTCCCGGGCTTGGTCCCCCAGGAGGCGAAAGAGTCGGAGGGAAGCCGGTGGCGGAGCCAATCGGAGAGGGACTCCGGGGTGGAGAACGCCAGCGCCCTCGCCCCCGCCGCCGTCCCCCGGGCGCCCGTCGACGGCGTCATCCCGGCCGGCGCCGCCGCCGACCCCCTCATCTTCGCTGTCTGCCGCGGCGGGCGGAAGGAGACGGGGGGAGGGCGGGCGGCGGAGGCGGACAGGCAGGAGAGGTTCCGGAAGATGAAGAGGAGGGAGAAGGCGGCCAGGAGGACGGGGTTGCCCGGGGAGGAGGAGGAAGAGGAACCGGAGGAGGAGGGGAACAGGGCGTTGGTGATGGCGGCGTCGCAGTGGGGCAGCATCACGGCGTCGCTGGGGCGGCGGTGAGGGGCTTCTTCGAGGGCTTGCAGGCCATGGTCGAGGCGAGGCGAGCCTCGCTTTGTGTTTGGTAGCAGCCGATGGCGTTTGTGAATCGTGATCGTTTCCGGTTTCCTATTCGTTGTTGGTTTCCTTAGGTATCGTTTGATATCCGGATAAATTACTAGATGAGTTAATTTATTTTTATTTTTGTAATTTTGATACGTGATGAAATAAATATAAAAATATTTTTATTCTTAATTTGACACAAATTAAGGATACAAATAATAATAAGTGACGAAAAAATTATCATATTACCTTTCTTATTTCGGATTAAGACACATGATTGTCGTTCTTTGTTTGAATGAGATTAGAGAATTTAGATAATTTTTTAATGAAAATTTTACTTAATTCGACTTTACAATCATAGTTACGATTAATCAAGATCCTAATGAATTTTAATAGATAATCTTTATTACTATTAATAAAAATATTATAAAATTAATTTTGTTCATAATTTAAAATAGTATAAATAAAGATTTCTTTTAAAAAGTATTTAATAAGAATGATATTTTGATTAATAATTATTTCCTTCTTAATTATGATTAATTAAACAGTATAACTTAACTTTAATATGTTATCTAATATAATAATGTTCAATTTAATATTAATACCATATCATCATTAACATAAATCAAACTCTACTTTAATTGTGATTAGTGATAATAAAACTTCTAAATAATTTTTTTAATTCAAATTTTTTGTTAGTAATAATGAGACTTTTGATCAATCTAATTTTTCTACATTAAATTTAATTAGCACTAATGATAATTAATTATTTTTTCTCTTTTAAAATATACTTATTAATAATTATACACTTTAATAACTATTTATTGTTGTTAACTAAAATCTATAACATTAATTAACGTTGTAATTTATATTTTAATTATTTTTAATTCATCATTAAGACAATAAATCAATTCTTAATTAAAATTTTTTCTTGAAATTTTTTATTAATAATATTTAATAATCACCGAGTGAAATCTTATCTTTGCCTTTGACATAATGTTCAGAAGTTAAAAAAGCTATCAACAATTGAAACACCCACGTGAAGAATCTTATTTCCAAGTCAAAGACTGAATGAACACGATGAAATATGATTTATCACATTTAAGAAAAGTTTATAAAAAATTATAAAATATTTACTCAAGCATACAAACGTTTGTCGAATCAATTCTTTTTACACAATTTCAAATTATCAAATTTTGACAATAAAGAATCACATAGTTGAACAGTCAACTCGGCTGTAAATTTCTCTTTCTCAATTGTTCCCCATAAATCTTTCATCAGTTCACGTTCTTCAATCTCACCTCCTACTGTAGATATGTTAGACATTTCTGTTGTCCGCTGGTTCGAACTCTTTTCCTGAAAAATGTATATGATATAATCACAAATTATAACATTGAGTGCGAAGTATATGAACTTGATAAGAGTAAGGAGATAAGGTAGAACAACATGAGATAATGTAATCACATGGATCATGTTCCATCACACTAGTTGGGAGTTGATGTTAGGCCATCCAGCCCATTATCATTGCCTCAAGTATACCTGATAGCTAGGACCAACGATAGTTTGACATTGGGAGGAGTATAATACCAACATTGAACAATAGGAGAACATAATAATGGAAAAGAGCAGTTCACACACAATCGGTCTCCACTGAACACACACACACACATACACACACAATTTGTTAGCACACATACACCCCCGACTGAACACACATACACACACACTCCCAGAAATAATTTGCAGAACACACATACACAATCATACACCCCCTCACACACACACACACACACACACACACACACACACCCCCAAAAATAATTTGCAGAGCACGCACACAAAATCATACAACCCCTCCCAAAAATAATTTATAGAACACACACACACAATCTGTCTCCATTGCACACACATACGGCTTTCTTCTCTCTCGGACCCCCGGATTTAGGAATATTAATGACGCCCTCGTAGGCCGGGCTTCGCCCTCGGGAGTTATTCCCCCGTCATGGTTCCGGCTCGACCTCACTCTGGGCCAATATCTCACCGAAGTCTCCCCCTTGCCACTGGGATCTAATCCCATCTTCTTATCAAGATTACCATCTCTCGACATACATTTGTACGGGTTTGTTTCCGTTTACGTCGTACCCTCAATACGGACCTTTGTCCGAATATAAAGTGGTCCATGAATGATCGATAAAATCTGAATGGGATGAGACGACTTTCGTCCTCCTCGAACCCCACGCATGGGAATATCGATAAGACATTCGTGAGTCACGCTTAAACCTCGGGTTCGTCCCAACCATGGTCATTGCCTAGCTCACATCCTAGGCCTATAGCTAGCCTTCTCTGTACACGTCTTCGTTTTGGGATCTAATCTCGGGACACTTTCCCGCTGCCCTTCGGCATCGGAAATATTAACGATGCCCATGCAAGCCTCGCTTTGACCGCGGGAAGCCTCCCCAGAATGGTCCTGCCTTGATCTTGCATCGGACCAATAATCTCGCTGATTTCCGACCACTCTGACCGGGATTTAACCGAATCTTTCCCATTTCTCTGAACAGTAAATTTGCCGTACCCCGGCATACATATGCTCCTGTTTTCCCGTGACGATCATGATATTCTCAAGCCGGACACTCGTCCGAATATCAAATGGTCCCCTGAGTGACCGACATGTTTTGAATGCTTGCTTCCCTAGACATAGGGCTTTCCGATTGATTCGAGGTCACTATCGTCCTGTTTCTCTCGATATGTTTTTCTGGCCATGAGGTCCTGATTCCCGACGATTAATCAAGGGCGTTCCTCTCTCCGAGGGGATGTAAATAACGCTGTGACCTTTATGACGCGGCGGGTTTTGGTCCCGACACGAACCACACAATCGTCTGATTAGTCAGATCGAGCGCACAATAAATCGTCACTTTGTGACTGGCACCCCCACGCACTTTAATAAATAAATAAATCCACCGAATAAACCGACGTAAAGAACAAACGAATAAGCATGTCGAAAAGTGCGTCCACAACAACACAGTCGCACATTAAATGAGTGTCAGATAGAAGAGACGCAAATTCAGAGCAAAATATGGAAATCTCAAAATCTTCTAAAATTGTAAAAGAATTGGCATCTGGAAGGTCCGTCGCCAATTAAAAATTAATATGAATTTTGGACGGAATTAAAAGCTCATAAAATAACAAGGAAATTGGCGTCTTAGTGTTTGGACGCTACTTTTTGAATTAGCGACCATCCAGACGGACACATATTCAAAAATAATCCGATTTCGGGTCAAAATATGAAGAAAAGAATTGGCGTCATACTATACGGTCGTCAATTAAAGAATTGGCGACCTTATGGAGTGTCACCAATTCAAAATCACATAAAATCAGTTCAAAAATAGATTAAAAATATATAATAAAGAATTCACGTCCATCCGAGCGGACGCCCATTAAAAAATGGGCACCTGCCAGTCGCCCATTCCTGGTTGAAAACTGGGTCGCCTGGGGCTCTCTTCTGAACGCGGTCGCCTGGGCGATCGCGTCCAGAAGGACCTAGCCAGATATGAAAAAATTATTTTTTAATTAAAAGAATTTGCGTCTGATATGTATGTCGCCCATTAAATGGCGTCCGGGTGGTCTCACTCCTATCCTTTGAAGCCCGAAAAAAATAGAGAAAAATCCCAAAAAATCCAAAAAAATGGGAAAACATGTAGGAAAGTCGTGAAAAGCTGAAAATCTGAGAAAATTAAGGAAGATCACTCAAATAAGTCGATTTGAGAGTAAAATTTAGATATTATAGAGCAATATGAGATATATTCATGATGATGTCAATTTTGGCGTGTTTACATCTCCCTCTTTCCATCTTGTAATCTCTCTCCCTCTTTCCCTCTGTCTCTATTTCTCTCTACCTCTCACTCTGCTACCTTGTGAGGTGCAGCCGACGTCAGAAGGAGAAACCCCCTCCGGTGCCCCACTCCCTATAGCTCTCTCTCTCTCTCTCTCCTATACCAGGTTTGTGGCCTGGAGGGACTTTCTCACACTCTCTCTCTCGATCTCCCCCTCTCTGTCTCTCTTTTCTTCCCTCACTCCCTCGGTGACCCAATGGACTGCAGTCGACGCCAGAGGGGGAGCCCCCCTCTGGTGCCCCACTCCCTCTAGCACTCTTTTGCTCACTTTCTCCCCCTCTCTCTCGCTCTCCCCCTCTCTGCCTTTCTTTCTCTCTACCTCTCACTCCACGACCCAGTCGGGTGTGGTCAGCGCCGTAGGGGAAGAGCCCCTATGGTGCCCCCTTCATCTAGCACTCTTTCTCTTCTCACTCGCCCCCTCACTCTCTTGTACTCTCTCTTGTACCAAGTTTAATTTGTGGCCTGGAGGAACTCTCTTGCACTCTCTCTCTCTCTCTCTCTCTCGATCTCCCCATCTCTCTCTATGACCTAGTGGGGTGCAATCGTCACCAGAGGGGGAGACCTCCTCTGGTTCTCACTCCCTCTAGCTAGCACTCTTTCTCTCACTCTCCCCCCTTCTCTCTTGTACTCTCTCTCTTGCCCCCCCTCTTTCTCTCCCCTTCTCACTTTACGACACAGTGGGGTGCAACCAGCGTCAGAGGTGGAGACCCTCTCCTGTGCCCCACACCCGCTAGCACTTTTTCTCTCACTCTCCCCCTCTTTCTCTTGCTCTCCCACTCTCTGTATCTCTTTTTCTCCGCCTCTCACTCTGCGACCCAATGGGGTGTGGCTTGCGCCATTACGGGAGACCCCCTCCTACGCCCCACTCTCTCTCTCTCTCTCTCTCATAATCTCTTTCTTTCTCTCCTCTCATTCTGTGACCCAGTGGGGTGCGGCCAGTGTCAGAAGGAAAGATCCCCTCCGATGCCCCACTCCCTCTAGCACTCTTTCCCTCACTCTTCCCCTCTCTCAATCTCTCTCTATCTCTCTCCCCCTCTCTGTCTCTCTTTCTCTCCGCCTCTCACTCTCCAACCTAGTGGGGTGCGGCCGATGCGGGGGGGAGACCCCCTCCGGTCCCCCACTCCCTCTAGCACTCTTTCTCTCACTCTCCCCCCTCTCTCTCATAATCTCTCTCTCTCACTCTTCTCCTCTCTATCTCTCTGCCTCTCACACTGCAACCCAGTGGGATGTGGCCAGTGCCGGAGGGGGAGGCCCCCTCCTGTGCCCCACTCCCTCTAGCACTCCTTCTCTCACTCTCCTCCTCCTCTCTCTAGTACCAGGTTCGTGGCCTGGAGGGACTCTCGCACTCTATTTCTCGATCTTCCCCTCTCTGTCTCTCTGTCTCTCTTTCTCCCCCCTCTCTCTACGACCCATTGGCGTGGGGCCGGCATCGGAGGGGGAGACCCCCTCCCGTGCCCCACTCCCTCTAGCACTCTTTCTCTCACTCTCCCCCTCTCTTGCTCGTACTCTCTCTCTCGCTCTCCCCCCCTCTCTCTCTCTTTCTCTTCCCCTCTCACTCTATGACCCTGTGGGGTGCGGCCGGTGTTGAAGGGGGAGACCCCCTCCGCTGCCCTACTCTCTCTAGCACTCTTTCACTCACTCTCCCCCTCTCTCTCATAATATATCTTTCTCTCTCCCTTTCTTTGTCTCTCTTTCTCTCTGCCTCTCATTCTGCGACCCAAGTGGGGTGCAACCGACACCGGAGGAGGAGACCCCCCCGGTGCCCCACTCCCTCTAGCACTATTTCTCTGACTCTTCCCCTCTCTCCCTTGTAATGACTCTCTCACTCTCCCACTCTTTGTCTCTCTTTCTCTCCGCCTCTAACTCTGCGACCTAGTGGAGTGTGGCCGATGCTAGAGGGGGAGGACCCCTCCGGTGCCCCACTCCCTCTTGCACTCTTTCTCACACTCTCCCCCACTCTCTCTCGTACTCTCTCTCCTATACCAGGTTCTGTGGCCTAGAGGGGATCTCTCTCACACACACACACACACACTCTCTCTCTCTCGATCTCCCCCTCTCTATCTCTCTTTCTCTCCCCCGCTCCCTCTGTGACCCAATGGGGTGTGGCCAACGCTATAGGGGTAGATCCCCTCTGATGCCCCACTCCCTCTAGCACTCTTTCTCTCACTCTCCCTCCCCCTCTCTCTCTAGTACTCTCTCTCTCTTTCTCTTCGCCGCTTACTTTGCGACCAAGTGGGGTGCGTCCTACATCGGAGGGGGAGACCCCCCTGGTGCCCCACTCCCACTAGTACTTTTTCTCCTCTCACGCTCTTGTACCAGGTTCATGGCCTGAAGAGACTCTCTTGCACTCTCTCTCTCTCTGTCTCTCCCCCTATCTCTCTACGACCCAGTGGGGCGCGGTTGGCACCGGAGACCCCCTCCGGTGCCCCGCTCCCTCTAACACTCTTTCTCTCACTCTTCCCCCCCTCTCTCCCCTCTCTGTCTCTCTTTCTCTCCCATTCTCACTCTATATCCCTGTGGGGTGCGACCGGCATCAGAAGGGGAGACTCCCTACAGTGCCCCACTCCCTCTAGCACTCTTTCTCACTCTCCCCCCTCTCATACTCTCTCTGTCACTCTCCCCCTCTCTATCCTTCTTTCTCTCACCCTCTTCTCTCTCTCTGTGACCCAGTGGTGTGCGACCAATGCTAGAGGGGGAGACCCCCTCCAGTGTCCCTTGTCTCTCTCTCTCACACTCACTCTCTTTTCCTTTATGTCTCTCTCTTCTCTCCTCCACTCTTTCTTTGTGATCTAGTGGGGTGTGGCCAGTGCCCGAGGGATAGGGGGGATTGTTGGTGCCAAGAGGGAGCGGTTCCCCCTCCAATGTGCACTCTCTCTCTCTCTCTCTCTCTCTCTCTCTCTCTCTCATTCATATGAGCTAGGGATATTATGGTTTTTTTTTCTCCACTACATAGGCTACACCATGGTTAAGTTGGATTAACCATATTTTACCTCGTCGTGAGAGATGATAGGGTTTTTTTTCCTGTAACGTTGATGATTTTGGGTTTTTTTGATTAAATAGTAAGATTAAAAGATTTTTTTACTAATTTTGAAATATTTTAAGACCTTAAAACCGAAAACCCCCCTTTTTTCGGCTCGTTGTTCTTTACTTCGTTACCTATGCAATTTCGGTGCTCCGGTTAGGGATCGGATTGGCAGGTTTCAAGACACAGGAGCATCCAAGCGCACAGGCATACTACTACCGTGGTGCAGCAAGTGGGCTTTGTGGGCGGACATTCATGACCAACACATGTGGGCTTGCATACGGTGATGGGCCACCAACGCTTGGGCCACGACGATCTGTGGGCCTGTGTTCCCCCTGTTATAGTTATAGGCAAACACAAAAGGCGACCAGAGGACAGCGTCGTTGCATCCATAAACAGCGCATGGTTGGGATTTTCATGTACGATGACAAACTACATCGTTTTTTGAACACCTGTAGAAATACAAAATAACTGTTCTGTTCGTAGCCAAACAAGGTCTCATACAGGTAAGATGTTCCAGTTATGTTCGATACTCGTTAGCTTATACACTTTAAAAATATTTTTACGAACAATGTTGATGTATCATATATTTTTTAATTTTTTATTGCATCTTCTGCGAAGTGTCTGAGCCCATTCGTGTCGCAGAGCTGAATCAAATGTGTCGATTGCTTTGAAAATTATCTTTGAATTTTTTTTTTAAAAGACCTTCCAAATTATTTGATAAAGAAAGCTCCGAACGACTGCAGTAAAATAGTGACAAACATATGATAATAGCATTTCTCTTTTCAAACAATTACGAGTTAGGATGACATTCACGGGTGGATAAATTATTTAAATTTGAGAGCTGAAATATATCATTTGAGATTGAATAGGGATAAAGTTATTAACTCCGGGTTAACTCATTTCATCTCTCTCACGTAAGTATCTTATCCGACTGCAGATAAGATAGATATCAAATTAGAAATATAAAAATTTAGGAATAGTTAACTTGAGATTCACCCGAGTTAATTTATCATAACTTATTATCAAATTGACTCTTAGAAAGTTACAATTTGGGTAGAGTTAAAGTCGACTTTATTTTAACTTTGAATAATACTTGGTGAGAGAGAGAGATGAAAGGAGGGAGTGGCTGACTGCACTGCATTGTAATAAGTAGTTTTCTTTTAACTTTCAAAGAGTTACTTTGGTCAGAACTTCTCACATCAGCCTGCTTAATTTAACTTGATTCCAACTTCAGTCTTAGTTAATCTAACTTAATCTTTATCCACGTCAAAACATATTCAATCCTATCTAATTCAAAAATATTAATTTTTTTTATTTATCGCATTCTTATAGAAGTATCTCAAACGGTTAGGTCGATTGAACCTGATAAGGGAGGTTCCTACTCGCCATTGACACGTTGTGCGGAGCCCCTTTCCAAAGTTGACTCCCGTCATAGTACAAATTCAAAGCAGTATGATGGTGGCAACAACATATCGTCATATGATGATGCCAGCCGATCACATAGACATCATTAGGAATTCCTCCTTCAAAATTATCTTACGAACGTCCAGATCTTACGTGTATTATTAAGACAATTAACCTCACAATCCTGACATGATTACTTGAATTCCTGCTCTCCTACTGCCAATCGATCCAGAATTCCAACGTAACATATCTTATTCCCACAATAGCATGATGCGTCCTTGAAAAGATAGTCATGCCAACAGTCATATTATTCCCCAATAAATGGTTAAGCATGACAACCTCCCAAGGTACTCAAAAATTACCCTCTAAAGACCCCTGCTCTCATGTCTTCGTTGACTTAAGGATCAAAAGATTTTTTCAAAGAACATCACCCTCACGAGAACTTTTCTTTTTATGCAGGAGAACTTGCTTTAACGTTCGGAGGATATCATTCGAAGTTCAAGACTCCCGTCATGAGAGTCCTCCCTCATCCTTAGCATTACAATTCGCTACCCTTGTCCCCTTTATGGCCCCACAAAATAAATTTAAGTCTAACATATACAACATAATCTGTATCAAGATCGAATCCAATTGTTAGAATCTTTGTTTCAAATTTTAAAAAGTTTGAGTCTCTCTTTATGTTGATTTGTCTCACATTGGAAAGTGAAAAAAGTTTCCATTTACTTTTAATTGAGACTTTTGTCCTTGTTATGTATTCCTTTTAGGAAATTATGGAGGTTGACCTATTTGGGCTAATTGGTTCTTTGGCCCGAATCCTCTTTCTCACACGAGAGCGAATTGACTTGCCTTGTCGTGGTCATGACGTGTGTGCGTGTGATTCTCGACGATTATTTTTATTTATTTTTGACCGTTTGAGCAAGCGTCCCTACGTTTCTTCGGATTCCCCTCTTTGGGCGGATGTGTGTGACTTGGTCAAGAGTCACTTCCCAAGAGGATATTTGAAGAGAGTCGTTTTCCTGTGAGAGGCACGGCTTATAGTTCTCTCTCGCTCGACGGCTATCTCTCTCGAACTCTTCTCTCCCATCGTCTTCTTCTTCTTGCAAGAGTCTCTTATCATAGTGATGTTCACTCCCGGTAACACGAGTTGGAGTGTAACTTTGCGCGTCGCCATCGATTTGGGTCGTCGTATCTTGGGGAAGGTTTCATCTCGAAACCTATCTACACTAGAGTAGGGACAGAACGACTCTAAAGAAAATGACTACGCGCTTCAACTCAAGTTTGCTCTTCTTGATCGTTTGATTCTCTTTAATTTTCGTGCTTAAGTCTAGTAGAAAATCTCTACCCGTGAATAATTTTTTCCATCACCAACTAGATCAAAACAAAGGTTAGAAAGGTTAAGAGGCTATTTGGTTTGACATAACATGCTCTAAAATGATGTATGACACCATATTTAAGTGATATATAAGTACAGTATTATGCGACGTTTTTTCTTCAAAATGTATGACCTCTGAGTTGAATAGTAGTACAACTCGTAGCCAACCCAATACAAATTAATGTACATCTACGCCGGTTCTTATTTTTAGATATGATATTTACAAAAATAATTATAAGTTTTGTTTAATAAAAAGATGATTATAATATTAATACAAATAATTTTTTACATATAAATTGCTGTTAAAATAAAATATGTAAAAATTATTATTAAAAATTTATTAACAGATATATTATTATATAAATTTAAATTATATAAAAATATCATAATTATTAACTTTCATCGACGAAAAGATGGATATTTCATAAAAATTTTAGGGTTAATTATCTCTGCACCCTTGAAAAATTGTACAATTACCCCTATACCCCTACCTTTATTATATTTACCGCAATACCCTTGAAATCTTTAAAAAATAGTCATTGGACCTCACTACCTCTATTCTTAAGAATCTTTAAAATAGAAAATTACCTCTATACCCCTGTGGAGGGGCACAATGACTATTTTTTAAAGATTTCAAGAGTATTACAGTAAATACAATAAAGGTAGAGATATAGAGATAATTACATAATTTTTTAAGGGTATAATGGTAATTAACCCAAAATTTTAATATTATCTATAGTTAATTATAAAATGACGAAAATACTCTCTTCCCTGCAAACTCCGAGAGTGAGGGAGAGTGAAGGAGAGACACCGGGAAAAAATCCGGGCACTCCCACGTGTCGGTGCTGGCCACCAAGTTTAGAGGGCGCCCCGTCTTGGTCCAGCTCGCAAAGACTCGGCTTAGGTAGAGGAACGCCACACCGCGGTGATTCCGGTGGCCGCCGATCATCACGCTATAGTTCGTGTTGCCATCCATCTAGAGGAGGAGTTCCAGTGAGAGAAGGGAGGGGAGGTTGCAGTGGGGGGGGGAGAGAGAGAGTGGTTCTGGTTAGAGTGGGGGTGGGTTTGACCCGGGGGAGGGGAGGTTGCAGTGATCAAGATGGGAGAGGGGGTTCTAGTGAAAGGTAGGGTGGGATCCGGTGGGAGGGGGGTCTTGTCGGTGGGTTTGCAGTGGGCTAGGGGCGGTTCTTACTGGTGAGGGGGGGGGTGGGATCCGGTGGGGGGGGGAGGTGTTGTCGGTAGGTTTGCAGTGCGCAGGTAGTTGGGAGGGAGGGGTTCCGATGAGAGGGGGGGCGAGTGGTTGTTCTTGCCTGTGGGTGAGGACGGGCGTGCTTGCCGATGAGGGGGGGATGGCTTGCTGACGGGTTTGCAATGGTTGGGGGGGAGGGGTTCCGTGAGAGGGGGGGGGGTGGGATCCAATGAGGGGGTCTTTACCGGCGAGAGATTGCAGAGGAGGGATGTTCATGTAGGAGGGAGGGGGGTCTTACTGGTGGGTTTTCAGCAGGCGGGGTGGGGTAGGTGGGATTCAGTGGGAGGGGGAGGGCGTTGTCAACGGGTTTGCAGTGGGGGTGGGGGGGAGGGTTCTAGCTGACAGGTTTGCAGTGTGGGGTGGGGGTGGGGAGGAGTTTCAATGAGAGGAGAGGTGGGATCCGAGGGGGGGGGGTCTTGTCGGCGGGCGGTTGCAAAGGAGGCGAGGTTATGGTAGGAGGGGGTGTTCTAGCCAGCAAGAGATGACAGGGGTCAATGGGAGGGGGATTCTCGGGGGAGAGAGAGAGAGGAGGGGAGATTTTATTATTTTTATTATTATTATTTTATTTTTATCCTCATAAATTTAATTAAAAGTAATTATTATTAATTTTATAAGTGATAACGAGAAGTTAAGAAGATGATATTATTGTATAATATAAATTTATATAAATATATGTGTATTAATATATTTTTAAAAATAATTTTTATAATTTTTATTTTAACAATAATTTATATGTCAAAAAAACAATATGAGGGAGGAGTCCACCGAATAGGTGAACGGATCCATCGTCCTGGTCGTCCGTAATCTTCTCTCTGAGCTTTATCCTTTTTCAGTAGCACTCCTCTATCCCCTTTCATTTCCACACCGTGTTCTGCTCCCACCCGCCATCACCATGTCGACCACCTCCCTCTCCCTCCCTCGGCTTCCCTCCCTTTCCCCTGCCACCAAGGCCCCCTTCTCCTCCTCCTTCATGCCTCCCCTCTCCTCCTGCCGCCCGCTTCTTCGCCGGGGGCGCGCCCCCCTCCACAATGCGAGGCCGTTCGTGGTGAAGGCCATGGCCCCGCCGAAGCCCACGGGCAAAGCCAAGAAGGGTGCGTAGTTACGCCCCCAGTTTCGTGCTTTTTTGTGTGAGTGTTTCGTTTCGCAGTTGGGGTTCACGGTTGGTGGTTGGCTTTCTTCAGTGGTGGGGGTGGTGAAGCTTGCCCTGGAGGCGGGGAAGGCCACCCCGGCGCCGCCCGTGGGGCCGGCGTTGGGGTCCAAGGGTGTGAACATCATGGCGTTCTGCAAGGAGTACAACGCGAAGACGGCGGAGAAGGCCGGGTATGTGATTCCCGTGGAGATTACTGTATATGACGTGAGTGGCCTAAGCCTTATCTTTTCAGTGGTCTTTGGAGATGGGCTAAGTAGGTGGATTCTTTCGTTATCTCTTGAATTAGTAATTATGTCAGTGTGCTGCGATTGCATTCTTGTAGTAAATTTAGATGTTTGCATCCGTGATGCTAAATTTTGCTCTTGTAAATTGAACTGGGAAGCTTAGTGTCTCCCTCATTTCTTCTATTTGTTTGAGAAATGGGTCTGTCTCTTTTCTTATATTTGTAATACAAGAATTGGATATCCTGTTTTTTTGGCAGTTCTCATTTCCAGGATCAGAAACTCATGTTTCCCCTATCAGTTTCAATAAGACTCCTTTTTGTGAATTCTAATTCAGTCGCATCAAACTACATTTCTGTGGACAGGATAAGAGCTTTACTTTTGTTCTAAAGACTCCACCTGCATCGGTTTTGTTGCTTAAGGCAGCAGGTATGGTTTCTTCCCGGTTGGCACTGGGGATAGTTCGATATTCTCTCTCTTTTTGAGGTAGTTCCGTTACTGTTGTATGTCTTCTCACTTTTTGTTTGGTAAATCATGGGAACTATATATAGAATTAACCAACCTCCCAGTCAAGAATTGAATGCTGCAGCTTGTTGCATTTTTTTTTCAACGAAATAAGGGTTCATGGGGTTGGACAAGTCTAAGCAATAGTTTGCTTAGTTTTTAACACCGCATTGTTGTCTAATCAAATGAAATTGTTGGAGCAGTTGAGCTTTTTTAAGTGATAGGTGGAAGAGGTAAAGCTTTTAAACTCATATTTTATTAATTTTACATATTTTGCGGAAAATGCACATCATATATTTTCCTTTGTTGTAATTTTTTATTAGAAAAATTGGGACCATGTAAGGATTGGGGTCTTCTTTCAATGCCTTTATAGAATCATGAACAATTGGATTTTCATTTACATTATGAGGTGGACAAGAGAATTTTATCATTGGTGCAGCTTTCTCATGATACATGGAGCAAAGGTTCACTTCAATTTTTAACTTCTAGGGGGGAAATTTTCAACCCGAAGTCTCTTCTTATAATATTTAGTGAGATTGAATAGAAGGACTAATGGGGACCAAGAAAGGTTTTTGGCTATCTACTGCCATGTGAGGCTAGTGAAATATGTGCTTCATACATATGATCAGGTTTTTGGCTATCTACTGCCATGTGAGGCTATCTAATAGATATTGAGTTTGGAACTTGAAACACATATTTTCGTGTCTGAATTCTGTTAATTTTCATTATCATCAATATCACCTTATCCCCTTTAATTGGGGTGGTCCACATGAATGCCATCCTGACACTTCAACCTATTTGATATCATGTTTGTAGTTAAACTTGGAAAGATCATGTGATTTCTTGCTATGTCAGACCATCTTATTTTAAGCCTTATGTCTTTCTGCCATCCTCTTTTTGAATTTAGTCACCTTCTAACTGGTGTTGAACTTGGATCATGCTGCACATGTTCAAACCATACAAGTCTGTTGTACCTTAGCTTAACATCAATTGGAGCCTACTCCTAAGTCGCCATATGTGCACTCATTCTGAATCTTATCTTAGTCTTTTTGCACATCTATCTTAATATCCTCATCTTTGCCCCATTCATCTTCTATATGTATAACATTGTTTAAATTAATATTTTAATTATAAAAGAGCACTTTCAAAAAAAAATTATAAAAGAGCAGCTTTGCCTACGGGTTGGGGCTCGATTTGCATCATGCGAGAAGGTTTTAGGAGAGCCCATGTTTGTTGATAGGTGGGGTTGCTTTAATTTCTATGGACATATCCCATCATTATGGCAGGGGTCTCCAAGAAAAGTAAAAGGAAAAGACCTTAGGGGTTCCCTTAGTTTTACCCAGGATGCGTCTGAACGGGGAAGCAGTAGGCCTTGACACATGATCAGTTGTGACAACATGCATAGGCATAGGCACATGATCAGTTGTGACTACATGCCTAGACCTGTTTCTCGCCTTCCTTGGCCCCATATTGGAAAAGATAAGGGGAGAATGGGGGACCAGCCGTACGAAGAGGTCAAACCCCCCCACCCCTAACCCATCCTGCCAACGAAAAAAGAGAAGGGAAAACCTACTTCTCCAATTGCATACATCTAATCTGTCACGCCCCGAGCCTTTATTACAGCGGAAGACTCGCTCGAGGAACGCGAACAGCCGACATGGTAAGCCTCTTGCAAGCAAGAACGATCAGAGCGCAAGGCAATCACACATAAGAATGCAATCGCACAATATTTACTCAACTTCAACTTTCATTAATAATCAAATCCACTATTCGAATACAACCACTAATTCAACTTCCATCATGCTAGACTCAAGAAATAAGAAATTACATAGACTCGATCTAAACAATGTAAACTTCCTAAGTCTTCACTCATTCTTTATTCACTTTCGGATCCGCTACTCGAACATTCCGAATCCGAACCCGACTCACTTCCATTTCCTGAAAAAGAATGGAAATAGGTAATGAGCACACTTGCCCAGTAGGTATCTTCGCATCAACATGAAGGCATCATTAAAGTAATTAACGTTTTTGCTCTAGAGAAATAAGGTAAAATCATGCGAATGCGATCAATCGTGCGATTAAATCAAAGTATGTAAGATAGAATGAGAGCAAGTATGAACTAGCAAGAATGTTATAAGAACATGATATGGCCTTTCATGAACAAGAATGTAACGAGAATGTACTAGCAAGCCACATAATCATCACTCCAGTATCTTTTGCTTATGAGCAAGTACTTCGTGAATTTCTGTGGAATATCAAGAAAGTCAAGTATCAATCATGCTGTATTGTGTTGTGGATTTTCACTTATTTATAAAGAAAGTACTCCCAGCGCAATGCGACGCCAGTAGCATCATACCCCATAGTTTATAATAGTATGTTTCCGACAATCAGCCGAGGGGACTAACATAGAGCCCTTGAACACAATCAGTGCTCGATCGCATCTTCAAGTATAAATCAAGCTTTTTCCACGCATGTAACAATAAAGTATGGCCAAGAATGTACAATTCCAACAAGCTCTTGATAACAATAATTCAATGAATGAATGCTTTTAATAAGAATCATGAGAAATCAAGAATGACTTATACTATGTTATGCTTAGGGAAATAAATCGACAACATAACGGTACGTTCTTTATCTTCCATTCATTATATTAGGTTTCTTGATCAATATGATAAGTTCTAGATCATCAAAAGTCCATTTAGAAACTTTGGAATATCAATCCTTGGTCAAACCTCGGGTTAAAATACTCAAGCAGTGTGACGGTCGTGTACTGGGCCGTTACATGATGTGACGCTCTAGTATTGGGCCGTTACATTAGTCTGAATCTCAAACCAAGAAATCGGACTTAGTCGAATGTGACGGTCGTATATTGGGCCGTTACATGTGCCTGACGGTCCGATATAGATCCGTTACACTACTGATAACCAGAAACCTCAATAGTGCCATCTAATCACTTGGCTTTTAATGGTACAACCAACTCGGCGTCCTAGTGAGAATCTCAGGCTCACAGAGAATTACGGAGGCTTTGAAACAAGATTTCCTAGTCCATTGGAAGGAATATCTAATAGAGAGGTCCTCATGTCCAAGAATAATGTTCCTATAGTGCAAAGTGAACTAATGGACATATACCTGAATATATGCCATGTACTTAGAGAAATGACTCTATTGATAGAGAGGATGTGTAACAATAGGAAATCATGATAAAACTCCGTCAATATATCTTTGGAAAATCATGATTTAGATACAAAATTATAGAATTTTGGCACATGAACTTAACATAACTTAAAGTAACTTAAGATATCTAAATTATGCAATTTCTATCACGAATCAGTAAAAATCTTAAAGACATGAAATTAGGTCAAAACTTAGATAACTAGGCTTATTTATAAGTTAACTTGACTGATTTTCAATTCTGTCTACGATTACCCTGACGGTCTAGAATGGGTGCGTCACAGTGATTGTGACGGTCTATCGAGAGGCCGTTACAGTAATGTAACGCTCCATAGATGGTGCGTCAGAGACAACAGAGTAAACTAAATACAACAGAGAGTGTGACGGCTTATCGTAAGGCCGTTATAGTCTGTGACGGTCTAAGTATGATGCGTCAGAGTCCCTGCTAACAGTATAATGAAATAAAAAGACTGATTTGAAACCATGTCATGTTTTGAAAAGATTTAACTATCCCAATCATGACAAAAGGTCATCTAGATGCATAGGTTGCAGTGAATTGACAAGATAATATCTTTGATCTTTGATTAGGGCTAAGAATATGTATATATGCATGAACCCACTAAAACATGGAATTCATAGTCTATAATGCATGAAATTAAACACAATCAGAGGGCTTTTATCCCTAACAAGATGTTTTTGCCAATCATGAGATAACCTACCTCTTAACTAGGCTTTAAGCTTCTAATTTGATTCTGAAATTCGAGCCCTAGCTCTCCTTTTCTAGCGATTTTTCAGCAACTTCCTACTGCTCTATCTCTCCAACCTCTTGTCCTAAAGATGTGAAATTTTGAGGGTAAGAAGATGAAACTAAGGTGATCAAAAAGTTCTAAAGGATTGAATTCTAATTACCTCGTTTAGACGTCCTAACCTCTTGATCTTCAGGGGTCCTTTGCTCTGAATCCTGGGTTACTATGGTCGAACCAGCAACTTTGGAAACTTCAATCTCCTTGGTTGCTTGATCTCCTAGCACGAAATTTGGAGAACTATTAGTCTAAAATATACTAAACAAAATCTTTAAAAGAACTTATCCGAAATTCTATCTCCTTACCTTGATTCTTCACGAGCCAAAAGTAAGGGTCCCTCAGTTCAGAACTAGGTCCTATTTATAGGGTTTTGAAGATTAGATCGATTCTAGAGTCCTTAATTTGCCAGAACCTAATCCCTAAGAGTCCTTAGTAATATTATAAACTCTCCCAAGTCGATCTCTTGTAGATAAGATCTCAAAGTTCTAATCTTTTTGCTCGTTCTTTCTTTCACGGAACTGACAGAGTGTAACGCATCAAGATTGGTGCGTTACATGGCTGTGGCGGTCGCACGATAGACCGCTACATCTAACGTGCATAGAGTTCAACACCAATCAAAATCTTTTGTTAATTATCCATATCATTATCCATAAAAATGGTATTTATTCTTAAAATACGTAAATAGGCTAAATAACCTTCTAGAATATGGGCCAAACTTAATGGGCTTGGTCCTTAAACCTTTTGGATTCTATTTAAATAGGCTAGGTTAATTATTTAACATAATTGAGCCTTATAATGACTTATTAATCCAATAATCCTTTTATTAATCTATTTAGTCTTTATAAATTTCAGAAAGTTCTATAAATAACTCAGAAATTATTACATAAATTCTGGGGCACTACACCCTCCCCCACTTAGAAGAATTTGGTCCCCAAATTCAATACATGGATTATGGAGAGTGTACTTACATTTGAATAATTTTGGGAATCTTTTCCGCATGGCTTCTTCGGTTTCCCATGTTGCTTCATATGGCCATGCTTTCTTCCATTGAATCTTGACCATAGGAATAACTTTATTTCTTAGTTGACGCACTTCTCGTTCCAGAATCTTTATTGGCGTTTGCTCGTATGTCATATCCTTCTGAATCTCCAGATTGTCATAAGTGATAATATGGTCAGGATCATATACATATTTCTTTAGCATAGAGACGTGAAATACGTCATGAACTCCTGCTAATGGTGGGGGTAAAGCCAGTCTATAAGCCACTTCACCGACCCTTTCGAGAATTTCAAATGGACCAATGAACCTTGGAGTTAGTTTGCCCTTAATGCCAAATCTCCGAATATCACGACCTGGAGAAACCTTGAGATACACATGGTCTCCTACTTGAAATTCCAAGTCGCGTCTACGATTATCAGCATAAGACTTTTGCCTATCTTGTGCCATCTTTATTCTCTCTTGAATAAGCTTGATCTTCTCTGTAGAATCTCTGATAATATCGGGGCCTAGGAATTGTCTTTCCCCTATTTCACTCCAACATATTGGTGATCGACAACTTTTTCCATATAGAGCTTCAAAATGTGTCATTTGTATGCTGGCCTGGTAACTGTTGTTATATGCAAATTCTACCAGAGGCAAGTGATCATGCCAACTACCTCCAAAATCAATAACACAAGTCCTGAGCATGTCTTCTACCACCTGATTCGTTCTTTATGTCTGACCATCAGTTTGTGGATGAAAGGTTGTGCTGAAATTCAATCTAGTCCCTAGTGACTGTTGTAGACCCTTCCAAAATTGTGATGTGAATCGAGGATTTCTATCAGATATAATAGTGATTGGGACACCATGTAATTTAACAATTTCCCTCATGTATAATGTTGTCAGGATATCCACAGACCATCGATTTTTGATTGGTATGAAATGTGCAGATTTAGTTAATCGGTCTATGATTACCCATATACCATCGTGCCCACCTCTTTTCTTAGGTAACCCCATAATGAAATCCATCCCTTTACTCTCCCACTTCCATTCGAGAATATTCAAGGGATGCAGTTTACCTGCGGGTCTAAAATGCTCTGTCTTTACTTGTTGACAAGTGAGACAGCGAGACACGAAATCAACTATTTCTCTCTTCATGTTGGGCCACCAGAAATTTCTTTTGAGATCCTGATACATTTTTGTACTACCTGGGTGAATGGTATACCTGGATTTATGTGCTTCTTCAAGAATCAATTTCTTCGTATCCTCATGATCCGGTACACACACTCGGCCCTTGAATAGTAATCTTCCATCCTCCGTAATAGAGAAATCCGACCGTTGTTCAATATTAGCCTTAATTTCTAGTAACACGAGATCATCATTTTGCAACTTGACTAGATCCTTTATTAAGGTAGGTTGAGCTCGGATATTAGCCTGGAAGCAATCTTCTTCCTTCCTGTCAATATCTAAGTTCAACTGAGCAAATTGAGGAATAAGATTAGTCATACTAATCATAAGACTTGATAGCATACCCATTGATTTTCTGCTGAGTGCATCCGCAACAGCATTAGCCTTGCCATGATGATATTGAATAGAAAAATCAAAATCCTTGAGATATTCCAACCATCTTCTCTGCCTCATATTTAGCTCTTTTTGAGAAAATAAGTATTTCAAGCTTTTGTGGTCTGAGTAGACCGTAAACTTTTCTACATAGAGATAATGACGCCAAATTTTCAAGGCGAAAATGGCAGCTGCTAATTCCAAATTATGTACAGGATAATTTTCCTCGTGATGTTTCAATTATCTTGAAGAATAACAGATTACTTTTCTATTTTGCATGAGGACACACCCTAAGCCAATACCAGATGCATCCGTATATACTTCGAATCTACCACCTTCCATCGGTAGTGATAGAATAGGAGCTGTAGTAAGATGATTCTTAAGAGTTTGAAAACTCTCCTCACATTCCTCTGACCAGACAAAAGGATTTTCTTTTCTCGTGAGTCTAGTTAAAGGAACCGCAATCTTTGAGAAGTCTTTAATGAATCTTCTATAATAACCAGCTAGACCCAGAAAACTTCGTACTTCCGATACGGTCGTTGGCCGTCTCCAATTTTTGACAGCTTCGACTTTAGAAGAATCCACCGCAATACCTTCTTTTGAAATGATGTGGCCTAGGAATGAAACTTCCTTGAGCCAGAATTCGCATTTATTTAGCTTGACATAGAGTTTATGTTCTTTAAGTGTTTGCAAAGCTCTTTTCAAATGTTCTTCATATTCCTCCTTTGTCTTGGAATATATCAAGATATCATCAATGAAGACGACGATAAACTGGTCCAGATATGGCTGGAAGACACTGTTCATAAGTTGCATGAATGCTGCTGGGGTATTTGTTAACCCAAACGGCATTACCACGAATTCATAGTTGCCATAACGACTTCGAAAAGCCGATTTATAAATGTCTTCCAGACGATTGGTCTTTCATAAGGGGGCAATTTGGCATGCGATGCTCCCTTCTTCCACAACGTAAACAAGCGCCAAGGTGCTTCCAACACTCCTCAGCCAACGTAAACAAGCGCCAAGGCGCTTACAACACTCCTCAGCCGAATGACCAAAATTTTCACAAAACGTGCAAGCCGTGGCGACCTGCTCCTTCTCCTCCTTGACTTTCTTTTGCTTATGGGAACTTCCACCATTCCCATTCCTGGATCTCTTCTTACTATCACGGCTCTTGTAGGGTTCCGTGATGCTGAACTTTTCGTTCTTATAACGCCGATCTGTGCGTCGGCTAGACTCTTCTCCTTTCCCTTTTAATTTCTCGACCTTCTCTAAGGTCCTTTCACACAAATACGTTCGTTGAACCATTTCCGCATAAGTACGGATGTTTTGGGTCCCGAGCTGCTGAATGAAACTGGGCCGTAACCCGTCCATGAACCGATTAGCCTTCAATAAATCGGTACTGATAAGATGCGGTGCGTAAGGTGCAAGCCTTGAGAATTACAGTTCATATTCGGCAACCGTCATCATTCCTTACCGAAGAGCGGCGAACTCCATAGCCTTTCGTTCCTTTACGTGCTCAGAAAAGTACTTGGCATTGAATAGGGTAAGAAAACCATCCCATGTATGAGGTGCATCGGCCGGAGGTGCCGGAACCGACTTCCACCATGTACGGGCATCTTTGTTGAGTTGGAAGGTTGCGAGACGCACCTTCTCTTGATCGGTGCATTGGATAACATCAAAGATACGATTCATTTCGTCTATCCAGTTCTCTGCCTCGTCAGGATTAGAAGAACCATAGAAACGCGGAGGGTTTAAGCTCCGAAAGTTGCGATGCAAATCACCAGCCCTTGCTCCTGCGCCAGCTTGCGCCATGGTTTGTAATGCCTGAGTGAGGCCAGCAACAGTTTATTGCATACCATACCAATCTACGGATGAGCCATGGTAATAATAGGGTACCTGAGAGAAAAATAACAACTTGTTATTTCTCGTGGAATTGGAAGGAAAATCAATCTTAAAGCTAATTAACTATTTTATCCCGGGTTCTACCCAATTCTCACATGGGTGTGGAAATTTCTTCCTTAGTTCATAGGTAGGGGTCCTTAAACCTTGGACTTATCCTATGACATGACTCTTCTTCCTAAGTCCTGAGACTTAGGCTCTGATACCAACTTAACTGTCACGCCCCGAGCCTTTATTACAGCGGAAGACTCGCTCGAGGAACGCGAACAGCCGGCATGGTAAGTCTCTTGCAAGCAAGAACGATCAGAGCGCAAGGCAATCACAAATAAGAATGCAATCGCACAATATTTACTTAACTTCAACTTTCATTAATAATCAAATCCACTATTCGAATACAATCACTAATTCAACTTCCATCATGCTAGACTCAAGAAATAAGAAATTACATAGACTCGATCTAAACAATGTAAACTTCCTAAGTCTTCGCTCATTCTTTATTCACTTTCGGATCCGCTACTCGAACATTCCGAATCCGAACCCGACTCACTTCCATTTCCTGAAAAAGAATGAAAATAGGTAATGAGCACACTTGCCCAGTAGGTATCTTCGCATCAACATGAAGGCATCATTAAAGTAATTAACATTTTTGCTCTAGAGGAATAAGGTAAAATCATACGAATGCGATCAATCATGCGACTAAATCAAAGTATGTAAGATAGAATGAGAGCAAGTATGAACTAGCAAGAATGTTATAAGAACATGATATGACCTTTCATGAACAAGAATGTAACGAGAATGTACTAGCAACCACATAATCATCACTCCAGTATCTTTTGCTTATGAGTGAGTACTTCGTGAATTTCTGTGGAATATCAAGAAAGTCAAGTATCAATCATGCTGTATTGTGTTGTGGATTTTCACTTATTTATAAAGAAAGTACTCCCAGCGCAATGCGACGCCAGTAGCATCATATCCCATGGTTTATAATAGTATGTTTCCGACAATCAGCTGAGGGGACTAGCATAGAGCCCTTGAACACAATCAGTGCTCGATCGCATCTTCAAGTATAAATCAAGTTTTTTCCATGTATGTAACAATAAAGTATGGTCAAGAATGTACAATTCTAACAAGCTCTTGATAACAATAATTCAATGAATGAATGCTTTTAATAAGAATCATGAGAAATCAAGAATGACTTATACTATGCTTAGGGAAATAAATCGGCAGCATAACGGTACGTTCTTTATCTTCCATTCATTATATCAGGTTTCTTGATCAATATGATAAGTTCTAGATCATCAAAAGTCCATTTAGAAAATTTGGAATATCAATCCTTGGTCAAACCTCGGGTTAAAATACTCAAGCAGTGTGACGGTCGTGTACTGGGCCGTTACATGATGTGACGCTCCAGTATTGGGCCGTTACATTAGTCTGAATCTCAAACCAAGAAATCGGACTTAGTCGAATGTGACGGTCGTATATTAGGCCGTTACATGTGCCTGACGGTCCAATATAGATCCGTTACACTACTGATAACCAGAAACCTCAATAGTGTCATCTAATCACTTGGGTTTTAATGGTACAACCAACTCGGCGTCCTAGTGAGAATCTCAGGCTCGCAGAGAATTACGGAGGCCTTGAAACAAGATTTCCTAGTCCATTGGAAGAAATATCCAATAGAGAGGTCCTCATGTCTAAGAATAATGTACTTATAGTGCAAAGTGAACTAATGGACATATACCTGAATATATGTCATGTACTTAGAGAAATGACTCTATTGATAGAGAGGATGTGTAACAATAGGAAATCATGATAAAATTCCGTCAATATATCTTTGGAAAATCATGATTTAGATACAAAACTATAAAATTTTGGCACATGAAATTAACATAACTTAAAGTAACTTAAGATACCTAAATTATGCAATTTTTATCACGAATCAGTAAAAATCTTAAAGACATGAAATTAGGTCAAAACTTAGATAAATAGGCTTATTTATAGTTAACTTGACTGATTTTCAATTCTGTCTACGATTACCCTGACGGTCTAGAATGGGTGCGTCACAGTGATTGTGACGGTCTATCGAGAGGCCGTTACAGTAATGTAACGCTCCATAGATGGTGCGTCAGAGACAACAGAGTAAACTAAATACAACAGAGAGTGTGACGGCTTATCGTAAGGCCGTTATAGTCTGTGACGGCTTAAGTATGATGCGTCAGAGTCTCTGCTAACAGTATAATGAAATAAAAAGACTATGATTTGAAACCATGTCATGTTTTGAAAAGATTTAACTACCCCAATCATGACAAAAGGTCATCTAGATGTATAAGTTGCAGTGAATTGACAAGATAATATCTTTGATTTTTGATTAGGGCTAAGAATATGTATGTATGCATGAACCCACTAAAACATGGAATTCATAGTCTATAATGCATGAAATTAAACACAATCAGAGGGCTTTTATCCCTAACAAGATGTTTTTGCCAATCATGAGATAACCTACCTCTTAACTAGGTTTTAAGCTTCTAATTTGAGTATGAAATTCGAGCCCTAGCTCTCCTTTTCTAGCGATTTTCCAGCAACTTCCTGCTGCTCTATCTCTCCAACCTCTTGTCCTAAAGATGTGAAATTTTGAGGGTAAGAAGATGAAACTAAGGTGATCAAAAAGTTCTAAAGGATTGAATTCTAATTACCTCGTTTAGACGTCCTAACCTCTTGATCTTAAGGGGTCCTTTGCTCTGAATCCTGAGTTACTATGGTCGAACCAGCAACTTTGGAAACTTCAATCTCTTTGGTTGCTTGATCTCCTGGCACGAAATTTGGAGAACTATTAGTCTAAAGTATACTAAACAAAATCTTCTAAAGAACTTACTCGAAATTCTATCTCCTTACCTTGATTCTTCAAGAGCCAAAAGTAAGGGTCGCTTAGTTCAGAACTAGGTTCTATTTATAGGATTTTGAAGATTAGATCGATTCTAGAGTCCTTAATTTGCCAGAACCTAATCCTTAAGAGTCCTTAGTAATATTATAAACTCTCCCAAGTCGATCTCTTGTAGATAAGATCTCAAAGTTCTAATCTTTTTGCTCGTTCGGAACTGACGGAGTGTAACGCATCAAGACTGGTGTGTTACATGGCTGTGACGGTCGCACGATAAACCGCTACATCCAACGTGCACAGAGTTCAACACCAATCAAACTCTTTTGTTAATTATCCATATCATTATCCATAAAAATGGTATTTATCCTTAAAATACGTAAATAGGTTAAATAACCTTCTAGAATATGGGCCAAACTTAATGGGTTGGTCCTTAAACCTTTTGGATTCTATTTAAATAGGCTAGGTTAATTATTTAACATAATTGAGCCTTATAATTAATCCAATAATCCTTTTATTAATCTATTTAGTCTTTATAAATTCCAGAAAGTTCTATAAATAACTCAGAAATTATTACATAAATTCTGGGGCACTACATAATCTGCACTTCTTAAACTCAATCAGGTATTGACCATAAAGGCCCAGCCTTAACGGCTAGCCCTCAACCATGATGGGCCAGCCTTAAGGGGCAGCTCTCAGATAAATGAAAGACTGATTTTGTGTGTGTGTGTCTTCTGAAGACCAAGAGTAAACCCACCTACCCAAGATCAAGCCCGAATCACTGGTAGCCAAATATCTCTTGGACAGTGACGCCAACACCACTGCCCTCCCCTATCCCTCACCCCTGGCCTGGCGAAGCCCGTGAGGTCAGAGCTCACGTCAACCCTGTGTTGGTACCCACCCTACATTTATGTCCACTGTTGGGATTTGATACCACAGCCTCGCAGTTGCCCATGAGGTCCTTATCCAATCTGCTCCATCAACAGGCCCCTGTTCGTATGAGAGAGAAAGAGGGGCATATAACCTGCAAAATGATGGCAGATGGCATTAGCATTCAGCAGATATATAAAGGGCGTATAACGAGGAGTGATTCTGGTGACATGTAATCAGAAGTAAAATGGACTACATTGTAGGTTTGATTAGATTATGAAATCCTGCATGATCAGCATTCTCTTGTGGCATACCAGATCCATGGGTTATAGACAGAATTCGTTCAGATTAATGGGAAATGTCTCAGTTCTCATGATTGATTCAGCTGTGTTGTTTCCCGTTTTTCTTTTTAGTGCGCTTTCTGTGTTATCTTTACCATGCATAGGAATGGTTAGTCACTTTCCCAAAACCCAAATGCATAGGAATGGTTGGATGTACCAATGTGGAAGGCAGTCATGATAAAGATCATTGCATAGGATGACATGAATGTGGAATCAGACATGAGAAACAGTCAAAGAAACCAATTTTTCAGTAAAAATTGTGGCAAACCATGTAGGTACTAGGTAGTTTTCCATTTCTTGGATGATCTTCATTCTATTTCACATGCATTGGAGAAACAAAATCAAGGGTGCATTTAAATTTGCAGGAAACATAGTTGTCTCAAATGCACTTTGCAGGAAATCATTTTAGATTTGGATTCATCATTCATATCTTCTAGCACCCAACTAGATTTATATTGGTTAAACGTCTATGATTGCTTTTGTCAGCTGACCTTTTTATACAGATAGCTCAATTCCTAGAGAATTTCTTTTAGGTTTGGTTTGTATTATGCTTTCTAGCTGTACTTTCTGTACAAGCAGATCTTCTGTTCTTTCAACCATATGTTGAGTAATGTGTTTGTTGTATTTTCTGCACAGAGAGATTGCTTGTGTAATCTACCATGTTTTTGTTGGCTATTATGTCTGTTGATCAAAAAGAAAATGCCATTTGTGTATTATCGATCAAAATATAAATCTAATTTATCTTGCATAGAAATGATCTTGGTATGAAGCCCAAGCCTCGCAAACAATGACGCAACATAAAACTCTGGGATGCAGTACCTGGCCCAGTTTTATGTGGTTTTGAAATCTGAATAGTATCTAGATGGCAAATTTTCAGCCTTGTTTGGTTAAGTATAAATAGTTGGTATCGAGTGACAGCTAACATTGAAACAGTGGTGGGGAGAGGGAGAGTAGGAGGGTTTTTCTGTCATAATGAAGTGGGGATATTCCCATGTGTCAATGAACTTGGAGGGAGGGAGGGAGGGATTTTCTGTACGGATGTTCCCATGTGTCAATGACCTAGTTCTTACTTGAACTTCTGCTTCATGTATAAGCTGAATATTTTGGATTCTTTGCCCTACTCTGGGATTTTCCTTGAGAAATGTAGATTGGAAATATATTTCTTACTGATACTTGTCTTTTAGGCATGATTGGCCTTTCTGGTCACCATTCTGATTTTGTTTGTCAAATCCGGTATTTAATGTGGTTATGCCTTCCTTCGATTGTAGTTTTACCCGGAGAATGCAGATCATGTCTTCCTGTTTTTATCTTTTTCTTGTGTTCCTTTTCTTCTTTTTATTTTCTCTTTTGCAATGGTAATGAAGAGGGTTATCTCCCAAAAGACATGGAAATCTATAGGCAGTCATGTTACAAATTCCTACATGATCTTTGTTTTATCCCACCACAAACATCCTTCCTTTTTCTTCATCTTGAAAAGTCTTTTACCCTTGTCCTTGCTTCATAGAGGTGGGAATTCACTCAATGAAGGAGGTGGTCAGAGAAACTAGTCTCTTTTCTTCTGTGTCACGCAATAGGTGACTTATGTTGAATGCTTGCCGATGTTAGATCCGAAACTGAGTTTATGTGCAGATGCTCTGATCATGACCTTATGTTGCTTTAAAGTTGGATTTTTCCTTTTTTGTGTGTGTATCAGGGGTCGAGAAAGGTTCAAAAGAGCCAAAGATAGAGAAAGTTGGAAAGATAACCGCCGATCAAGTCCGTGCCATTGCAACAGAAAAGATGCCAGATTTGAACTGCACCACTATTGAGTCAGCAATGAGAATTATAGCTGGGACGGCTGCTAACATGGGCATTGACATCGATCCACCAATTCTTGAATCCAAGAAGAAGGTTCTTGTATAGTGCTTCTGCCCTCTTTATTATTATTAATATTATTACTACTACTTATCCCTTCCCATCCATTTTATGCCTGTCATGTACTGGGAATTGAAAATATGTTTGTGAACGTGAGGGCATATAATTTGCAGAATTTTGTGCATTTGTGAGGAAACTCATGCTTCTATCAGCTTTAGTCTATATTGAGTTGACAATTTCTTGGCCGCGAAGGATATTTTCCCAGGTAGGTAAAATGTCTTAAAAGGCTTTCTCAAACCCCAAAACACCATCTTGATTTTCCTCCTATCTACATTTTTAGTCCCCCCATTTGGTTGAAGATGTGACCTTTTTTGTTTGCCTCCATTTGGCTCGGTTTTATGGCAGTCATCTAATGGGGTGTTGTAACTTGCCTTGCTGGGTTTTAAAACTGATTGGCTTGCATGATTCCTTTGTTTTCTTTTTTTTTGGACCAATTTCGGTTTCCAGGCGAAAACCACAGAAAATCAAAGCCAAGAATCTCATGTTCATAGATTTTAAAACAGTTGACTTCAAAATTGGTATCTTACATTATTTTTCAACATATCAGATGACCCATAGTCCCAAAGGGCGTGTTTCGTAGGTTACATTAGCCTCTTACCTCGGGAAATATTAGATTGGAGAAAAAAGATTCAACTGTCTTTAGATAGGAAAATCGTTTCTGAATGTGGTTATCTGAAGCCTGATCGATCTCACGAAAGGTTTCGACTAACAAAAATATCCCTATCCTATTGCAATCTGGTCAAGCATCCAAATTTTTATGTGCAATGCTTCCCTCTCACCCCACCTTTTTCCCCCAAGTGTTCTGTATTCGTTGCGTCAAGTTTAGTGTCTATTCGAATGTTTAAATGTTGGTCGTTTTTTCTAATAATTACGCAAGTTGAACAGTCTTTCGTAATATCATTTTTCATGTGAAGGTAAAGAAGCTCTAATCCAGTTCTGAACAGGTTAAAATCACGTCAATGACTTGTATAAAAGGTTTAACAGTCTGATTAGGACAATTCAGGACTTTTAGCCAACTATTTCAGGTACTTCACGTAGACCCCATCAATCATGGAGTAAAGAGGACAGACGAGTTTGCTGCTCCCTCTCTATGCGTCTTCTGGTGGGGAGGGATGCCCCCTGGCCGTTGGATTTTTGGCTCTCATGGGTTTACAGGGTGGTTGGGAGTAAAAATTTTTTAAGACTGTTTCTTCTTTAAAAAATATTTCACTATGATTTTTATCATAATTTTAGAATTTATAAAATTTAATTTTGACATGTTTGATAAAATCTAAATAATATTTAAGAGAGTACGAAATTTTGACGTTAGGAGGTGGTTGAAGAGAGAAAGATAAGTGATAATAGAGAGAGAGAGAGAGAGAGAGAGGTGATTATGGGAGGGAGAGAAAGAGGGGGTGACGTACGTGTGTGTGAGAGAAAGAGGTGGTTACGACAGAGATAACTCTTTTGAAAAAGAAATAATGGAATAATTATTTTTATTTAAAATTTTTTAATAAAGAGTTAACTCTCTCCCTATAAATTAGGGGAGATGTTCTAATCATGATTTAGTCCACATTATTTTCTCAAAATAAATTTTGAGAGAGAAAATATCTAAAAAACATAACCAAACACCTTATTAGACATTGACAAATCTCTATATTCTTACTGGGTGTCTGTAAATAATTTTTTAAAAAAGTTATTTCTCTCTAAAAAAATTAGTCTATTTCAATTTTTGATTTAATTTTTAAAAGGGATGTATTTCTCAACAGGCAAATTGTATTTCTCAAATATGCCAATATCATCTCGGCTTACGTGCGAGCGGGATTCGTAGAGGAGAGACATCTCCCACAACCCGCTCCCTCTCTTGAAACTAGGGATGTAAATGGATCGGGTTCGACTCGGGTAGATCAATATCATATCCTATCCGTGAAAATTTTACAAATATTATACCCGGATAGTATCCTATTATTTTTGTGGGTATAGATACAGGTATATCCGTCACGGGTATGGATATATCCGCGGATATCCGTATCCGTCCATAAAGCATGAGTCTACGTCCACATCTAAGGAAATGTGAGATTTATGAGAATTAGAAAAATAGAAATTCGGTCAATTCTCTCTTTTCTAAAATAATTTTTATGTTTTATAAAAACGTCCTTATAATTTTAGCAAGAAGTCCAAACTCACAAACTCAACAAGACGGACAACGGGTTAAGTTCATGTCAAAATCATAGGCCTAATATGTACAATAAACTATTAAGAGCGGGTTCGGATCGGATATGAATTCGGGTGCACTAAATCTATACCCTATGGACCACTTTGACAATCCAATGGGCCTAAAAGGTTAATGTATCAATTGGCCTGAGCGTTACATGTTTGCGGGGTGGCGCTAGAACGAGAAAACCTCGATTTGCTCACAATTTGGAGCTGTTTGACAGTTTGAGTAGCACATTCCAAGGTTTATCAAGGTCGATTACCGGTGAAACCGACGAAACCGGGGGCGGATGGGCGCGGAATCGGCGAATATGTTATGCCACTCCACCTATTCGAATATCAAAGCGGCCCTATATGAATATGAAACGGATATTTTAAATATATCCAAACTCGAATCTATATCCGTTTATTCGAATATTATATGACCCATCATAGATCGGGTGACGCGGGTAATGAAATTTGTGGATATTTTTGACATCCCTATTTGAAACATGGAAAAATTAGCAGAGCGCAGCTCTGCCAGGTGTGGTGGGTAGATTCCAGAGGTGTCTTTTCCGTTTATGCCCTTGCCAAACATGTGGCCATCGCCTAGGACTCGCCGTCCCTAGAGCTCGTCATCGCCGCTGTAGGTCACCGTCGACACTGCAGCTCGCCATTGCCTCTTGTTGTTGTTGTTGCGTGATCGTCGTCATCGATGTGTCACCGTTGCCTCCCTCCCGTAGTCGCTGAAGCTGGCCGAAGAACAGGCCACGTCTTCTTCCTCTCCGGGGTACCATTCCTGCGATTTGAATGAACAATATGTTTCGTCAAAATTCTCACATATTGTTCATCGGAATAGAAACGGTAAAAAAAAAAAGGTAGAAGAGTAATTTACAGTTCACCCCTCACGTACATATTCAAAATAACCGCAGCTTTACCCAAATGCGATTGGAATTTTGAAGAAGGAAAAAAAAATCTCAGCATTGTCGGTAACAATAAGGAGGTAGGGATTATGAAAAATCGTTAAAAATGCCCATCCCGTTTCCAAACGTGATCTTAGACTTGTGAAGGCCATCTCAATCGTTCTCAATATATATATATATATATGGGCCATGTGGATCAAAGAGCTGCTAATCCGATCATCCAGTTGTAAAGCATACGAATCCATAAGATGTAGTGCAGGGACATCATCGTAGCAGTGGTTCACTTCCAAGTGGAGATGGAGCGAGCAATCGAAGGGGGATACACTAGAAATGAGATTGCCTACGCCCACGACTGCACGAGCCCGGGGAACACGGTGTCTACTTCAACTCGATTTTGTAGTTAAATTATTTTTTTTGAACAAACTGGTTAATTAAGTTGATCACGTAGAATTTAGTCACCTTCTAACTGGTGTTGAACTTGGATCATGCTGCACATGTTCAAAAAAAATAATTTAATATGGTTCATTACCGGGCAGTGCAGCATGTTTTTTTAATATTTTTTTTTTCAAAAACATTTTTTTTAGAGATTGGGATCGACTTGAGTTTCATATTAGTACGGCTCAATCTGAGGTCAAATGGCTCAACAAATAATAATAATAATAAATTAAATACTTTTAATAGACCAAAAGTGGTCGATTCAGTATCGATCTTTACTGTTTTTTTTTAAAAAAACTTTTTTTAACCATCCGATCTCAGATAAGGGCTATATGAACATGAAGGTCATGTTGGGCCAACTTACAAAACAAATATATTTGGAAAAATAATAATACATATTTGTTGCACCGTTTGATGATACAATAAACCAGATGGCACGGCAAGTGATACCTAAAGTGTTATTCAGCGTTCTTACAAAAGAGGTAACCGAATGGTACGGAGGGGTGCTAGTGCCTGGTAGTCACGTGCAAAAAAAAATAGAGGGCTTCCGAAATAACGGAGAAAATATGGTTCAGATAATGCCAAAGGATCCTAATTATTAATTATCCCAATCTTTTATGACCGTAGTTAGTTTGAAAACTTTGGATATAACTAATCACAGTCGATCCCCTTAAGAAGTAAAATTCAGATAGATTTTAAAAGAGGTTAGTCAGAAAAAATTGTTATCAAAAATATTTTTTAAAAATAAAAGATTAAAAAAGAATGTCATACTTTTGAGATGGTAAGTTATATATAGGGTCGATTCCTACGAACCTCATTCGCGTGTGACACTCGAAGCTTTGCTTAGATGATGCTTTCTGATTTTAGTATGCAGCAGTGTGTACGCATCAAGACGGTAAGACGCGGCAGCGAATCCACGTCTTTCTGCTTTCACAAACATATACGTTTTCAAAATATAACATTTCATAGTTTCTTGCGGTGCCCTTACCCAAAACCAAACAACCCCCATTGTTCACGTTTATTTCTCTCTCTCTCTCTCTCTCTCTTTTTTTATGGAGAGGAATCTAGTCGAGTGATACTCAGATCTAAACGGAATATGAGAGATTTATATTCAAATATAACGACATTCAACTCACTTGTATTCTTATTTTTCAAGATTAATAGATTTTAGATTCACGTATATCTTTCGAGAATTAAACGTGAGTGAGCTAATATTCATATAAAGATATTATCATGTCACTCACTCTCTTCCAAATAAATTGTCTCCGACATACTGGGTTCCAAATAAATCACAATTTACCGAATGAATTCGTAAAAAAACTTTCATGGATTTAAACGCCCACAACTGTACTCTTCAGAACTTGCTTCTTGTACGGTTCCCTGCAACAATCCTCGCTGCCGCCGCTGCTGCTGCATGCTGGTGAGATTGAATCCTTCGTCCGGTTACAAAGGTCTGTGTAAAGATGTTGCAGATAATTCACGATGTTATAAAAATTAGACGTTTGTTTCTTGAACTTTGGCACAAAAGTTTTAAATCCGGCCTCTGTCCGGTTCAAGATGCCCCTCTCTCTTTTAACTCTTTTTCGGCCCTATATTTATTTAGATGCACCCTCCATTTGATGATGGGTACGGATTAAAAAATTCACATTGTTGGGAGGGGGCATCAACCTTCATATTTTTGATCCTTTTTGACCCCCAACTCGATTGAAAACAACTACTCGGAAGCGTTGGGTGCAGCAGCAAAGTGTCCCACCTGACTTTTTTTTTATTCCAAACTGGCAGCTTCCCAAACAAAAGCCCAAATGTTGGAAGAACCATGTGGGGGACTGGTCCGTTGGAAGACAACCCCTGCCCCTGTGCATAGGATGCCCAACTCCCGGCCTGTTTTTTGAAGTGTCGGATTGAAACAAGAAGTTTTTGGAATCCGGCAGTAGAATTCCGTCCTCATATTGCTTCAGCTGAGTTCGCTCTCAGGAAACGCCCTCAGATTGGGCAAACCATGCACATGTGGCTTTTTTTAAAGGGGAGGGACAGGATCTCCCGAGTTATATATATATATATATATATTAGATAGAGAGAGAGACTATTTCTCAATTTATGATTGTACACCTCCGATTTAATGACATGTTATTTGTAAAAAGTTAATATGTCAATTAGTGACCCTACTAAGTCGACGTCAGGTGTTCAATCCGAGTCTTAAATCAACTGTGTTAGATTTAAGATTATCCAGAGAGAGAGAGAGAGAGAGAGATTCTTCTTCCCTTATTGGAAATGAGAGCAAGGAACGACCGCACGTCCCAGACGTTGCGCTTCATGGGAAAAATTGGTAAGAAACAAAATGTATGCCCGCTTCTTCTCGAAACTTTTGGGTTTGATGGGACGGAGAATAAAGTGGGTGAAACAAACGTGAGCTTAAAATGTAAGTAATTAAATACCTATTCTTAGGTTATTGGAATATCTAACTCAACAATTTAATATAGAGCGAACACATTATTCTTACTGTTATTATTTACGTCTAATCTCTCATTCCTAATTAATATCGGACTGTTATTTTTCTTTATTAAAGGCACGTTTGGAAACATGTATGGGCGATTCCGATCATTAAAATCTCCACATGTGTCAGATGCATTTCCAAATGTGCCGTTGCAGCCTAGACTCGGGTGCAAGGACAAAATTTGGGTGAGGAGAGATACAAACACGAGTTCTTGCGTGCCCTTCGTTTCCCAAAAGTTGATTGAGGGCAATTTTCGATAGAGGACTTGGGGATTCTAAAAAACAAATAACCAGATTTACCTTGTCGACCGCGCGCCCTCGCCCTCGATGTTGGCCTCCACCCCCTCCCACGGTCTCCCTCATCATTAGCCCTCCCCCCCTCCCCACTCGCCCTCGCCGTCACACCCCCCCAACCCCACAGATGCTATCGCCATCCCCCACCCTTGCCCTCGCCGATTGCAGCATGATCGTCTTCTTCTTCATCTCCGACAGGCCGAGGAGAGATGCATGGTTACTGTAGTTACAATCGTACGAACAATATGGGATTAGTGATTCGATAAAATTCTCAAATACGGTTCATCCCATCCCACGGAGAAAAGGGTAAAAATAAGATAAAAGGGTTATTTTTAATGTTAATGTATCACCCATGTCAACTGTAAAAAACCCGCGTGCCAAATGCTACTTTGCACCTTTGGTTTCTTTTTTAACTCTCCCATGGTGAAAGGGGTTGTCCACGGCTATAATATGTCACTTCTAAGGGCGCATTTGGTTGGGATGTTGGGGAGAGATTTTAGGATTCTAATTTATTAGAATTTCTGACATCCCCGTCATCCTAACTAAATGCAAAAATGATGCTCCGTGCTTCAGATATTCCGAAGTTAGATGAGAGATAGACACGTCAACTTTGACATCTCAAAATCTTAATAATCTCACGGGAAGGAACTTCTAGGTGAATTTTGATGACATTTAGTAATTAAATACCTATCAACCATTTAAACCTGCCCATTTAAACCTCTCGTCCACCATTTTATCCCATTTAAACTCCACTAACACTTTTAATTATCTCATCATTTAATGTAATTTACTATTCCTAATGTGATCATAGAAGAGAGAGAGAGGAGAGAGATTTTTCCTCTCAAAAATATCTCGTAACTTAATAATTACATGATACTTAGATTTTTCACGTAAACTCACTCACTGTGAACATCCCAACCAAACGCTACCTAAAGATTCTCGTGCATGCCCATGCATGGATGTCAGTTCATGACTCACTGCAAGGGAGTCAAGAAGAAGATTAGATTAGGTGATGATACTTGATGACTAGCTAGCTGGATCGATTATCAAAGTTGATTAGAGTCTTGAAAGAATTAGTTCACCCTAAACTATTCGTCTAATTCGATCACCTTGATAAGATGTACGAGAAGTCCGGTGCATCCGTGCACCCCGAAATTCTCGTTTATTTAAATTCCATAATTGAGCTGATCATCTTGGGGATGTGGGCCAACGACGGGGACCATTTGGCGTCCCAAGGCCCAAAACAGTCCACGGCGGAATGAGAAGGTCCAAGGGGACTCACCGGAAGCCATAAATGGCTATTGCACATACGGTGTCCTTGTCGTGGGCCAGGCCTGGCCGGGCCCCTGTTCCTCCTGTTGCAGAACCCCCGACCCGACCGTTTGATTTCACGTCCGGAACCATCGGGCAGTGGTGCGTTGTGCACAGACCCGGCCGCCGTGCGTTCTCGAAAGCCCGGGCGCATCTTGCCGCATGGTAGATGGTTTGGCCTCCACGTATTTAAAACAATGGGGATTTTTCCGCTCATATCTCGCGATTTTCAATTAGTTAATTTGATTTAATTACCTTAATATGGCATTAGATGACTTTTGTTTTGCGTGTAGTCTACTCTGTACGTACCCTCATAATAAATTACATATAATCGACCAATCTTAATGTTAATAACATCGTTGAATTAGGTTATAATGTCGAACGGATAGAAAATCGATTCCAATTGGTGTATATCTCGTATTCATCTGTGCCCTTGCATTCTTAAAAGGGATGTCCATATGCATGCCCTTTCATTTCCCTTTTGCATTCTAAAGGGAAACTCTATTACAATGAAGTTTTCCAACTAACGAAAATTTGCTTGCTGTGAAGAAAATCTTTTTTTTAATTATTGTTTTAAGCACAATCCATACTTTTAGTTTTTAGGCATCACACAGGTGATAGAACCAGAACTGTCTTTTACATATAAAACATGAGTTCAACTTGCCGCACATTTTAAGTTTGCAACAATTAATCTCAGTTGATCCTAGATCTAAGGACTCGAGGTGGGTCGAATGGTAAAAATTCCTGCCAAAGAAATAGGAGGTCTCAGGTTCGATTTACTTCGGAGGATTTTATCTGGTCATGTGTTCAATCCTCGAGGGATGCGTGACCCGAGATTTTATGATTCACCAGATTCCACGTCACCAAAAAAAAAAAAAGTTGATCCTGAATCCTCACTCTGATATTGGTCCGACCGAATCGAAGATAGGACTTCAATTTGCTACACTTTAGATGTGCAGCAATCTTAGTTGACTTGCATTCTAGCTCTTGGATTAGCCCAACTGAATCAACAGGATGGGAAAAAATTGGGATGCTATATATATATTATGAGAGTGAGATGGCATAGATCCTATGCTAAGAAAATATTTTTTTTAATGTCAGCTTTTTTTTTCTTATCATCTCATCAGTTCAATTGCACCAACGGAAAAAAATGAAGTGCAACAAATATTATTCATAAAATGAATAAATTGACCAAACTGTGCTACACCTCATCTCACCATGCAAATGGCATTCAAAGCAGCCAGAGCTTGAATCCTTATTCTTCGTGGAGAGAATCTTCCACTTCCTTAATTTGTAACCGCCTCCCTTCCGTTTTCTCCTTCTAATTAAATCGCCATCTTCATAGGAAAACATCTATCATGTCTCATGTTAAAGTTTATGTATCCAACTCTTTCGTGGGAAGAATATCCATGACACCAGATTTCTCCATATATATATATATATATATACACATTAGCCGCTGGCTCTAATAGAGAAAATAAATAGAATAAAAATGGTTATTCTTTTTTTTTTAATCAAAAGATGACAGGGTGCGCAGTCGGTCGAGTGCACCCCCCTCCAGCAGAGGGGAGCGTAGCCACTCCCCCAGGTGCTCAATCTGTTCCCGGAGTTTTATTACTGATCAAAATAATGTTACGTGAGAAGGACGGGGCATACCCCCGAGAGTACAATTGGATGGAAGTTAAACAAATCTAATGCTAGGGAGATGGGATCTATCAAGCACAGTATTGCCCCGACGTGTCTTTGGCAGCTCAGTAAACGAATGGAAGGTAAAACTAGAAGAGGAAAAGCAGGCATATGAGGTAAGGCTGTCCGCGACTAGATCATGGATGGCAGTATCGGCCGAAACCGATACGTTTCGGTCGAAACGTATCGGTTTCGGTCGATACCGAAACCGAAACGGGTCTTGTCACTGTAGCAAGTCCGAAATCGGACCGAAATCGAAATCGGATCGAAACCGACCGAAATCGGATCGAAATCGACCGAAACCGGACCGAAACCGTCTGATTTCGACCGAAATTAGACCTACTCAATACATTTTTTACCTTTTCTGACTGTTTTGAATCGATTTCGACCGAAATCGAAACCGAAACGTATCGGTTTCGGTATCGGCCGAAACCGATACCGAAATCGATACTACCATCCTTGGACTAGATCCGCCTCTCCGTACACATGAGCCACCGGGACAACATGGACTTTGAGAAGATCAACCGCATTCCGCCACCACCGAATAGCATCCCACGAGAGGGGTACGTTGTTGTGGATAGACTACACCAAGGAAGCGGAGTCGGACCGGATGGCGGATAGGCTGCACCCATATTCCGCAGCCAGGGGAAGCCCATCACACAAGGCCCTCACTTCAACAATCAGACTGCTTCTCGTGCCATAAGAATGTGCAAAACGCAAGGATCATGCGGCCTGAGGAGTCTCTGATACAGCCGCCTCCCCCACAAGCTCCGGGGCTCCCCTTGCAAGCTCCATCAACATTGAGGCAAAGTCCCTCAATGGGTGGATTCCACTTCGCAAGAGTCGACGACTTCATTTTGACAGCAGGATAATACCCGAATGAAGTGATAGCCATCCATTGTTGTTCGTTGGGGGCCATGTGGAAGGTAGTATTACTAAGAGCCAAGGCGACCAAAGACGAGCTCGAATTAGGTTAATCAACGAGGAATACGGGTTCGAATTAGTTTAGGTAGTCAAATACGGGCTCACCGAGGGAAGGAGAAACTAGAATAAACAGTTAATCGTACGCCATTAATGCCATCGCTTTATTGAAGGTTCATGAAAAGGTAGCAAACTGAGAAACAGTTTTCATACGAGAATCTTTCTCCATTCTAACGTAAGAATGCTGCTGCTATCCGTGTTCTTAAAATTTACGTGAAATACGATTTCTAATACAGTAACATGTTATCCCTATTAAACGAGGTTTTGATCATATTCCATTGCCAAACTAAAATTTGAATATCTTAACATCCATATCTCCTCCCGTCAACACCGTTGTGCCCATCTCCTTATTAGCATCCATAGCTTCTCTCGTCAACACCGTTGTGCCTATGTCTCTCATCCGACAGAATAAAAATATGCGGATGCACAAAGGTCGATGCGATTAGACACGTCTGGTGACATAACCACTGATTCCATTCCAAACACAACACTTGGCCCTTCGCCCCGCAAGCCCCCACCACACACACACTCTCTCTCTCTCTCTCTCTCTATATATATATATTTATATACACCGTCACGAACGGCGTCACGACCGTTGTGCATGCGGAGACTCCCAAAAGGTGAATCACACGTTACATCCGCAGTACAACTACAGCACGGCGCAGTGCCACCAGACCTGACCCATGTCAGCCCAGCCCCCGTTCCCATCTCACCGTGTCCCTTCCTCCAACATCCCCGACTGCACTGTGCAGGCACCGCATCCATTTCTCAGACACAAACGACACGGCCACATCCCCTTCCCCGCGTTACTTCAACCCCCCCCCCTCCCGTGTCGATCTGCTCGATCCGGAGAGAGAAGTAAAAGAAACAAAGAATTAATAATAAGACTGCAAACTAAGCAATAACAAATGTGTTCATCTACACGAGGTCAGGAGGTGGAGTTTATCAGGGAGAAGATCTGGTGCGTCGCCGTCGCTATCTCGTCCGCCGAACCCAGCTTGCACTCCTCTTCTATCTGCCAACCCAAACAGTAAAGATGGGTACTTTCATGTAACCGAGGAAGCCATGGGAATAGAAGAAAAATAAAATAAGAAGAAAGGACGGAGCTTTATCAAAGCTGGCTCCTAATTACCTTGAGGTTGAGGGAGTAGAGGACGGAGTCGTCGAGGGAGGTGATGTTGAGGTGGAGGGCGGAGAGGTGGAGCTCCTCCAGCGCCGCGATGGCCCGCAGCAGCTGCGCCGGCCGCCGCGGCGTCAACACCCTCAGGTTCACGTGCGTCTGCACCACCGTCGCTTCCACGTCCGCCGCCCCCGCCACCACCACCCCCGCCTGCCCCTCCGCCTTGACCGCGCGCAGCGGGCGCGTCGGCGCCGGGGAAGACGACGAGGTCGACGACGACGACGAGGGCGTGGAAGAGGGCCCCGGGGACGTGTACGTGGTGTACTGGGGGGTGGTGAAGAAGTCGTGGAAGGGGGCGGCGGCGGCCGTGGGGGGGCCTGCAGCGCCGCCGGGCGCCGACCGTAGGGCCCGCCTCCGCTTCTCGGCCTCCAAGGACTGCAGCAGCTGCTCCAGCTCCTTCACGAAGTCGATGGCGCCACCTATAACGGACGCCTGGTCTCCCTGGTCCGTCATAGTCAAACAAAAAAACAACACGTAACCATGGCCGTTCAATCTGGTCAAGATGGCAGAGCAGGGATATCAGACGGTGGAGGATGGGCTACCCGTTGGACCAAGGAAGTGGGCATGAGGGCGCGGAGGCAGCCGAGGTGATCGTTCATGAGCTTTCTCCGGTTCCGCTCCACGGCGATGTGGGTCATCCGCTGGCTCTCCACCTCCTCCACGTTCCTGGCCAACCGCCGCGGCCGCTTCCTCTTCCTCTTTTGCCCCGCCGACGCCGGCTCCGTTGCCACCGGCGTGGTGGTGCCGGCGGAAGACGTCTTGGGTGCTGGCTCGGCGCCGGGGCAGGGCTCGCGCTTGAAGCTGCGAGAAGGCGGTTGCTTCCGCTGCTGGTGTTGGGGGTGGTGCAGCTGCTGGTCATGGTTTTCGTGCTCGTAGTGGTGGTGGTTCATGGCATCTGAGAGGGACTCTGACGCGTGGGTGACGCAGCTGTCGAGCTCTAGGGACAGAGGGCGGGGCCAGCTGCTGTCGTTCTCGGGCGGCGGCCACGGGTCACCGCTGCAGCGGAAGGGGAACAGCCGCGGGTCCTGTAGGAGCTGCTGGTGGTGGTGGTGGAGGCGCTCCTCCTGCTGCTGCAGGAGCAACTGGAAGCTGCTGGGCTCCGAGGGCGCCGGCTGCTGTCCGCCCTGATCCTCCAGGAGCATGTGGAGGAAGGGCATCTGGTGATGATGGTCCGAGACCATGTACGTCCCGTAGTCGCTGTAATCTGCCACGCTTTCTTGCTCCAGGCACCCAAGGTTCATCTGCTCCCAGCGGGGCTGATCTCGACCCGAGAACAATGGCAGAGGACGAAGAAGGAAACACAAAGAAACATCAGGAATGCATGGTTTCTCCTCGATCCTGGGACCTCCTCCGAGGGAGATCACTGTTCAAGTTGGCAAAAGCAGATGGGATATATAGTGGGGAGGCAGTGAAGTCGCTGTCGGTTATTCGGATGGGTCCTGGTTTCTGGCTCTGTAGGCTAGCTGCTTGCAGAAAAACGAAAGGTAGAGGGAGTGCAACAGGATATAGCATTGCTCCTTTGGATTCCCATTTGCTCAGCAGCAAATGCAAATGGGAGTGATGGTTTCTCTCTTTAACAGATTGTTACATAATCTACGTTACTTGCATTGGCTTGCACCAACATTAATAAAGAGAGGTCTGCAATGTGGACTGAGTTGATGTCCTCCGGGCCACTTTCTCATTCCAGGAAACGGGTGTGCTCCAGCAGGGTGGAGAGACCAAGATAAAGAATAAAGTGGGGATGAGATGGGAGAGTATTAATGACTTACCATCTGATTGATGTGCCCTTGTAACCTCTCCATGGCAGCAGCTGCAGCAGCAGAAGCCAATGAGGTGGGTGGAGATTGACCTAGTACTGCAGACTCTGACTCCTTCCTCCCTTCCTTGTATCTCCTCCTTGCTTCTTTATTGTGGAATCAATTCAACTCAAAGTGGCCTCCCCTAGTTCCTCTCCAATGTCCATTGATGGCTGAGACCACCCGGAGAAATAAATGCTGGCAGGGGTTAGTGGTTCCATCCGCCGATACCATGCTTGGTCTGCTCCTCCGGGGAGGAAGTGCTACATGTCATGGACAGCAATGGGAGGAGAGGACTGTGAAGGGAGGAGAAAGAACCAGCAGACTGTGTGTGCGCGACCAGACTGTGGAAGTGGGGTGGAGAGGCAGAGAAGGGGGAGGTTTGGGAGGTAATGGGAAATAGAGACTTCACAGGAGGAACTTATTAGCACAGGATAAATAACCCCACAAACAAACATACCTTGGAACAGATGGAGATGGTGGGTATGTCTATAAACCAGGGAAAAAGGAACAACTTGGTGGGAGGTTACAGAGGGGGAAGGTGTGTTCTAGGGTTAGGGTTTGGGTCGACGGGGCACCTTGTGGATCTGTTTGGCTTACCCACCCCTCTCTCTCTCTCTCTCTCTCTCTCGCAACCCATGTATTATTGTTGCCTGTTGGATAGCAGATTTGTCCTGCGCAAGCAGACAGTTGTGGGGGACTCTTGCTCTCCTCTGCAGTGTACTGTAGCCTACCCCCCGCTCTCTCTCTCTCTCTTCTGACGAGGGAAAAGTAAGGAAAGAGTAAAGTAAAAGGGAGATCATCACGCAGAGTACAGAAGCATAGTAAAAAGCCTGGACTCCTCCCGCCGTGGATGGTGTCATCCCCCATCCCATGACTGACACCACTTCTGTGGAGTCCAAGGGGGGCTACCCCGCTGCTCCTCCCTCCCTCTGAAGCATCTGTCTGCAGCTCAAACGAGCGTCTCCAAAGCCCAAACTTTGTGGTTGACCTCTTCCCCATTTTTCTAGTGCCAACCCACCATAGAGGAAGGATCCTTTTCCACACTTTTCCACTGTTCAAGTGTTGGGCAAAGGACGACAACCCTCATGGGGAAACGGAGAAGCGAGATGCTCCCGATGGCGCTTCTGTGCGTTGATATCACCGCGTACGCCTGCTGCTGCGTGCAGGTCACCACCATGATGTGATCCCCAACAAGTGAAGAATCTTCCACAGCTAGGTAGCTCTCTCTTTGACATTGGATGGGTTATGATATGGAGGATTACAAGCTGTGACCAAGGTTTTGGACCTTGGGTTGGAGAGATCGGTGAACTTGCTGTGTCTGCAACGCATGCAAGAGATGACCATAAATAGGAAAGAAAAAAAGATCAAACATGGGAAAGATAGAATCTACGGATAGATCGACAGGAACAAGCAGGGGTTAGGATGGTGCACAGAGAGAGGAGGTTGGTGGCCCTTTGGAGATCAAGAAGCGACAAAAACATTGGCACAGGGCCTCTGCACATACTGCTAAATACTGCTAAAGGAGAAAGGGGGCTTTGATTCCAAGAAAAGCTCTTCCGTGAAAAGAAAGAGAAGAGGATGCAGCAAGGGTAAGTTGTGTAATTCACAAGTAGACAGAACTGAAGACATTTTGATACATATTTAAATTGATGCAAGGATCCCTATGCTTGGACCTTTTTTTTCTATCTCTCTCTCTCTCTCTCTCTCTCTTGGGTTGGACTTCTCTTAAACTTCTAATGCCATCATCTATAATATAGAACAAAAGGATGGAACTTTGTGCATGGGATAAAAAAGTGGAAGATTTTGTCCAACATTATCATTTGCAGTCTGATGCAACAGTTTTCATGGGTGTGGCAGAATATATCATGAAGAACACCATTTGGCTATGCACTTGGTTAAAGAATGTGTTGCTGCCATTAGTTGCATGCTTGATTAACCTCCCATTGGAAGAGGAAATGTTCACTGCAAAATTCTACAGGTGTTCACTGTATGGTATCTTAATTTGGTTTGACTGATAAATGTGCTTATACAAAAGTTATCTGCACAGAAAGTTCTGGACTAATTGGACACATGCTGCTGTTGTTGGTGATGATGATTACTGATTAGATGACTGACAAGTGACAAATTAAGTCGATTGAGTTCTTTAATAGCCTCTCCCATTTGGGACTCGGGAGTTTACATGATGAGTGGTGGGTACAGTTAGAAGTCATTCATAGTTCTAACTTCTAAGCCCGCAGTGTTAGGGAAGAAGGGACTCCTTTAAGACTGCTTATGTAAGAACCGGCTGCAGCTGTTAGAGAAGTTAAAGACTCCAGAAAGATGCCGATTTTGACATGTTAATTTTATCCCCCAACAAGGAGTTTATCTTGAGACATTGTAAACACGTGCATAAATAAGTAAGAAAAAAGAAGGGATAATTAATTATGACCCTATGGACCTTATTTTCTCTCCCATTCCAAAATTAACTTTACGGGGCTCCTCACTTTCTATCGTACTTACCTGGCAACTTCTATTGTACCATCCATAATTGTGCAATTCTGTTTTTTACAGAAAAAAATGGTCAGCATCAAGGTGTTGTAAGTATTTAACATTAAAGTGTTAATTAAAATAATATTGATATATTTAGAGATTTATTGCAGAGATAGGAACCTGATTATTATGTCATGTATCACACTTTTCTATTTATTTGTCAGGGAGATCGTCGAGCACTCGGGGAAGTCTGCAAATATCAGAAGAAAGGGCGTTAGAAGGAGTCACGGGCACTATCTCAGGAGATAATCCTCCGATATTTAAGTCAACAATAATTCAAGTGAAGAACGTAGAAGGGTAAGGGAGAGACAAATTAGCCCGAGATATAGATCTTAACTCGTTTTGTTGGTTCAGTAGCGCAAGGGATTAATTAATTATGCCAAGTAATCAGACTCCAACTGCGGCAGTTCACAATAGTTTCAGAACATGAGGAGCAGCTGCTGCAGTTCCCCCTTCAGCAAATAGATATCAACGTAGTCATACCGTAGGCAAATGTTTGATGCAGGTGAAGTCACAACATAGTTTGAAATTCAGACCTCGTATAATCATCATTGGGTTATATATACTTAGTCTATTTAGAATCATTTTTTAGAATGTTAAAATTATTATTCGACCATTTAATGCAAAAAAAAAACTTAAAGACTATAAATTGAGAAGGAACATCATACAATATTTATATTCTTATCTTTGTCCGAATTTAGATTCAGTCGTGCGGATAATGACAAATATAAAATGCATGACTCAAATCATAATCATAGAGTTGATAGCGTGTTAAAGCCACTAATTAAGTTACCTAGCTGAGTGAAGAGCGGGGAACACCACAGAATATTCTCGATCATTTTTATTTTTATCTTCACTTGACCCTAGATTTGACAAGAGGGGTCCATTTGATTAGAGCAGGTTCATTAATAGATCTAAGCTTATCATAAGAATCATTCTCTTCATAGAAGTGTCATCTCGGTGCAAAAGAATAAGCTAAAGTGGATGAAATTCCAACCCCAAAGAGACTTTTTCTCTTTTGCAGTTGCAGTAAACCAAATAGGCATTGCTTTTACATCGATCCCTGCTGCCGTTCATCACCAACTCTGTACATGGAGAATCTGGACCCGAAAAGATGTTGCCCTTTTGTTAAGCAAGGCAGGGCGAAGGACATGGGATTCTCTACTAAAAAAGCTGTAATCTTTTGGAAAGAAACGGCACAGTTTAATCAGCTTTAATCAGCTTTTGTTCTTCAAAAGGTATTTTACTAAGTTAAATCTAGTCTTCTGAAGAACAATAGGAAAGCCACTGTTTTCACGAGACTTCTATTTATCTTTCTTGCATAATAATTATAACCAAAGGCTGCAATTTTTAATTTTTATCTTAAACCGATCAATCATAGTTCTATTTAAAAAGTTAAATCAGTGCATGGAAAATTTCTTTGCATATTCTATATTAAAAAATACAGGGTGTTGAGAATTCTTTTCCAAAACCTCTTTTCGTTAATTATAATTGCAGCGGTCGAGAATTAGTTGCCCAAATTACGATACACACCTCTAAAGATTTATTTAATGGGGAGGACTTTGCACATCTCGTCGCCTTTGGAGAGAGAGTGGGTGGTGCTCGATCTCCAAGCTTGGCGTCTCGGGGTCAAGGTGCGGAGCCTTAAATGCGCCTGATTGTCACCCGTCAAACCGTTGGGACGTTGACATCACCGTCATGATGGCGTAGTCTCATCCGCCATGGAGGCACAGGATCAGGCGGCAGAAGGGCGCGGTCCTAGGGTTTTCTTGCCGGTTAGGGAAGACGGTGGCGATCCGCTTCCCTACTGGTGGCTTGATCTGGGTCGTTGATGCCTGTCGTCTCTCTTACTTTTCTGCTTTAAAAGGGGCGTGGGGAACGGCGAGGGAGGATCCATTCGTCTCCTTCGGCGTTGGTTCCTACTGCTTCCTTCTTCATCCTTCTTTCGGTGAGACTTCTTCCTTCCTCCTCCTCTAATTGCTCCCTTTGGAGATTGGTCATTGCCGAGGAGTCTGAGGCATCCACGAGCGGTTCGGAGGTGACCGTTAGTGGCATCCTGGGTACCTCTGGAGCTCCTTTCGATCTTCCCATCACTCGGGTCTCTTACCATGTTACCATAGGTCTGAGGGGGGCGTTCCAGTTCTCGAACCGTCACGTCGGTGTCCGTGGCGCTACGGACGGGGCCGCTTCATAACTCGTCGCAGGGCTTGAGGCCTGAATGCTTGTGCCAGTCAGAGACGGGTGCCCTCGTGACCCCAAGGGGTGCTCCCTTATTGCTATAAATAGGGGTTCCCAAGAGTTCTAGGATCGGCAGAGGACTTGGCAGTTCTTTAGGGAGGTTTCTGCTGACTGGGGGGATGGCGAGCCAAGCGCACGAGTCTTCTTCAAGCGCGAAAGAGGGATCGCCCAAGCATCCTTGTCTTAGAGAGAAAACCATGCCTAAGGTTATCTCGCAACAGGAAGTGAAAGAGCAGGACTCTGCCGCATTCCGGAGGTGCTACTTGGTGGGCTAGAAGGTAGACTTGTATAAAGTCCACCGGTTGTATGACTTGAAGGGGGTGTTGAACATCACCCCTAACTTGTATGGCTTGAAGTTTGATAACTAGGTCCGCCCTTTATATTCCCTTCCAAGAAGTAATGAATAGTTCTCCTCGTTCTCTCTTCTTCCAGCGTCTGTGGTCACCGTGCTCTGTTCTTTTCTTTTCTTTTGCCTTGGTGAGCTGAGGGTGCCATCCTACAAGGGTTATGAGAGAGCGATGGGTGAAGGCCGTGGGCTGTGTAGGTCTCAGCGCTCGCTGTGACCCGTTAGCTCTAGGCAAGTCAACAAATGGAACCTCTCCGAACACTGGTGAGTGATACATTGGTCCATAGTCCCAAGTTAGACTGGATGGGACCTCTCCAAACTTGACCAGGTGGCTCAATGGTCCATGGTTGACGGGCATTGCCGTTTGACGAATGGATCCTCTCCGACCATCGGCGATAGGCACTTGCTCCAAGGTCTTGTTCAAGACCAGGGAGGACCGTCTCTGAACTCAACCATGTGGCACAATGGTCTATGGTCGTAGGTGTAGCCAATAGTCTATTGTACCGGTGGGGCCGATTGGTTGTCTTTCCTCGAGGGAGCTGACTAGTGGACCCTCTGTTATGGGGCTTGTCAGCCTGGCTCTTGGTGAGCGATGCGGTTGGCCAACCAATAGGCGTACGCCGAGAAGGAGGGAGGTTTCGAGGGGGATGGAATGTCCTTCTCTACTGAAGAGGAAAAGGCTCGTTAGCCCGGCCTCTGGAAGTATGAAGATACCACTTGCGACTTTCGAGGGGGGTGGAATGTCCTTCCCTCCTTAATGGAGGAGACTTTTCAGCTCAGCCTTTGGAGGTATGAAGATACCACCTGCTAGTTTCGAGGGAGCTAGGTTTGTCCTCCTGGAGGGGTCGGCCAGTAAGACTCTCTCTAGGGGTGCAGAGCCACATGTGGATTCCATGTAGATACATCAGGAGGGATATAGTGAAGTAGTGGGGTCTGTGCCCTTTATTGATAATAGGACTTAAGGTTTACAAAGTTCCAAGTGCAAGGGACTTCTCGACTCTCTAAGGTGGAGAGCCTGTAGGTACCCTTTTCGAGCACCTCTGTGATCTTGTATGGGCCTTCCTAGTTAGGGGCAAGCTTTCCTATCGCTGCTCTAGGGTCTGCAACATTAGAACGCTGTAGGACTAGGTCACCGGGGAGGATGAGGCATTCTCGTACCGAAGCGTTGTAGTACTGAGCCAGCCGCTGCTGGTAGGCGACCAGTCGTGCTTCGGCTCGTTCTCTATCTATGGTAACAAGTCCAAATTCTCTTAGAGTGCTTGGTTATTGCGTGCTTCGTCGAACTGGTGGACCCTGAGTGTGTGGTTGAAAATCTTCACTAAGTTGACTACCTCTGCCATGTAAGTTAGGTGGAAGAGGGTTTCACCTATGGCCATGTGAGCAGTAGTGCGGTGTGCCCAGAGCACGTTGGGTAGCGTATCCACCCACGATTCACCTTCTTGATGGAGATGGATTTTGATGCCATATAGGAGGGTCTTGTTCGCATTCTCGAGCACCCCGTTGGCTTAGGGGTGCCCCATCGAGGTGTAATGATTTTAGATTCCCAACTCCGAGCACTTTCCTCAGAAGTAGGCGCTATTGAACTGTCACCCACTATTGGTGGTCAGCACACATGGTATCCTGAACTAGCAGATGATGCTCCGCAGAATAAACTTTCAAGTCGCTTCGCAAGTGATTTTGACGAGCGACTCTGCCTCGACCCACTTGGTGAAGTAATCGATGGTGACGATCAAGAACTTCTTCCGTCCCTGTGATAAAGCTCCATCAAATTGTGGGAAGGAACCAAGGATGTCCACTCTCCACTGAGCAAATGGGAGAGGTTCCATCAAATTGTGGAGCAGGGTTGCCAGCTAGTGATGAAGGTGTTCAAACTGTTGGCATTAGTCACATTGTCGCTCGTAGTTGAGGCCGTCATGTTGCATTGTGGGCCACGAATACCCTTGGCGAAGAAGCTCCTGAGAGCGCTCGCCCTCTGACGTGACTACCGCAGAGCCCCTCATGGGTCTCGTGGATACCTTGCTCAACTTCGGAGAAGAGCAAGCACTTGAGAAGGGGTAGAGAGAGGGAATGCCGATAGAGGCGTCCACCGACATGGGACAAATGGGCTGCTCGTGCCTTGGCTCTTCACTCCTCTGATTGGTCCTCGGGGAGTCACTGCCGGACGAGGTAGTCAAGGATGGGATTTATCCAAGACTGCTCGTGATCGACGGCGTTAACCCGCAACTCTGGTTCCCCAATGCTCGGCCGTTGAAGCTCTTCGACCAAGACATATCGAGAACTGGTCAGCATGGTGGACGAGGTGAGGTGGGATAGGGCGTCGGGGCATTCTCTGCTCTAGGAATGTGTTTGATTTCAAAGTATTCGAGGCTCGAGGAGGCATCTCTGACCTTTCGAAGGTAGCTGGCCATGGTCGGTTCCCTGGCCTCATACTCCCCCTTGACTTGATTGGCAACCAGAAGAGAGTCGCTGAAAGCTCGAAGGTGAAGAGGTCCCAAGTGCTTGGCCATGTTGATGCCAGAGATGAGGGCTTTATACTCGACCGAGTTGGTGGTGGCCGGGAAGTTAAAGCGCAATGCATATTGGAACTCAATTCCTTCTAGAGAAGAAAGATCCAAACCGGCTCCCCTGCCGGTTGAGCACAATGATCCGTCCATGTAGATCTCCCAGATGGGCTTCGTTGGAGAGGTTATGTCCCCTTCATCAGGGAGTGTACACTCAGCCACGAAGTCCGCTAACGCCTAGGCTATGATGGCTATCCTCAGGCGGATGCAAATGTTGAACTCCTTGAGCTCGACGACCCATTTGACAAGCCTCCCTGCGGGGTCAGGATTTTGGAGCACCTGGCGCAGGGGTTGTTCAGTCAGGATGTCGATAGGGTGGGAGAGGAAGTAAGGTCACAGCTTGCGTACGGCCGTTATCAGGGCGAGAGCGAACTTCTCGGCTCGAGAATACCAGAACTCTACTCCCTAAAGAGCCTTGTTGATATAGTACACATGCTTCATTACTCCACTATCCTCCCAGGTGAACACGTATGACGCTAAGCGTGCTCGGTGTCATGGACAAGTAGAGCAAGAGCCTGTCATCGAGAAGGGGCTTGGAGAGGACAGGTGGCAAGGCCAAGTACTTTTTTAGTTCCTCAAAGGCATCCTCACACTCCTAGCTCCACTTGATATGCCCCCTCTTCTCTAGCAAGCAGTGTGTTTGCTTGATCAACTTGAAGAAAGACATACATTGCTCGGCAGCCCTAGAGAGGAAGTGATTGGGGGCGGCAACATGACCAGTAAGGCAGTGCACGTCGCAAACCTACTTGGGTTACTTCATTTCTAGGACGGCCCTGATCTACTCTAGGTTGGCTTCTACTCTTCTATGAGTTATGAGGAAACCAACGAACTTGTCGGAGCGCACCTCAAAAGCACACTTGCTCAAGTTCAGCTTCATATTGCACCTACGCAGAGTAGCGAATGTCTCTGCAAGGTCTCCTAGGTGCTCAGTCGTGCGAAGGCTCTTGATGAGTGTGTCGTCGATGTTAACCTCCATGTTGTGGCCGATCTAGGAGTCGAACATGCGGTTGACCAAGTGTTGATACGTGGCCCCTGCGTTCATCAGACCAAACAGCACCCTGGTGTAACAATAGAGTTCGTGGTCAGTGATAAAAGTCATCTTGTCTTGGCCAGGCATGTGCATGCTGATCTGGTGGTACCCTGAGTACACGTCTAGGGAACTCAACATCTCGTGCCTGGTCGTGACGTCGACAAGTTAGTTGATGTGTGGCATGGGGAAGCTATCCTTGGGGGTGGCTTTGTTGAGGTCGTTGTAGTCGATGCACATCTGCCACTTTCCATTACTTTTGGAAATGAGGATGACGTTGGCAATCCACTTTGGGAACTGAGTGGGAGTTAGTAGTCTTGAGTGTAGCTTCTCACTTACTTCTTCCTGGATGATGGCTTGTCACTCGGGATTGTAGCGGCACCTCCGCTGCTGCACCGGGCATCACTTTGGATCTAGCCTAAGCTGGTGGGTCACCACCTCAGGGGGAATGCAGGGGAGCGGATCCTCATACCTGGCGAGCACATTCTGATTGGCTTTCAGGAACCGTCAATAGGCTTCTCATTCTTCCTCAGACAGGAGGGAGCCACTTCGGAGTGTGCAACTGGGGTCCCCGCCGATCTGAATGAGGAACAAATCCTCGACGGGGGCTGTAATGCCCCGGGTTTTTTTCGGTTATTTTTTGGATCATTTTAGTGGGTCTCGAAGTGTATTTTGTGCTTTACACGTGTTTTTCCCTGATGTGCCTTCGAAACTCTGTGCAGGACGAACCGTGGCGTTCTCCGACTCCGGGACGTTACCACTGCGTTGTGTTCCTCCCGAGGATCGCGGAGGTAATTTTTCATAATTTTTTATATTTATGTGATTTTTAGATTTTTTTATATATATTAACCCTTTTCTCTCTCCCCCTCTCATTCTCTCGTTCTCACTCTCTCTCATCTCTTTCTCTCCCCCTCTCCCCAGGCGGCCGACGGTGGCGGAGGAGGGCGAGGCGGCGATGGCGGGAGGCGAGGAGCGAGGAATGGGTCGAGGATCGAGGGCCGGTGGCGTGCTGGAAGCTCGGCCGCGGGTTCGTGGAACGATGAGGGTTTCACGACGTTTTCTTCGTGGATCGGCGTCCAGCTCGTGCATTCCCTTTCCCGCGAGTTTTGTAGACCGTGGTGAGCCGAGCGGGCGTATTTGGGATTTTTGGGAAAAATCCATATTTTTGGGGTTGAGCGTCGATCCACCGTTTCATTACGTTTTTGGCCGATCCGAGGCCGTAGATGCATGCTAGGGGCTATTTGGGGGCTTTCCCCTTGTTTTCCCCTCTCCCGTGGAGGTATGGGGGCGTGGGACGATTTTTGGGTCGTTTCCCGCCGTAGCGTTCTCGGGACGGTGTGACGGTCCTTCCAGTGACCGTCACAGTCTGTAACGCCCCAGGGTGGGTGCGTTACGTGCTGTGACAGGCCAAAGAGGGTGCGTCACAGGGTCCTATTTTTTCTGCAGGACGTCGGTCGCTCTGACGGTCCCACGATAAACCGCCAGAGGGTGTAACGTGCCTGGGTTCGATCGCTACGTCCGTTCTCGTGTTTTCAGACCGTTGGGGGTCACAAGTCTCTAACGCACCAGGGGTGGACCGTTAGAGCACTGTGACTGTAATATCCCGGACCTTTCGGATCCTTCTTCATGGGTCCCGGATCTATTTTCTCGGAGTGTCCGACTCCATTATGTCTGAAATTTCGTTTCGGACATCTTCCGTGTTCGGATCGGCGCAATCCGGAGTTGTTTCGGAGGCCCGGGAGTGTTCTGCGGCTTTTCCGCGTGTGTTTTCCGATTCCCGGTGTGTGTTTCGGTAATTCCTTCGGAACCTCGTTGCGGGTGAACCGGGTCGTTCACCTAGGCGAGAGTGGTACCGTTGCGATAGGTGCGTTCCGAGGATCGCGGGAATGTGATTTTCTATTTTTCGATATTTTAGGAAATTCCAGATTTTCTATTAATACCCCCATTTTCTTTTCTTTTTTTTTCTTCTTCTTCTTCCTTTCTTCTCCTTCCTCCCTCACGACCGTGGCTACCCTCTCTCTCTCTCTCTCCCGTTCGAGCGCGGTGACCTACGTTCCGACTGCAGACGGCGGCGGTGCGAAGGCGCGAGGATGTGGGTGACGACTAGGTGATCGTGCGGGCGTGTGGCAAGCGTGGGAAGCGTGGGAAGGCGAGGTTCTAACGACATTCTCCGTGGATTTGGACTTGGATCGGCGCGTCTCATCGCGGACCGGAGGTAGGGTGACGTTCCTTAGCCTCTTGTCTTCCTTCCCCGCGAGTTTTAGCTCGAGACGAGGTCGAGAAGGGTCAATTTCACGCCGGGAAGGGCCGTTCATGCCGTGGGGAAAGTCCGTCCGATCCGTCGTTTTGAGCCCCGATTTCGTGGTTCACGGGTGTAGGAGCATGCTAGGGGGCTTGGGGGTTCTTCTCTCACCGTTTCCCCCTTCGTGGGGCTTGTTTGGGGTTAGAATGGGCGATTCCGGTGAGGTTCGCTGTTTTCGCGCCGGTGGGTGATGTGCGGTCGAGCCAGGGGCCGCACAACCCTTGTGCGGCGTCGTTCTGGCCATCCATTGGCTCGGCGCGCTGTGGCTGGGCTCGGCGCGCTGTGGGCTTGAGCGGCCTGTCGTGGGACCGCATATCCTAAGGTGCGACCCCACAACGACCGCCCAACCCTCGGGTTTTCGACCGTTGAATTTTACCGTTGTACAGTGCACCGGGGTGTGCGGCCAGGAGCTAGCCGCAGAACCCCTCGTGCGGCCAGGGGCTGGCCGTACGTCGTCTGGTGCCGTTGCCTGGGTGTGCGGCCAGATCTGGACCGCACAACCCTTGAACGGTTAAACCATAGCCGCTCTTCCCTAGTGCGGCTACGGCCTAACCGTTCAGGTTTATTACCGTTGGGAGACGAACGGCTAGGAGCTGACCGTCTTGCACCCTCGTGCGGCCAGGAGCTGGCCGCACATCCATTGAACGGGCCCTTGTTGGCCGTTATTTAGCCTATTTGGGCCTGGGTAGAACGGTCTTGTTCTGGCCGTTTAACCCTAGGTGCGGTCCTTGTGCGACCGCACATCCCTGAGCTGCCCAGTGCGGACCGTTCAAGGGGACAGATCGTGTCGGCGGGTCTCCCGTCATACCGAGTGGTACCAGGAGATGTCATTGTCAGCTTCTGTCACCCTGCGACGGTATTGGTTCGAGGGGCGTTCCTTGTACCGTCCGGTCGTGGCGTGATTTTCCGTTGACTTGAGAGTCTACTCCGTTGTGACCCTCCACTAGTCGTAGCCTGCTTACACACGTGTGGTCCCACCAGGGAGTGGTGGAGAGGCTACCCTTAGAGACGGTTTGTGGACCGATTTTCGTCGGGCCCCACGTCTTGCAGCCAGAGTTCGGCTGAGGGGAAAACCGGTCAGAGGGCCAGACCAAGGACGTACGGTCTGTGTGTGCACACGTGGTTGGAGACGGTTGGACCCACGTTGACGAGCGTGACCCCAGCTAGCCACTCGTTTGTAGTTCCTGTGTGGTGTCCGTGCCTCTGGTAGGAGCTACCATGTCAGGTAGTTCACCTGCGGTGCGGTGTAAGACGTCAGGGGACGCTACCGGTTGTGCTTCTAGTGGGTGGTACTCCTGTCGAGTCGGGAGTGTCTGACTGTTAGTCTTTGCGACTTCGACCTTCGGGTTTTGTCGCGTTTACGTGGTGTTCCGGTCGTTTCACCGTGGCACGTGTGTCGGCTTTCGTGTCGAGAGAGCCGTGTTTTGTAGATTATAGGGCTTCCCTTTTCGAGGTACTCGCTTACTGCTAGCGTAACGGTTTTCTCCGTTTGCGAGGTAGGGTTCGAGTGATCCCTACTGAGTCTTGTTCTGAGACTCATTCCCTGCGTGTTTTCACCGTGTTTCAGGTGAGTCGCGGCCTCAGGGGAGCGCGTCTGAGGCTCAGCGTGGTTCGGGTGCCCAGCGTTAGTGCCAGAGGTCAGAGCCGGGGTATGCCCTGTGTAGCTGTACTTTTCTTTCTTGTCTCTGTACTAGTTGTGGACTACTGCTGTTGTTATTTTATTTTATGTTGTGGACCATGTATCATGTAAACTATCTAATTTCTGTAATTATTTGTGATACTTGTGTAGTCTCCACACCTTCCTTTAACCCTTCCAAGTCTTCGGACTCGTGGGTAGCGGTGCGAGTCTCGGGTTATCGGGCCTTCCCAGTAATCAGATTCTCGGGTCGTTACAGTGACGCCCCTGAATGGGAGTATCAGAACTGACGCAGCTCATTCTTCTGACGTGCCTAGGTAGGACCATCACAGGCTGTGACGCCCCGAGGGTGTGTGTCACAACCTGTTTCGTTCTGTCTTCTAACGCATTAGGCTTGGTCCGTTAGAGACTGTGACGCCCCAGGGTGGGTGCGTCACAGCCGGTGTTGCCCCTCTCGCGTAACGCTCTGATGTTGGACCGTTAGGGTGCTGTGACGGTCTAGCCTTGGACTGTTACAGCTGTGACGGCCCAAAGGTAGACCGCCAGGCACTGTGTTGCGCCGAAGTGCTTCTTCCTGCTTGCCGCGATTATTTCACGTTGTGTAGGTCCCTAGTCGACCCGGTTGCGACCTAGTGGTCGTCTTGCGGTCTCTTGGATGTCCCAGACACCCCGAGGGTTCTGTGTCCTTGTCTTGAGAGTGTCGGGAGGACCGTGCTACCTCGTTTGGCGTGCCCATGGATTTGAGAGTCCGGGTGACTCCTCGTGTTCCGGGCTTTTATGTTACGCTTGATCGAGTCACCGTGTATCGGTGTGTGTGCGGTGGGGTCTCCCCTGCATGCCTTGAGTCTTCTTGGAAGATGATTCCCGAGTGGGCCATGTGTTTGACCTTGGACTGCGAGTCCAGTTATCGGCGTGGCAGCTTGTGCGTTACCCTGGGAATCGTGCTTTTGTGCTTTCCGCGTGGGCCATGTGTGAGGCCTTGGACCCCGAGTCCAGTTGCCCAGCCTGGGGCTGGAGGGTTCCCATTGTTCTCTAAGAGTGGAATTTGGTTTGGCGGCCTGTGAGCCACCTTGGGAACCGTACTTCTACGTTTCTTTGTGGACTGTGAGTCCCGTTTCTTCTCCGACTGTGGTCACCGTGCGACGGTGCCGGTACGTGGGATGGTCCCCGTACATCGTCGGATGCGGACGTTGTTTTCCGTTGACTTGAGAGTCTACTCCGTAATGACCCTCCACTAGTCGTAGCCTACCATTACGCGTGTGCTGGTCTCACCCCTCACTTTCCCTTAGAGACGATTTTAGACTGGTTTCTGTCGGGCCCCACGTCTTGCAGCCAGAGTCTGGTTGAGGGGAAAACCGGTCAGAGGGCCAGAGCAGGGACGCGCGGTCTGTGTGTGCACACGTGGTTGGGGGCGGTTGGATCCATGCTGACGGGCGTGACCCCAACTAGTCACTTGTTTGTGATTACTTGTTCGGTGTCTCAGTTCCCGCTGGGCCAGAGGGAGACACCTGAGGCGCGGACTAAGACGTCAGTGGACGCATCCGGTTTTGCTTCTAGTGGGAGGTACTTTTGTCGACTCGGGAGTGACAGACTGTCAGTCAGTCTCTGTGACTTTGACCTTCGTCTTTTTTGGTCGTGTTGACCGTTGAGTTCCGGTTGTCTCGCCGAGGCGCGTGTGTCGGTTTTCGTGCCGTGAGACTGGTGCTGGTAGCTTTACCGAGGTTACGTCTTGTTGGTGCGGTGTCCGCGATCGGATGGTCGGGGTTGCACCTTGGACAACGTGTCCAGGTTGGCCGTGTCCTGGGAGACAGGCCTCTACGGTGGGGTTGCCGAAGGTTTTACTTCGGTAAGTGGTACTAGTGTAGTTCGGTAGCCCCGACCATAAGATCGGGGGGTGTTTCTGGTACAGAAGGAGTAGCTGTAGTGCCGAGTTTTGACCGGCCACCGGTTCGCTGTTCCTGGTGTCGTTGTAGCTTTCCTTTCCGCTACTGCCGTTGTTTCCGCTTGGGGTTCTGTGAGATCCCTGCTGAGTCTCTATTTTGGAGACTCATTCCCTTCTTTTCAGGTGTGGCGGTTCTTCCTCGAGGTTCGAGGGAGCGGTACGGAGGTTCTCAGTTGCCAGCTCGCCAGGTCGAGTGTTCACTCGGCATGTGGTACACTCTACTGCTTTAGACTGTACTTTCTGTTGGACTGAACTCTGTTGTAGCAGTAGTTGTTTATTTATTTCTGTTAATTATTGAATTATTCTGCTTTATTTCCTATTTCTTTGTGCCTCCACACTTCTTTTAGCCCTTCCGATCCCTCCCGGCTCGTGGGCGGCGGTTCGAGTCTCGAATTATCGGGCCTTCCCGGTAATCGGATTCTCGGGTCGTTACAGGGGCTCCTCCGCTGGGACCAGGCTTGTCCTCCCGAGGCTTCTTCTCGGGTAGGCCCTGCTCGGTCGACCTCTCTTGAGTGGAATCAGATAGCATTGTCGAGACTCCCCCTGGTTGCCTCTGACTTCCCTTACTCCCTGGGGAGTGGGAAACTTGAGCTTCTGATGGTACGACGAGGGTACCCCCTTGATGATTCCTAGGATACCCCGACCGATTATGGCATTGTAGCTACCATCCCCTTGATGACTGTGAAGTCAGCCATGAAGATTACCCAGCGCGGGGTAGTGCCAAGGGAGGTTGATAGGGAGATCCGTCCTTCAGGGTAGATGGTCGACCCAGAGAACCCGAATAAGGAGGCATGAAGGGGAGAGAGGCGAGAAAGATCCACACCCATGAGAAGAAGACATTCATATGAGATAACATTGGTGTCACTCCCATTATCAACCAGAATACAAAGCATAGTATGTTGATTGATTATGGTGGAAATGACCAATGCGTCTATGTGGGGGGTGGTCACGGCGGTCAAGTTCTCATCTGAGAAGGTGATGGACTCCCCTAGGCGGTCCATTGCAGGCGTCCTAAAGGTCAAGACGTGGATATGCTTGACCTGGTTGACGCGTCGGGCGTACGCTCGATGCCTGCTGGAGCTGTCCCCACCGGCAATTGGCTCTCCCGAGATCATCATGATCTCTTCGCCACCTGGTCAAGTGTCGATAGGGGGTGGCACATCATCTTTAGGTGGCTACCGCTCAACCGTTTTGGTCATGAACCTATCAAGGAGTACTCAACGAACGAGGTCCTCGAGCGCATCCCATAGCTGGGCACAGTACTTTGTGTTGTGGCCGTAGTCACAGTGGAAGCAGCAGTACTTCCTGGTGTCCCTCTTACTGGGGTCGCCCTTCATCTTGAGTGGCCACCGGAGAAACAACTTCTCACTGATTTTCATGAGGATCTGTTCGGGGGCAGCGGTGAGGGCAGTGTACTGCATGGGGGCAGTCCTACCTCTGGGCACGCCATGGTTGTGGCACTCCCTCTTACCGCGATCGAACAAGGAGGGGTAAGCCAAACACTTTCGCTCGGCCTCGTCGCCCTCAGTGGCCCATCCTAGGGCGATTGTGCTCTCCTCGTAGCTGGCATGCTATTGCGCCAGGGCAAGGAGCTCCATGATGGTAGTGGGGCCTAGACCCCCAAGGAGAGGCAGAGGATGTTGTCCCGCATCCCCTAAGCCAACACGGTGGTGGCAATGTTGACGTCGAGGTGCGGGGTGCGGAGGACTTTCATGCAGAAGCGGGTCACAAACTCCCACAGGAGCTCATCACGCCCCTGCTTGATGGCTACCAGAGTGACGGTGGTCCGAGCCTCCTTTTTGCAGCCATGGAAGTTCTCCTTGAACATCTGCTTCATCTGTTGGAAGGAGGTGATGGAACCCGCCGGTAGGGACTCAAACCACTTCCAGGCATTCTCTCAGAACATGGTGGTGAAGGCCAGACATTTCACAACGTCCAAGGCCCGGTCAAACACCAGGTTGGACTCGAAGCTGTGGAGGTGGTCGACCGGATCTGTGGTGCCGTCGTACGGAGAGAATGACAGAATTTGGAACTTTGGAGGGATAGGGGCCTCCAATATTTTCTGGGAGAAGGGGGCCTCGAAGTTGACGTTGTCATCAACTAGAGCCTTTGTCTTGGCCTCCTGGATGATGTCATCCACGTAGCGTACCTTTCCCTCAAGCTCACGCTCTACATCGTCATAGCGTCACACCCGTCGTACCATCCCAAGGTTGGAGTGGAGGGGGCTTGGTGAGTGACGCTGGGAGTACCAGTGTGACGACCCAGATCCCGGATACCAGATATACCCGATAGGACTACCGGATACACCTGATACCACTTGGAACCCGCGAGGCCTCCCAAGAGCGGTAAAGCTCCGAAGGGATAAAAGGATTATCGTGTAGTACATTGAAGCCACAGAGATATAACAGTAAGTAATTAAATTTCATTAGATCGGTTTACTAAAGTAGCTGAAATAAAATTACTTTTTAATTAACAATTTCAATTTAACAATTATACCAGAGTCCAGTCCAAGAAATGAAGGACAAGTATAGGCCACAGGAAAAGAACGTACACTGAGGTCGGGGGAAACCCGACGCAGGTACCGCTGGCAGCTACAGACGCGCCACACCACGAACCACGGACAGAGACGACTGTAGACACGCCAAAATTGACGTTACTATGAGTACATCTCATATTGCCTTGCAATACCCCAATTTGACCCTCAAATTAACTTTATTTGAGTGGTTTTTCTCACTTTTCTTGGATTTCTCCCTTTTTTCCTCTCTTTTCCTATTTTCCCCTATTTTTCTGGATTTTTCTGGATTTTCTGGGCATTTTTTTCTATTTTTTATGAATTTTTTAGAATTAACGACTTGAAGAGGGGCGTCATTTCTTTTTAAGAAAATTAAAAAAAATAAAATAAAATTAACGACATATAGTGAGGGCGTCCATTTCTCTCAAATTTCTATTTTTCTAGAATTTTCTGAAGCTTTTTTGAAATTTTTTGGAATTAACGACCAAGAATAAGACGTTACCTTTATTTTAAATAAAATAAAAATTAAAAAAAATTGAAATAACGACATATGGTGTGGGCGTCACTTTTCAATTGATTATTTTAATATTATTTTTTAACCCCTTTGAGAGGTGATTTGGTGGCCTTCCGGATGTCAGAAAAATACGCAAAAATAGTCTTTGGAATCAGCACATTGAGATGCACCTCCACCTAAAAAATGGGAAAATAATATTGAGAAATAAAAAATAACCCTATTTTGATTATTTTTGAGAATTAACGACCCTTGGTAGGGCGCGTTTTTAATTAACGCCTTTGGTTGAGGCGTGTTTCACAATTTTCAAAAAAAAGAAAGATTTATTTCTAAAAAATGATCCTTGAATTGACGCCTTGTTCCAAGGCGCGTTTTAAATTAACGCCCTTTGGTAGGTCGTCAATTTCAGAATTGACGCCCTTGTCCAAGTCGTGTTTCACTTTCGTGTTCTAAACGAACGCAGCCTTTCCCCAGAGAGTCATTGCTTCGTTTGGTTACCTTGCCCAGTCTAATCCTTCCCTCCTTGGGCTCTTGCCCGTTCTTATCCCTTCTAATCTTGGTTCTCCCCTATTAATAGATCTTCTGCAGCTCTGTTGAGGGGGGATTTTCTTTTTTTTTCCTCCTCCTTCTCTTCCGTTTTTCTTCTTCTTCTTTCTTTTCTTTTGTTTTCTTTTTCTTCTTCTTTCACGCAGGTTACTGCTACTGGCTGAAGGAGGAACTCCTCCAATAGTAATTGCTTCATCTTTTGGAAGGCTTCTCCCCATCGAGCATCTAAAGCCAAGCAATAGGCTTTTGCTTTCTATCATTCTTTCTTTGTTTTCTTTTGTTTATCATCATTAATTCATGCATGCATGTTCATGTCTATGTATTTTTTTAACTCAACCACGTTGAGAAACTCCCTTTAGTGCACTCTTGCACTCTTTCCCCTTATTCATATTTTTATCATTCATCATTCATCATATCCCCACCCTCTTTGCATAGGGATTTAAGGGCAAACACCTACAAGGTGTGTTCTTGCACAATTTTTCATGCTCATCTTGTTAAGAATTGATGCTACACTCGCCATATTTCTAATTCATATTCTTCTTTGGTGTTTGTTTGATTGTTTTGCAAGGGTAATCAAAAGGAAGAACTCTCTTCATCGGCCGGCCGATTTGAAGAGAAAGGAGCACTCACATCCCCGCGTTTTCAAAGGTATTTTTCGCGATCCCTCCATGCTTTTTATTATTATATTTTGAGGCCTCGTGTCTCTGGCGATCACAAACTCCATCTTAGCACCTCGTGCTTATTCGTGCTATTTCATGCTTATTTATTCATTATTTCTATTTGTTTAAGTGGATTTCTAATTAGAATCTACAAATTGGCGATCACGGTGGGACCCTTTGTGTTCTTCTTTTATTACCCTTTTCCCCTTGGGCACCCGCGTGTGCCATCTCCCCTATTTTGCACCCACGGTGCACCTCCCCTTTGTGCTCCACGTAGCACCTTCCCCACTTGTGATCTGTCAGTTTGATAGATTCCTTTTTAAAAACAAATTCCACTTGTCCAAAAATTTGATGAGCATGCTAATATCTTAATTCATATATTTGTTGATTGCCTGTGACTGTGAGTGTTTGATACTGCTGGCCGTGGAGTCTTTCTGGGAATTAACGCCTCTGTCAGAGGCGCGTTTTATTTTAACGCCCTAACCCAGGGCGTCGTATTCTTGCTTAACGCCTTCTGATAGGGCGCCTTCCATCATATCTGCTGCTTATGTGAATTCACGCCCTTCCCCAGGGCGTCTTTGTGTTTCTTAGCGCCTCACATCAAGGCGCGGTTGTAGATTTGACGCCCTCAGCCAGGGGCGTCCTTTTATTTATAGCGCCTCACACTAAGGCGTGTTTTTCACTGCCCCTGGGCCCTCCAGTGATTCACGACAGTGATATTGTCGTCGCTTTGGTTAATAGTGCCCCCTGCCAGGGCGTCTTTTTACTGTGGGTTTACAGAACCCTCCCGTGTGTGGCTTTTCATCATGATTCATGCTTATATTTGTTGATTGATTATATTACTGTGATTGGCTTGTTTATCCTGCATTTCATTCATTGGCATTGGTTTGGGAGACCTCCTCTCTCTACATTAGGATTCCACACACCCCCTTGGTGAAGGAAGGACCCTCCATTGAGCATTCCGTCTCTTTGGATTGGAAGTTCCTAAACCAAGCCTCCATAAGTCCCCGCACCCGTGGATTCCCTCACGGACGCCGGGCAGGTTGTACCCTTTTGAAGACCCGAGTTAGTTGGCCTATACACGGTGAGAGAGTGTTCCTAGTTGGCACCGGAGTTCAAACCATATTGAAACTAGGATCCTCCCTTGTGTGAATCACACCAAACTTTGTTAAAATTCATTAATTCACCAAGGTTCAAACAAATTAAGATCAACGGTAACCATTCCAACTTGTGTGCTTCTTTGCAAATTATTTTGCTTGAACTTTGATTAAATGATGGCTTACCATAAACAAAACAACATGTTTAATCCAATTCATGAGGATGCACAACCGTGCACATCTTATTCCCCTCAATTTCAACATGTTCATCATAATTCTCACCATATTTTCAAGGGACCACGTCCTCATTCTTATGGTCATGCCCGGCCCATGGGCAATGTCCAAACTTATGGTCCCTCATCTCAATTTCAAGCCACTACTCCTTCGGGATTGTCTCCTCCCAACGATGAGAAGGTCTCCCAAATCATTCATGCATTAGATCATCTCACCCCTCAACAGATCCAAGCCCTTAAGGCCGCCGTTGAGGGTGCATCTCCTTCATCTCTTCCTCCTTCAATCCTACACGGGTGGCCCATCACCCACCTCCCTCTTCTATTCACAATCCTAATCGGGTAGCCCATTACCCATCCTCTCTATTCACATCCTCCTCGGGTGGTCCGACACCCGCCTCCTTCTATTCCTCCTCCATCACGGCCCCGAGGCCCATTTATTTCTTGCAATCCGGCCCATCCGGGTTCTTCTGCGGGTCATCCTGTTAACTCCCCTCCACGGCCTTTTTATGCCACCCCTCCTTCAATGCCCTGCCAACCCTTGGTTGCTCAAGTTACACCCCTCCAACAAACCCTTCTTGATAAAGTCACTTTGATGGAGGAACAATTAAGAAGGGTCATGGCTCCTCCTACTCCGGTCAATCCTCTCCATGCCGCTTTAGATAATATTACTAAGATGGAGAAAGAATGGAAGGATAGGAGAGATGATTATGGTATCGGCAGCTCAAGCAAGCAACAGCCGGCAGATTTCGACGATCAAGTGGACACCGTCCGCCCTCCACCCATCCGCACACTTCATTCATATGGCCTTCCACCTCCACATACACAACATCATTACATTCCTCCATCCACATATACGCCTCCACTACGGTGTCCACTTGAATTTGATGATGAAGAACCGGCAATTGAAGAACTTGAAGCGGTATACGATGATGAAGCTCCGCAGGCATCCCTTCCGAGTTTCCTTCGCCATCCTCTTCCTCCACTGTCAGAAGACCCCTATGCTCAGGACTATGCCACAGTCCCGATCCAACCCCCATTTATGAGACCTCTTGGTGTTACAATGATGGGTCGATACTCCAATCACCCATACCGCCGCACCATGAGTCTCCTCCTCACCCCAATACTTGGTGTTACGATGATGGGTCGATACTCCAGTCACCCACACCGGTGCATCATGCGCCTTCGCCTATACCTGACACCTCTCGCCCCATCCGACATTTTCAGCGCACCAAACCCTTTCCTTTTACACCATTAACCTCTATTCCATCAGCCTCCGCCAAACCTCCACTACTCTCCACTCCACCGGCCTCGCCGAACCTCCATCACCCTCCACTACGCCGGTCTCTGCCGAGCCTTCTATTACCCCTCCTCTTTGTTCGCTACCTAAGCCGTCCATTATCCCTGTAACGCCAAAACCAGCTTTGCCAGGCCTTCCCCTATTCCACCACTTAACCTATCACCCTTACCCGTGGCTAATCCTGAGCAAGGTCCACCCCTTTTTGCACTCAAGCCAACCCCTACTGCTTCCGAGCAAAGGGGGAAGCTCGACGTGTTTGAACCTTCGCTTCCACTCACCCTTTCTCCAACACCTTCCACTATACCTCCACCATCCATGGAACCTTCCGCCTCCGCTTCACCCCCCTTTACTACTCGGAACGGGCGGCCTTCTGAAAGTACTTGTGCCGAAGATAAGCAAAAGCCGGGCAAGAAGAATTTGGCCACTACCGTGCTGTTCAAGATGCCAGAATTTATTTACCGGATGCCAATCCGGGTTATTGTGCCAAGCATGGTCGAAGAAGCCAAGTCGCCGCCATTGCTCAGAGAAGAATGCCAAGTGTTGATGCCATCCAAGGGCCGGGCAGGGCACCCCTCGCTCCAGTTTTCAAATCTTAAACCCATTCTTCCATACAAGGGGCAAATTCCTATTCCGTCCAAATCAATGGGCATGGCAATGCTTCCTGTATCAACTTTCCAACTCCCTTACATTGTTTATCTTTGCCTTCCAAGGGGGTTGTCATTTATTGTTGAAGCTTCCTTCATTGGGCCAATTTGTTATACATTTTCACTGCCGTGGAGGGGCAGTTATCTTGGCGCTACGGGGCCTTCCACTATTTTATCCACCTTCCATTCAACTCCATCCATGTTTTTATCCATCACATTCTCTTCATGGGCCACTCCAAGGGGAAAGAGGAGGATCTCGCCCTCTCGCCCTTCATATTCCTCATATTCTTTGCATCTCATGCATTTTTCTTTCATCCATTCATTCTATTCATTGCATCCATTGCATTACATTTGCATACAATTGCACCTCCTGATTCCCGGGTTTCCAAACCCGTATCTTCCCCGCCTTCCGGCACCTCCGGATATTCTGAATTTCCCATCTTATTCATCTTCATCCTCGGGATCTGTAGGTCCCCCTACATTGCTCGGGCGTTGCCCCCTCCCCAATCTTTTCTCAGGGCATCGCGTCCCTTTTCAGCTCTTGTATCCGGACCCTCTGGATTTCTCTCACTTTCTCCCAGGGCATCGCGCCCCTTTCCACCTTATTCTTCCGAAACCTCCGGACTTTCTCCCAGGGCATCGCGCCCCTTTCCACCTTATTCTTCCGGAACCTCCGGACTTTCTCCCAGGGCATCGCGCCCCTTTCCACCTTATTCTTCCGGAACCTCCGGACTTTCCCCTCGGGCATCGCGCCCCTTTCCATCTTAATCCCCCGGAACCTCCGGATTCTATTTCCCTCTTCTTTGGGCATCGCGTCCCTCGGTATTTGCTTCCTCCGGAACCTCCGGATCTTACTCTTTGGGCATCGCGCCCCTACACACCCTCAAGTCTGGATTTTATGGGCTTCTTACTGATTCTCCCAGGGCATCGCGTCCCTCGGTATCTGCTTCCTCCGGAACCTCCGGATCTTTCACCCCTCTCTTTATCCATTGGGCATCGCACCCCTTTCTGTCTTATTCCTCCGGAACCTCCGGATCCTTCATACCTTTCCTTCGGGCACGACACCCCTTTCCATTTTCTTCCTCCGGAACCTCCGGACCCTCCATCTTTCTTCCAATTCATCTTTCTGATCTTCCAGAATATCACATCATTCATTTTCTTCTTCCGTACCCATCATCTTTTTCCCTATTTTTTCACAGGGCATCGCGTCCCTTCTTTCGTCATCCCTCCGGAGCCTCCGGATGATTCTTCCGCTCATGATTCTCCTCCTCTGCCTCCGGACCCTCCAGATCCGCCTCTTTCCATCTATCAATTTCTTCTTCTAATTCCTCCTGATTCTGGGTCCGATCCAACTTCTTCCACATCCACTGCCTTGGGCATCTGCCCATTCTCTCACTGCTTTAAGGCTTTAGTCCTCACTCCTCCTTCTAATTCTCCGCTTCTTCTGTAGACCTTTCATGTGATCAGGGTCTTGCGCCTTAGTGAGGGAGTTCTAGCCCTCGCCTCTCTTCTTTTTTTCTTATTCGTCTGAGTCTGGTCTTGGCACCACTCCTTCTTGTTAAGCCACTTTCAAACCCTTTGCTTCCAATCCTTTTGACTGCCAAAGAGGACAATCCCACGATGATCAACCTCGCCTCTGACAGCTGCTTCTACAAAGGTTGCAAGGTAACATATTGGCGTAAGTACGTATTTTTATGATATCATTTCTCATTACTTCGCGCATGATTTTCAAATGAAGTGCTTCTTAACAAGATTAAGAGTGGTGTTTTAGACCTTTATCTTAGGCTTTGTTTAATTAAATCATTTCAAAAGAGTCTTTAGGCTTGCTATGCAGCACCATTGGTTAATAAGAACTCCGCGCTGGGAATTCAACATTCTCTCCCCGCTTGTTAAGAGTAACCCTTAGCTGGGCATTCCACACACTTCACGGCGTCCTTAGCCGGCTCCTTTGGATAAAACACCGTTGCTACTTTGGCCATGCCATGAGTATATCTGAAAGTCTTTTCTCTCTTTACTCGGCCGAATGCAGGGGCAAGAGGTTGACGGATGAGATGACCAACCTAGGTAATCCCCAATACGAGAGGAGTCTCAAATAGGGGCAGTCTTGACCCGAAAATCAATATGAGTTTTCATATGAGCTTTCATGATATACATTCGCCAAAAGGGCTATTATGAAAATCAAGTCAAAAGTTTGATAAAAGTAAAATTATGAATTATGGCATGTCAAGAGTGGCAAAGTCCCCGCAGGGAAAACCTTGGTCGTATGCATGTCAATGGTCTAAAAATCAAAGGCACAAAGCCCCGACGCAACAGACTACCTCTTTGAGGGGAAACACCTTGGAAGGAATTCAAGTCCCGACATCTCCCATCCTGCATAAAGCTTATCCTCAATTATTCTTCCCTTCTCCCTCTAAGACCGAACGTTTCTCAGGTATGGCCTTGGTAGGGGCACCGTTGATCAAAGACGGTCGGTTATAGGATGCCACTCTCAATGCACGCCCGGCATTGGGAAATTTTAGCAAAAAAGGAAGGAACGAGGACCCCCAATTAATGGTTTAAACACCCTTTGATGCTGCATTAGCTATGTCTAAACCAAAATCCAAAAAAAATTGAATATTGCAAAATCAAACAAAAAAAATTGAATATTTCCTGAGCAAAATCAAACAAAAAATCAGATATTTCTTCCAAGATTCATAAAAATTGAAATATTTTCCAAAATCCCTAAAAATTTGAATATCTTTTTCAAAACTCATAAAAATTTGCATATTTCAAAATCCAAAAAAAATTGTATTGTATTTTTTCTAATGGTGCTTTTGCAGCAACAACTTTGCAAGGACCAAGAGCACGGGATGAGTCCTATCTCCACTCATTTCTATCAATCTATTGATTCCTCCCGATATTCTCATGACATGCCACCCTGGACATTTTTTGTTATCATCTCCTCATATCTTTTTTGGTTATATCTCCTGATTATCATTCTGATTATTCATCTCCAGATCTTTCAATCAACTCCTGCTGATTTCTCTTGATCACTTTGCCACTGGGCATTATCATTCTGATCATTCAACTCCAAATCTTGATTAGCCAAGATTGTCTTCCTCATGATGAAACAACAACAAACAATGATGATTTGCAATGCCATGATTTAATTCGTACTATTCATGCCATATACATGCTATTGATGCTTTGATTCATGCTATGCTTGCTATGCTTAAATGCTTTATTCATTACTTGTTATCTTTTATCTTGGCTGATGAATTTTTGAGCGCAGGAAGAAGCTCTTGGTCCCACCGACTGGGCATCATCATCCAAGTCCCACGGTGTTTGCAACTCATTTCTCTGTTCCCCCATGCTTATTGCTATCACCATCCCCCCTGTATGCATTCTTACTATATGTTACATACGCTACTAGATTATATCAAGGACCTTGTGACTTTGGTAAATCTGAATTTGAGTTCCCCTTCATCAAAAGAATGATGATTCCAGAGGAGTCTTAGTCACACGGATAGGCCGTTGAGCCGTCCGAGACTGGGGACGATGGTTCCCTTTTACGAGTTGGTGCGTGGATAAACGGGCTTCGGCTTAGTATCGGCTCGCAGAATCGGTTTCTTGACCCAGTCTGGGCAACTTAACAATATTATCCTTGATTATCTTATATTTTCATTTGTTTTACTTTTTCCTTTTAAACCCAGCATGCATTCATGTAGGACTTTGAATTAACGTTGAAAATCATTCTATAAGCTGATTTGGAGAGTCAAATTGATCTTAATCTTCCAGATATGAGATATTCATTGCCGAATGGAATCCTCAGTTCGTTTTGTCGCTGTTTTGGGTCATTTTCTCGAAAGCTCCTTGTTTGGATTTCTATCATCTTATTTCAATCATTTCCCTTGATCCACCTTGGCTGCAGCACGTCCACATTGGCTGGTAACCGCTCCCAATGGTGAAACCTACAGGTTTGTGACCTGGGGTACTTCCACCGCGCTGGAAGTTGATCATTCTCCTTCGTGCCCGCGTGCACACTCCTCTTTTATCCAAACATCGTTGATTTCATTGAATTTCCCGAGATTGCTTCATCTCGAGCTTTGATTTCATTCTCATCAAGTGATGTTGATTGCGTGTCTCATCACACCTTGGCATCTACTTTTCAGTTTGCTCTGCTCCCTTGCAAAGCAGACGCCAAGGCGGGGCAGCTGTAGACACGCCAAAATTGACGTTACTGTGAGCACATCTCATATTACCTTGTAATATCCCAATTTGACCATCAAATTAACTTTATTTGAGTGATTTTTCTCACTTTTCTTGGATTTCTCCCTTTTTCCTCTCTTTTCCTATTTTTCTGGATTTTTCTGGATTTTTCTGGATTTTCTGGATATTTTTCTCTATTTTTTATGAATTTTTCAGAATTAACGACTTGAAGAGGGGCGTCATTTTTTTAAAGAAAATTTAAAAAAAATAAAAGAAAATTAACGACATATAGTGAGGGCGTCCATTTCTCTCAAATTCCTATTTTTTTAGAATTTTCTGAAGCTTTTTCGGAATTTTTTGAAATTAACGACCAAGAATAGGACGTTACCTTTATTTTAAATAAAATAAAAATCAAAAAAAATTGAAATAACGACGTATGGTGTGGGCGTCACTTTTCAATTGATTATTTTAATATTATTTTTCAACCCCTTTGAGAGGTGATTTGGTGGCCTTCCGGATGTCAGAAAAATACGTAAAAATAGTCTTTGGAATCAGCACATTGAGATGCACCTCCACCTAAAAAATAGAAAATAATATTGAGAAATGAAAAATAGCCCTATTTTGATTATTTTTATTAACGACCCTTGGTAGGGCGCGTTTTTAATTAACGCCTTTGGTTGAGGCGTGTTTCACAATTTTCAAAAAAAAAGAAAGATTTATTTCTAAAAAATGATCCTTGAATTGACGCCTTGTTCCAAGGCGCGTTTTAAATTAACGCCCTTTGGTAGGTCGTCAATTTCAGAATTGACGCCCTTGTCCAAGTCGTGTTTCACTTTCGTATTCTAAAAGAACGCAGCCTTTCCCCAGAGAGTCCTTGCTTCATTTGGTTACCTTGCCCAGTCTAATCCTTCCCTCCTTGGGCTCTTGCCCGTTCTTATCCCTTCTAATCTTGGTTCTCCCCTATTAATAGATCTTCTGCAGCTCTGTTGAGGGGGGATTTTTCTTTTTTCCTCCTTCTTCTCTTCCATTTTTCTTCTTCTTATTTCTTTTCTTTTGTTTTCTTTTTCTTCTTCTTTCACGCAGGTTGCTGCTACTGGCTGAAGGAGGAACTCCTCCTATACTAATTGCTTCATCTTTTGGAAGGCTTCTCCCCATCGAGCATCTAAAGCCAAGCAACAGGCTTTTACTTTCTATCATTCTTTCTTTGTTTTCTTTTGTTTATCATCATTAATTCATGCATGCATGTTCATGTCTATGTATTTTTTTTAACTCAACCACGTTGAGAAACTCCCCTTAGTGCACTCTTGCACTCTTTCCCCTTATTCATATTTTTATCATTCATCATTCATCATATCCCCACCCTCTTTGCATAGGGGTTTAAGGGCAAACACCTACAAGGTGTGTTCTTGCACAATTTTTCATGCTCATCTTGTTAAGAATTGATGCTACACTCGCCATATTTCTAATTCATATTCTTCTTTGGTGTTTGTTTGATTGTTTTGCAAGGGTAATCAAAAGGAAGAACTCTCTTCATCGGCCGACCGATTTGAAGAGAAAGGAGCACTCACATCCCCACGTTTTCAAAGGTATTTTTCGCGATCCCTCCATACTTTTTATTATTATATTTTGAGGCCTCGTGTCTCTGGCGATCACAAACTCCATCTTAGCACCTCGTGCTTATTCGTGCTATTTCATGCTTATTTATTCATTATTTCTATTTGTTTAAGTGGATTTCTAATTAGAATCTACAACGACGCCACCCACCTGAAAAGCAGGGGTGAGTCTCCAAACAGAGACTCAGTAGGGGTCACGCGGATCCCCACTGAAAAGCGCGCAGTACACGGAATAGAAAGCAACAGTTGTAGCAAAGCAGGAAAAGTTACACTACAAAGCTGTAAAAAGAACGGGAACAGCAGGAGTAGGGAATAGGCTAAGAGCAAGGGAAGCTAAAAGAAAAGGGAAAAGCGAGGCCGTAAAACTCAGAACACGGCCACCGAGAGGAACTCGGCTCCCTAAGCTACTTCAAGCAGCGACAAAAGGGCGACTCTGATCTGACAAAGTCAGGAGTTACCGATCTCCTGACACGACGCCATGCCTAAGACGAAGACCAACAAGGACAGACAAATGTCTAGAAAAGTTCTAGACAGACAGCAGACTGACTCGACGACACACACGACTAGAACGTCGTGCACGTAACACAACATTGACCTCGAGTAGGGCCACGAGAGGGCTAACTCAGAAAGGTCACGACGCACAAGAAACGCGAAGAGTCACGTGTCACGTGACGGAAGCACCTCCTCATCAGAAAAATAGCTAGCTACGTCCACTAACGTCTTACACCGCGCCACGAGTGTCTCGCATACAGTACCGTCAAAGCCACAGCAAAGTCGCAGACACGCACTAAACCAAACAGGAACTACAACAATGAGTAACTCGTCAGGGTTACGCCCGTCGACGTAAGTCCTCAGTCCCTGACCACGTGTGCAGACACTGGCTCTTGCCTAAGCCAGGCCTCTAGCTAGTTTTCTCCCTCGGTAGGACGCTACCGCTGGCCGGGAGCCCACGGAACTAGCTTACAAACCGTATTACAGGAACTGCCCTTTCCACCACTCCGAGGTGGGTCAAAACACTGGATCGCGTGCGTCGACAGGCTACGACTAGTGGAGGTTCACAAGACACCAGACTCAGAAACACAAGTGCTAGAGTACAGATAAGCTAGAACGCACTGTCGCTCGTACTACTAGGCACCACTGGCAGTACGACTACTGCCAACAGACTCAGGACTATGCAACTAGACCTACAACGTAACAATCCTTGAGTCGGACGACTCAAACGTAAGATCATCACTGACAGCAGAACAAGCCGTCAATCGGTCTAATCCTAAGCCACGGGAAACGACGCTCCGCAGAAAATGACTCACGGAGACCTGAGGGAACACCGAGAACCCTCAACACGCCTGGACACGCAAACCAAGGTAAAACGGTACCTCGATATGTCCACAACCAAAGTCTCGGACTGGACAGAACTACCGAGACACACACATAAGGTCACCCGTCAACCACTGGGTCACCCCGGGTTGACAAGAACCCAACAAAGACACGCAAGCACAAACCCTCTTGGCCACCTCGGAACATGGTTACAGCCCTCATAGGACATGAGATGATGTCCGCTTGACAATGGGCGAACCATAAGGTCGAGCCAAAATACCGGAAACCAAACCACCGGTAAACCACTCTCTGGGCATAGGCTATCCATCACTCGGCCGCTAGGTCAACCAAGCAGTCAAGGAGGACTCGCCGCGCAACCAGAGGCAAAGACACTGGTGGTCCTAGATTAAGTCGCTCGGAGAAACTATAGCAGTCAAGGAATAGACCGCACACAATTCACCCGAACCGACCGATCCAGGGAACCACCGGACAGACAAACCAACGCTAGCAGTCCAGGATAGGACCACTAGAAACACCGCCCTAACTCACGTAGAGAACCGACGCGAAATAGACAGGACGTACGGAGACTTGGGGGAACTCCGACACCCTCAAGGCACCTGGACACACAAATCAAAGTTAAATCGTACCTCTAGGTGTCCAGAACCACGTCTCGAGCTGGATAAATCCATCGAGACACAGGCAAGGTCGCATGTCGACCATTGGATCACACCGGGTCGACCAGACCAGAGCAATGACTCTAACATGACACCGGGAGAAGCCATCACGGCCAACCGATAAAACATCGGGGATAAGCGGTTCAGAATGGACCACACAACAGGATGGATGGTCTGAAACTGACCACACAAAGGGGTTGAACGGTCCGGAACTGACCGCACAACTCCAAGGGATGGACGTTCACAAAGGGACCACACAACTAGATAAACGGTCCGAACTGGACCGCACAACGGGATGGACGGTCCGAACCTGACCGCACAACTCCCAGGGGATATGTGGTCTAGTAGACGACCACACAAGGGGATATGTGGTCTAGCAGATGACCACACAACCCAAACCGACATAAGATGGACGGTCCAAGACCAACCGCCCAAGGGGGATGTGTGGTCTATCGTAAGACCACACAACCTCAACCGACATTGGATAAATGGTCCAAGGATGGCCGCCCTTATACATGAACGGTCCGGAACTGACCGTTCAAGCGTCACGGTGAGCAAACCGGGGGTTCGGCCCAACGAAGGCCTTTCCACGCCCCATTCGTCCTGAGACGAAGGGGATACAACCATGGACCTGCTGGCAATCACATAGACTCCATCCGAAGTCAAAACGACGCACGGATCGCAAGAAACGGGCGATTCTAACGAAATCACCCAAAAAGGGTTTCCGGACTTCCCGGAGCCCCAGCGGTCAAACTGGACCACCAAACGAAACGAAATCAGTGACTATGGAACGTTGACGTCACAGGGAGTCCATTGACAGTAACTAATCTAAAAATGGTTGCCGTTTTCCGGCGAACCCTACAAAACCCAAAAATCACAGTTTAGGTTAAACAAGCCCAAACTCGACCGTTTTCACGCCGAACGATGTGCAATGGCAGGGAAAATGGGCAGGGAGAAGTGGTGATCCGTCACCCTACCTCCATCGAAGAAACCATGCCCCGAAGGGACTAAATTATGCCGAAAACCGTGCCACGAGCTCAAACGCCGACTTTGAATCCACCGTTCGGGATTGCTCCAAAATCGCTCCATCCTCGCCCCGTCGCGCACCCAGCCAGCTCCACAACGTCCCCAGCACTCACCCCTAGGTCCTCCGTCTGCTGTCGGAGCCGAGAAGGCAAAACGGGAGAGAAACGGGAGAGAGAGAGGGCGGTGGCGTGAAATGAGAAGGAGGAGAGAGGAACGGAAAAGAAATAGAAAAGAAATTAGGAATTTTCCTAATTTCTGAAAATCTGATTTTTGGCCCTATCTCAGAAAAATACGCAAAATAGTCAAAACGACCGGCTAGGAGAGTACATCGTCGCTGCAGCATCCTCGAGTCGACGAACTGACAAATAAACTCACCGTAGGGTTCCGTAACTAGTACAAGAGAAAAATCCACACTGATCGTAAAACTCAACTCAGGAGCCACAAAAGCGACCCGAAACTCACCGAAACAGATCCGAAAGATCCAATAAAGATCCAATAAGACCTACTAAGGATCCAGGGCATTACAACCAGAGCTAGCGGAGAGTCCGCGTCGTAGAGGTGACCGAGGGTGTTCGGCCATCGACCGCCAACTGAGCTTTGCTCCTTGGTGCGGAAATCGTGGTGGCGCAATCCTGCTCAGCCTGCCAATCAAGGAGGCCTTGGTATGGCTCGGTTAGCACCTGGAGCTAGTGCCTGACGTGAACCAACTCCTCCGCCGCAAAGTGGGCAGAGGTTTGGTGGTGCTCTCCCTGGGATAGGTTGTCATTGATGGTCCCCCGGAATGCCTAGCGGGAGCCCGCCATGCCTCTCCGGTTGTTGACGTTGCAGTAGCCAGTCCTTAGTGCCATAGCTTGTGTCAATTTTCCATAGACGGTGCCAAGAAGTGTAGCGATCGAGAAATGGTTGCTCAAATCATGATCCACACCTCTAAAGGTTTCTTTAACATGGAGGACAAGCGTCACCGAAGAGAGACCTACAACCACCAAAGAAGGTTCAGAAGGAGTCCTAGGAGTTACCCCATGGGACAACCCTTTCTGATGGCCAAGTCTGGTAACGGTGAATGAAGAAGTTGGGCACTAGGGAGGGGAGGAGGGAGACTAGAATGAGAGAGTGAGAGCTCGATGGGGTTAGGTTTGACGTACCTCCTGGCCGTTTGGCCAGGGTCCTATTTATACCATCGCCATGGGGTTGATCGATGGGTTGTTGTGGCCGGAGGAGACGTGGGCCGCCCAGTTCGCTTGTCTGACGAGACAGGGAGGCATGGGCGTTGAGTCGCTGTCTCTCCATCGAAGGGGTAGCTCCGCTATTAATGCGATAGGGCTCGCCGGTCATTAATGTGGCGGGGTCCGCCGTAGAGGGCATGGGGCTACACCGTCAGTGAGAGTGGCCTGGGCGGCATCATCCCCTCATCGTCGGACTGGCGTGCCTCTCATCATTAAGGCACTATCGGAGACGTGCACTGTGGTCGCTGACGGAGAAGGAGCACGCGGGTACGACACCTATGCTGGGCCTGCTCTAGGGCAGGAGGTGCGTGATGCGCACAAACCCATCGTTGAAAAGTCGCGTCACAATTTTAAAATATTCGTACTCACTCACTTTTAAAGATTGAAAAATCAGTATAGTGGTAAGTGGAGTCGATCCCACGAGGAGGAAATAACATTTTGGAACAAGTTGGAAAAATATCCTTATGCTTTGAAAAACCAAGTTTTGAGTGAGATTAATCTAAGCAAAAATAAATTACATGAAAATAAACTCACTAAAGAAGATGAGAGGGGTAAAGAAAAGAACTTAAAAGAGATAGAAAGAGAAACTAAGACAATCACAATTAGCAAAGATGAACTTTTATTAAGATGGAAGTGAAAAGTACACTCTATGAAAATAAAAATTACAACTCATAAAATAAAGAAAAGGGGAAAGAATATAGCCAAGATGAAGATGAAGATCGCCGTGCCGAGCCTTAGAGTGGATCGTCCCGCCGTGAAGATAGACGCCGCCGAGAGGACCATTGGAAAAGAATCTCCGCCTTGGGATGTTTGGATGAAAAAAGAAGAGGGGGAGAGATAGAAGATGAAGAAGAGAGTTTGAAAACAGTGAAACAGAAATAATGAAAATAGGTCAAGATTAGAAATAAAATAACTTTAAAATCGGAGAGAATTAGAAGAAGTGGTGAAAACAAAAGTTGAAGATCAGAGGAAGAGGAAGAAGGTTTATGAAAAGTGAAGAGGGAGAAGAAGAACACAAGATGGTGAAAATTAGGGAAGAACAAAAGTGGTCTGCACGGATGAACAATAACTGTGTAAAAAAATTAAACTGTGAAAAAATAAAAATAACTTAAAAACTAAGAGGAATTAGAGAAAGAGGTAAAGAAGAAAACCTAGATATTTAAAAGAGGAAGAACTTTCATGAAGAGTGTAGATGGAAAAGAAGAACATAAGGGCATATAAACAGAGGAAGAACATGATGTAGAGCCTCGGATGAACAGTAAAAATGCATGATAGTACTTTGAAAAAGAGATTATAACTTAAAACTGTAGAGAATTGGAAGATGGTGTAGAAGAAGAAGTTGAAGCTATTTGAAAAACAAAGAACTTTCATGAATAGAGTAAGAGGAGAAAATGAAGAGAAGAGGAAGAAATAAGAGGAAGAACATAGAAAAATACTAGTTCATAGATGAACATGATAGCACAGTGACAAATACGAAATAACTTAAAAACTAGAAGGAATTAGAAGATGATGCAGAAGAAGAAGTTGTAGACCATTTAAAATTTAAGAACTTACATGAAGAAAGTTAGAGGAGAGGAGGAACATAAAGGGGAGAAAACCGTGGCCTAAGATTAGGGAAGAAAGAGCGAAAAATTACCCAAGAGAAGAACTCACATTCACCTCCTTGTCATGGGCTATTTATAGGGAAAGTTAGGTTAATAGAGGGTGGGGATTGTATCAAAAGAAGATAGATGGCTGAGATTTATGTAGAAGATGATACATGGAGAAAGAAAAAGGAGGTGGGCATCCCCTTTCTTGTACTTTGGGCACCCCCTTTCTTGGACTTTGGACACCCCCTTTCCAACTTTGAATCTCATTTTCAAACTTTGAATGTCATTTTCCTCCTTTTCAAACTTAAGCTTTGAATTTTTCCTTTTCAAACTTTGAATTCAAAATTTTAAACTTTCTTTTCCCTCCAACCAAAATATTTTAAATTCTTTATTTGACTTGGTTAAAGTGGTGATGACCGTTTTGCCCCCGTCTTCTTTTGTAATTACCTTCTCTGTCCTGTAAACACACAATTATGATTTAGTCCAGAAAAGTTACCATAATGTGCACATGAATCTCAAATACTCATAGTTATGCAATGGAGAATTAATACCCATGGCCCTCAACTTTAATTTATTAAATAATATCACCAAATTAATCAATTTATGTGAAAGCTCCAATTTAAATGCGGAGTTGAGGCTAACTATGAAATATGCATAATTACCTAATTATATGCACATAAAATGGTGTACATGCGATGAATTACTATAGAAAATGGACACTTATCACACTCCCAACTTAAACATTGTTAGTCCCTTAGCAATGTAAACAATTATAAAATTAAGACTAGCAAACACTCATGTGTCACCGTTCATAGTAAGAACATTATGCATAATGCTTTAGACATTGGAATATTACAAGTTCAAGTAGAATGTATTCGGTACAAATTTCATCAGTCCATGTGTTTAGACCTTTCTTCAGGATACACTCAAAATTAAATATCGGTATAGATGAATGAGTCTTCTACCTTTCACTTAAAGATGATTTTCAATTCTGCCCACATCTTGTATTAAGTTTCTCGAATTACAGGTAACTTCACTCTGCCTGTTTATTCTTTTTTATTCTTTTTTTTTCTTTTTTTTGACACACGGTGCTGCACATCCCTTCGCCGTTTGACGCGAACCTCAACTCTTGTCTTAGGAGAAGCAGGCCCGGTTTCTAAGTTCAGGGGCATTTTCCATATATATTTTTTTGGCCGGTAACTTTTTCCTCACGATTACTTTCAACGAATGTGCATAATATCAATCATCACCTAAGTGTTAAGCGAAATTTCCATCATCCTAATGTTTGTCATCTACCAATCTTGTAATTGTGCAATTGTGTGCAAGTTCAATAGAATTTCAGATATATTCTGAGGAAAAGGCTAAAGACATAACTAATTAATTCACCCCTTTAACTTCCTACTCTTACAAGTAAGACTCTAAGTCCTATCATAAAAAAAAATTAATTTCTCATCACGAAATATGAACATGAAGCACTTGTTAGAGGTGTGATGAAAGGTTGCAAGTATTTTAAAAATTTTAGAGCTCAAGTTACCCCACAACTTAGGTGACATTGTCCTCAATGGCATGAACTATATAGAGTAATGAACAGTGTAGACATGAAATTTGTGAAGGAATGATACAACCTGACGGAAGTGAACTTCGACGGGCATCAGTGCTTGAATAAAAGGCAGTACTTGGCCGTTAATGGCGAGGCATAGGTGCAAAATCTTCTCTCTCCCCCCAAATTATCTTTTATTCACACCTACAAAATAAAAATAAAAATTCAATAAAAACTTGGGCTGCCTCCCAAGAAGTTATTTATTAACACACGGAAATCACGAAAACTGTGGGTTGCCTCCCAAGAAGCGCTAAATTTAACGTCTTCAGCCAGGCGCATGAAAGCTCACTAACCAACGTGTGGCATTCATAATGAGCCACCAAGTGATCTTATCCTCCTTCAAATTCCAACCATCATACCATTGGAAGACAAGAGTAAGCATGTACGGACTGGGCTAGAAATAGGCAGGACTCGCACATTATTGATTTTAATTTTAATCATGTGTGTGAGCCAATTGTCATCTTTAGGGATCAAGAAATAATCAATGGCTAATAATCTGTCAAGATCGGGGTTGAACCTTTGCCCAACATCAACCCATTGTTCTCCTTGTCCTGCATCTTCCTGCCTGACTAACCCTTTTATGATGACTTCCTCCATGGTAACTTGATCAGACACTGGTGGCTGATGAATAAGATTGATATTATTTGCCACGTTCTTCTCAATAACAGCCTCATGAGCAGTAAGGGCAGTAATCAATTAGTTTTCCTGATGGGAAGTTAAATCAAAGGTGAATGTGATTGGCACGTCCCCCTCAGATCTTAGAATGTCATAGTGGAGAGGCTGTACTGTAGGGGGAACCAAATTAGAAGGAAGAGTGAGGCCAGGATCTAACTCATCCAAAGATTCAAACTTCATTGGATAAGGCTCAAGGGTCAGATCAAATGTGAAATTTTCTAACAAGGACCCTGTAGACACGCTATTTCTGACATCTCCTGAGAAAATCTCATATTACTATGCGACGCCCCGCAGCGGCTTTCGCATTTTGAATCGCTTGAGTGCCTCCTATTCTTGAGTCTTCTTCCACTCCTGCAACATCCGGAAATCGTCTCGTTGCGAAAATCATGCGGCATTCGGACGGCATCACCCCCAATCGGACACATCGGAGGTTTCCGGAACCAAGAGAATGTCTGGCGAACGGCTACCGACGCCCTTTCGAGGAATCCGGGGGGGGGGGGGGTCTTCATGGAGGCGTCCAGACCCCTGGACGCCTCCATGACTTTCAAATATACAAAAATACAAATATATATATATATATAATAATAATAAAATCATGGAGGCGTCCACTTACCTGGACGCCTCCATCAATGAAAAATAATAAAATAATAATAATATTAATAATGATAAAAAAATAAAATATAAAAAAATAATTTCATGGAGGCGTCCAGGCCCCTGGACGCCTCCATCAGTTGGCTCAGAAACGCCCCCCGTGCGCTGGTCGGTTTATCAGTTGAGAAAAAATCCAAAATATGAAGACGTCCTGCCAACTAGACGCGCCCATTCATGAATCATGGGCGTCGATCGAAACCACGCATTGTGCCAAACTGCGTGCGGCCTTCGGCGGGGGTTCGGTGGACTTTTATGGAGGCATCCAATTTCCTGGACGTCTCCTTGAAAATATTCGAAATAAAAAAATAAAAATAATATAAAATATTATTTTTTCCCTGATGAAGGCGTCTAGGGTCTTGGACGCCTCCATCCTCCGGAGCCCTATAAATAGAGACCCCCTCTCAGTCCGAAGAGAGCTTTTGAGAGGTCCGATAGGCTGCTGGAGCCCAGAGGCTGCCGGAGCCATTTCTAATCCGTGGGGTCTTTTGTATGGGGAGGTTCTGTCGGCTTCCAGGGTGCCCACGCTCGCGAGAGGAAGGTCGTCTTCGTCCACCGCGCTTCCACGTCGTCCCTACGCTACCGAAGCTCCGCCGGATCTCGCCATCGACACATCCAATAAGCCAATTCTCTCCCCCTTTTTCTCCGTAGTTCTTTGCGTTCATCATTTCGCATCCTCTATCTCCCTTCATAAGGGCGCCTTCTCTTATATACTTCTTGCATTCATCATCGCATTTTCCTCCTACTCGAGTCCGAGAGGGGTTTAAAATCACACCAACCAGGTGTGTGTTCTGTCACGATTTCGATATTTTCTTTGCAAGGGATTGATACTACACTGCCATTTTCTAATTCTGTTTACCTACTGTCTGTTATTTTGCAAGGGTAACTGAAGAAAGCCCTCCCCGTCGGCTGGCCGAAGGGGGAGGAAGAAGCAACCCGCCACTTCCTGCTAGCGAGGTAGGCGCAATCACTCTTTATTTTGGGGTCTTTGGCCCCTAGCGATCACATCATATTCTCGAGGTCGCGGCGAGTCATTTCCCACAATGACCGTTTGAATTCTGCTTCTTTTTATATCTTGTTATATCTCTTACCTGCTCATATTCTCGAGATCGCGGTGAGTCATTTCCCGCAATGGCCGTTTGAATTCAGCTTCTTTTTATATCTTGTTATATCCCTTATCTGCTCATATTCTCGAGGCCGCGGCGAGTCACTTCCCGCAATGGCCTTTTGAATTCTGTCCTCCTACTTGTATATCTTGAACTGCTTCTATATCTGCTTGCTATATTCTCAAGGCCGCGGCGAGTCACTTCCCGCAATGGCCGTTTGAATTCTGTCCTTTCGTTTGTATATCTTGAATTGCTTCTATATCTGCCTGCTATATTCTCGAGGCCGCGGCGAGTCACTTCCCGCAATGGCCGTTTGAATTCTGTCCTTTCGTTTGTATATCTTGAATTGCATCTATATATGCCTGCTATATTCTCGAGGTCGCGGCGAGTCACTTCACGCAATGGCCGTTTCAATTCCTGTTATTTAATTCTCGCACCATTCCCATCCCCCGAGGCCGCGGCGAGTCACTTCCCACTATGGCCGTTTAACCCCCATATCTTACTATATTGCATTTATCCCGCTCGCCCCGCCGGAGCAATCTCCCATGGTGGCCCCTTCTCTTTTCTCTTATTTCTGTGTTGCAGCAAACAAAACGAGCCCGCACGCTCGGCGTCATTTCTCGACCGCGTGACGTCGCTCATAGATTGGCGATCACGGTGGGACTTCTGTTGCTTTCTTTCAGTTACCCTTGCAATTTCTTGTGATTTACTTTACTATCTCTTGTGTGTTGTTATATCTTGATTGTTTCATTGTTCTGTTGTGCTCCATATATCTGTCAGCATTTCATTGCATACATCCATCCCTCTTTTCTATTCTTTTTCATTTTTTCTAAGGATCACCCCCTCTCGGTGAAGGAAGGACTCTCCGTTCGGGAATTCCTCTCGACGAAATAGAATCTCCTCCAGTGGGACCTCCGTAAGTCCCCGACATCGAAGAATCTCCTCTTCGTTCAGTGGGCTGGTTGTACCATTGAAGTTCCCCGGAGTTAGTCGACCCATTCGTGGTGAGACGAGAGCCCCTAGTTGACACGGCGGTGAAACAAATTGGAATTAGGGTTCTTCCTACTTTGTGTGAATCCCAGATCTAGGTAAAAACACAAAAAAATAATCATCAAAATCAAAACACAAAAAAGGGCGTAAAGGCATTCACTTGTTTGATAATCTTTGCTATCTGTTTGTCGGTGTATGTTTTTGCGTTCTGAAAAAACTGTGAGCATGGCTCACGAGTCTTTTGAGGAGAACCACCCTGGTCGTGGTGAGTCAGTCGGGCCGCGAGTCCATGCTATGGACTCGGGTCCTTCTCATGAGCCCTCACGTGAGGTGCAGGTTACCGCAGGGGACACATCCCCACCACAGGACATCTCCTCCCTGCTAGGTGTCCTCGCCAACACGGAGCTTACCTCTGAGCAGCTCCGGGCCTTCCAGGCCATTCTAAAAGGAAAGTCTGTTTCTCCTGCCCCCCAGGAGTCAACTCCAGCCATCGCACCTCTCGAAGAGTCGGTGCAGGCCATCCCGTCTCCTTCACTGGCGCAAGCCATCCAGTCTCCCTCGCTTCAAGGGCAAGTGAGCCAACAACCACCCTCGTTCCAGTTCCCCTCGCAATCTCAAACCCCCGTTGTTGCTCACATACCATTCCAGTCAGGACCAACTGCCGGCTGTCCGGCAGCTCCCTCTCATTCGGGGTTTCCCCCTCAAGTCGCCGTGTGACATTTTCCTCCCCAGTGGCAGGTGCCACCTTCACCTCCCGAGGAGCTTGCCCAATCGCTCCTCAACAGGTTCAATAGAATGGACGAACAATTTCAAAATTTGAAGAAAATGGTGGACGTGAAATCCACCCCGGAGGTCGCTTTGCCAATCCTTCCGGTCATCCATCTTCCTCCCTCCGAAATGCCCACGTACTGCAGGTATAATGGCACTGGCAACCCCTTTATTCACCTCAAAGAATTCATGTATGAGTCCTCCTATTGGTAAAATGATCAGAGATCCCTGGCATACATCTTTCGGAGGTCATTGGATGGTCCTGCGCTAGAGTGGTTCTATTCTTTGGAGCCCGGCGAGGCCGAAAATTTTGAAACAGTCTAGAGAAGATTTTTGCAAAACTATCGGGACAGGGTCGGTCCCTCTCTTTCCATTACCGACTTAGTGGCCGAGAAAATGAAGTCCGATGAAGATTTCATCCGTTATGCTGATAGATGGAGGTCTCTGGCAGAAAGGATAAGGGATACCCTCTCGGAGCCCGAACAAGTGAAGATGATTGTGTCCAATGCAACCCCACAGTTCAGGCATGTCCTGGCCATGAACAAGCTAACCACAATGGAAGAGCTCTATGAGAGGGCCCGGTATATCCAAACCCAGTTAAAAGATTCCCCTATCATTAACATGTTTGAGCCGCCAAAGCCCAAGGTGGTCAGAAAGACAGGCACTGGTGTCCCAGGCGGAGCAACAGAAGGGGTCGTAACAAATGAGCAAGTGAGTGCGGTCAACAACGCCAACTATGCAGCCAACCCAAGGCTTCCACAAATGCCCCGACTTCCCCTCCAACAAGGTCCTTTCCCCTCTCGTCCTCCACCCCAAAACGATCCACCCCGGAACAATATGCCTCAACTACTTCAACCCCAGCAACAACCTCGACCCCAGCAACAACAACCACCACTTCAGTACAACCAAGTTTCACCCCAGGGAATTATGGCCCCCCACAGCAACAAAGGAGGCCGATTGGTCCCAAGAGAGCCTATAACCCACCATTGCCAGAAACTCTTGCAGATATTTTCAACGCCCTCATGGCCTCAAACACACTCATCCTACCCAGGGAAAGGCTCGCGTGGTCCCCGAATGTTGATACCTCCAGATACTGCGTCTATCACAGGCAGCCAGGACACACAGTAGACAACTGCTTTCAGTTTAAAGATTACGTCCACGATACGAATGATGAAGGCGGGATTGACTGGGATGAAATGAGGCGATACGTCGCCACTCTCGAGGCTAGGAGACCTCCTCCTAGGCCACAGTTCCAGCAACAACAACAGCAGTTACAACAGCAGCCACAATAATAACCACAACAACAACAGTAGCCTCAGCAGGCCCAACCACAACAGTCCAACATGGGCATAATCCAGAATCCATTATCGGAGCACCAATAGCACAATCACCAGGTCAACCCCATCTCCTCCTTCCCGGAAGTCGGGAGAGAGCAGGTGTGGCACCCAGAAAGTACCTCTATTCTTTCTACCGCCAACCCTATCGTCATGCAACCTCCTCGCCTTGCCCGGGTAGCACCTCTCTCTCATCAACCCACGTTAGTACCGCCTTCACCATTTCCACTGCCATCACGCCCTCTCATTCGCACCCCAATGACCTATCAGTCAACACCCCCCACTACGCCCTCACACCCTCTCATCTTCTCTCACTCCCCCACTTTACCATCCACCTCTACTGTATTTGCCCCTATGCCTTCTAAGCCCCTTATCATCCGTCAACCATACGTAACCCCGCATGTCTCCACCATACCACCACCAATGCCTTCAAAACCACTCATCACCCACCATCCATCTCAAAACCATTACCCGCTTCAAGCCTTACCCACTTCCACTCTGCCTCCACCTCCACCTTCCAAACCCCTTATCCTTCATAACCCGTGTGATATCCCCTCTACCTCCACCATGCCTCCACCGAATGAACCCCTCATCAGAATCCATGCTTCCATTACCATTCCTCCATCACTACCCCTCAAACCTCTGTTAAAACCCACTGCTATCCCCATAGAGGTACAAAAACTGCAGGCAATGGTACTCCAGAGTGGAAGAATTTTCCACAGGATTTTTCCCCAGAACAGTCAGAATCCCGAGCAGTCTCAGCCAGAGAAGGACGATGGAGAACAACCAGAAAAATCTATCCCTGGAACACAGTATGATCTGTTGAAACACTTGGACAAGACACCTGCTCGGATCTCCATCCTCGAGCTGCTTCAAAGGTCCACGTCTATGAATGAGGACCTCCCTGTAGAGAAGATTTCGGCCGTTCTGACCCCAACGGACACACAACCGGCCATCATGTTCCACAACTATGAGCTCGCTCCCAAGGAAGCTCGGAAATATGCGTTGTGTATTTTAATAAAAGTTAATGGGGTATCCATAAACCCGTGCCTTGTAGACACGGGTGCATCCATAAATGTGATCTCCATGAGCACCCTTCAGTTGTGTGGGGTCGAACAGGAACAGATATAACCTTCTTCAATCACAGTCACGGCTTATGATAATAGCAAAAGGCTGCTGCAAGGGATGATTATTCTGAGGGCAGAGCTAGGCCCTATGTCAGTCCCCACGGAATTCCATGTCCTCGACATGGACCCCACATTCAAGGCCATACTGGGTCGTCCTTACATTGAAGCCATAGATGTTGTGCCTTCCACCAACCATCAATGCTTAAAGTTTCCTTACAATGGAAGAATTATTAAAGTAGTCAGCACACCTGTCCTTCACACGGTGGATGCTATCAACACCTCTCTATCCTCTGTTTGGCCGTCTCATCGGCCCATATTGTCATTGCTAGACGTGTGTGATTCATCTCACGTTCCGCTAGCACCAAAGAAGCCGATCAAGGCAACAACGCCATATCTCCCTTTTCACTCCAAAGGTTGGGAGATTATGAGAAACATCGGCTATCAACAGGGCAAAGGTCTGGGTGCACAGCTACTGGGTAGGCTGAAACCACCAAAGGAGATTAGGCCGAACCGCAGATTTGGCCTAGGCTTCAAAGGACCATTCAAGGCAGATTGGAAGCCCCTCACATGGACCCTATCAAACCACTTCAACAAAGGGCCCGTTGTTCAGATGGAAGATTACCCGCAAGAAGCACATGGGGGACCACATGCTGTATATTCGGCTGAAAAATATCCGAGGGTCACCAAAAGAGGCAAGATCAAAGATCCGGAATGCGAATGGGACAAGTGGTTTGATATACGGGACATTCCCGTTGCACTGGAAAGGATCTTCTCGCCTCCACAGCTTGAAGGACTGCCGTTGATCTCCGGAATACCAGAGAACATCATTACCATTGCCAAAGTTCTAAACTATGAGGGAGAAGGCTCCAGTCCGCACCAGACACCTGACCACGCTGCAGGTTCCTCGAATGCAGCACCGCGAGCTCACACCTGCTAGCAACCTCTGCCCAACGCAGCACAACCAGGGCCACCACCGATGAGGGAGAAGGCTCTCGACCTCGATCCTTAGACCCCATGCTGGCACAAAAGTCGCGGACAGCAACCACCTTCACAGTGCCGCACAGCGCACTCAAGCTCTCAAGTGAGAAACAAGGCGAAAAACAAGCACAAAACCCTAAGCCAGCTGCCGACTGTACTGGACCTTACGGACTCTGATCACTGCAATGTTTCGAATTCCTAAGTACGCCCACAACCACCGCTCTGATACCAGCTGTAACGACCCGAGAATCCGATTACCGGGAAGGCCCGATAACCCGAGACTCGCACCGCCGCCCACGAGCCGGGAGGGCTCGGAAGGGCTAAAAGGAGTGTGGAGGCACAAAGAAATAGGAAATAAAGCAGGACAATCAACAACAACAAGCTGAAAGAAAGAACAGCAACAGCTACAACAGAGTCCAGTCCAACAGAAAGTACAGTCTAAAGCAGTAAAAACGTACCACATGCCAAGTCAACACTCGGCCCGGCAAGCTGGCAACTAAGGACCTCCGCTCCGCGCCCTCGAACCGCGAGGAAGAACCGCTACACCTGAAAAGCAGGGAATGAGTCTCCAAAACAGAGACTCAGCAGGGATCCCGCGGAACCCCAACCGGAAACAACGGCGGTAGCGGAAAGGAAGCTACAACTACAGCAGGAACAGCAAACCGGTGGCCGGTCAAAAACTCGGCACTACAGCTACTCCTACTGTACCAGAAGGCACACCTCGATCACGCAGTCGAAGCTACCGAACCACACTAGTACCACCTACCGAAGCAAGAACACACGGCAACCACGCCGTAGAGGCCTGTCCCTCGGACACAGCCGACCTGGACACGCTGTCCAAGGTGCAACCCCGACCACCCGATCGCGGGCACCGCACAACAAGACCCAACCTCGGTAAAGCCACTAGCATTAGACCCTTGGCGCGAAAACCAACACACGCGCCACGGCGAAACAACCGAACTCAACGGTCAACACGACCGAAAACCCGAAGGTCGAAATCACGGAAACTGATAGTCTGTCACTCCGTACTCGACAGGAGTACCACCCACTAGAAGCACAGCCGGTAGCGTCCCCTGACGTCTTACACCGCACCGCAGGTGAACCGCCTGACGTGGTAGGTCCTACCCGAGGCGCGAACACCGTACAAGTAACCACAAACAAGTAACTAGCTGGGGTCACGCCCGTCGACGTGGGTCCAACCGCCCCCAACCACGTGTGCACACACAGACCACGCGTCCCTGGTCTGGTCCTCTGACCGGTTTTCCCCTCAGCCGGACTCTGGCTGCAAGACGTGGGGCCCGACGGCAACCGGTCCACAAACCGCCTCTAAGGGTAAGCCCGTACACCACTCCCTGGTGCGACCAGCACACGCGTACTGGTAGGCTACGACTAGTGGAGGGTCACTGAAGGAGTAGACTTTCAACTCAACGGAAAACAACGTCCGAATCCGACGACGTACGGGGACCACCCCACGTACCGGCCCCGTCGCACGGCGACCACAGTCGGAGAAGGAACAGAACTTGCAGTCCACGGTCACGCACGCAGCCTGCGCGAAAGTCAAGGAAACCCAAGTGACGCTAAGTCACTGGACTCTGGACAGTCCTCTAGACACACTACAGCCAACGGTCCTTGAGTCGCAAGACTCGGGGTCAAGACCGTTGCACGCAACAGCACAAGGCCGTCGATCTAGCCCAATCTCTAGGTCCAAAACCACGATATCACGAATACCGAGACAACACACGAGTTGCCAAGACCATTCCCTTGAGAAGGGAACGCAAGGGACAAAGGCCACTCACACGGGCCACACGGAAAACACAGAAGCACGATTCCCAAGGCAGCACACAAGCCGCCACGACGATTTCCCATCTTGAAGCAAGCGGGAAACCTCCAGCCCCAGGCCGGGTAACTGGACTCGCAGTCCAAGACCAACCACGTGGCCCACATGGGAATCGCCTTCCAGAAAAACTCACGGCATGCGGGGGACACCCCACCGCACACACACCGATACACGGTGACTCGATCGAGCGTAACACGAAGGCCCAGCACGCGAGAAGTCACCCGGACTCTCAACCCTACGGGCACGCTAAACGAGATAACACGGTCCTCCAGACACCCTCAAAACACGGACACAGAAACCCACGGGTGTCAGGGACACTCACAAGACCGCAGGTCGACCACTGGGTCACAACCGGGTCGACTAGGGATCCACACATTGCGGGACAAGGCGGAGAACACAAAAACTCGCCTCGGAACAACACAAAGCCTGACGGTCTAACCCTAGACCGTCACAGGGCTGTAACGGTCTAGGCGAGACCGTCACATCCACCTGGCGGCCTAACGCAGACCGTCACACGGCCCAAAGAACGCAGGATGTAACGCGCCTGGCCCAGCGCGTTACACGAATGTAACGCGCTTGCCCTGGTGCGTTACACGCCCCACGCTCTCAGCGTGAAAGCAGGATGTAACGCGCTTGCCCCAACGCGTTACACGGATGTAACGCGTCTGGCCCGGCGCGTCACACACGCTGCCCTCCCAACGGATAAAACGACTCTGACGGCCCACCCTGGGCGCGTTACAAGCAAGTAACGGTCCAGACGGCACCGTCACACCCCCAGCCCTCGGCTGGGTAACAGGGAATGTGACGCACCCACCCTGGGGCGTCACAAGGCTGTGACGCGCCAGCCCTGGTGCGTCACACGCCTGACCCGAAAACCAACGGAAGAGACTCTAACGGTCTAGCCCTGGTGCGTCACAGCACCTGGCGGTCTATCGTGGGACCGTCACACCCACAGACCACCAAGGGCCAACAGAAGGGGGATGTAACGGCCCTGCCCAGGCGCGTTACACCAAGTGACGGCCACTGGAAGGACCGTCACTTCCTTCCGAGAACGCTACGGCGGGAAACGACCCAAAACTCGTCCCACGCCCCCATACCTCCACAAGAGAGGGGGAAAACAAGGGGGAAGCTCCCCAGAAGCCCCTAGCATGCATCTACGGCCTCGGATCGGCCAAAAACGCAATGAAACAAGAGATCGGCCCACAAGCCCTAAAACATGGGTTTTGCCCAAAAACCCCGATTCCACCCGCTCGGCTCACCACGGCCTACGAAACTCGCGGGAAAGGAAGTGCACGAGCTGGGGAACCATCACCCTACCTCCACCGAAGATTTCACGCCCCGAGCTCGCCGATCCGCGAAGAAACGCCGTGAAACCCTCGCCGGCTCGCGACCGCGCCACGAGCTCCCACGCGCCTCCACCACCTCGATCCTCGCCCATCCTCGCCCGCGTCCTCACCCGCGCCGCCTCCGCCTCGCCCCCGCCTCGCTCCGTCGGCCGCCGGAGAAGAGAGGGGAGAAAGAGGGCGTGAGAGAAGAGAGAGAGTGAGAAAGAGAGAATGAGAGGGGGAGAGAGGAAAGGGTTAGTATATATAGGAAAACCCGAAAATTCGATAAATTCAGAAAATTACGAAAAATTACCTCCGCGATCCTCGGAAGGAACACAACGCAGTGGTACTGTCCCGGAGTCGTAGAATGCCACGGTTTGCCCTGCAAAGAATTCCGAAGGCACATCAGGGAAAAACACGTGTAAAGCACAAAATACACTCCGAGACCCGTTAAAATGATCCGAAAAATATCCGAAAAATCCGGGGCATTACAGCCCTCCCCCCTTAAAGGAATTTCGTCCTCGAAATTCAGGACCTAGAACGACGTCCTAGAGGAAGAACACTGAACCAACTGACACGCTGTCAGGGCCCCCAGCACAGAAAACCTCGATTCTCACGAAAACACGGATCCTGAGGAACACAGCCAGACTCACAATCACACACAACACCTCGCTCCTCGCGCCGAGCACACCGGCCACAGAGCAGGCATATACCAAAGGACACAGTCCGGCATCACCTCAGACAATGCGAGAATCAACCATGGCACCGCAGCCACAATCTCGCTCACCGAGGAAACACAACCCTCGCCACGAGAAACAGCTACTGATTCATCCAATGGTCAGCAGACAAATGGCACATCAGCTTTACAACCAGCTGACAGGTCACACGCCCTCCTCGAGGGAGCAACCAAAATAGAGCCTCCACCAGCTCAAGCAGTCATCTCAACGGACCGCAACTAGCTCATCGGCTCAACACCAAGAAACACCTCACACATGGCAAGCCGAAAGCCAGACACAACACCGTGCCAACTCTTGTCAAAAGACAACCTTCGACAAAGCCCAGATCCCATCCGGAAAAGGCACATCGCAGAAACGACCATCAAAGGTCTCGCTGGCACACGGCTCTCGCCACGCTCGAGCCCCAACAACCAGCATCTTCTGTCTCTGAAAAGACCATCCACTGGTCACCAACTGCTCGCCAACTCGACCCTCTCGGGAAGCACGACGAAACCAAATGACAAGATCCTGGTGTCTTCAGTCATCACCTCACTCGACTCAGACTTACAGGGGAACCATCCCATGCTGGTCACCAAACCAGGGATAACCATTGCGACACCAACGTCCCGTCAAGGACCACCCTCCGACGCCAATCTCGCTAAAAAGGCCTCCGCCCACAGGCGTCACTCTTACGTCTGGTCTCGTCAAATCCTTCGATCAATCCAAGTGGACACCTGCCAATCCCGATTCCGCCCTTACCACAGAGCCACGGGACACCACCTGAACAGTGCTCACGGGTCCCCAAGCAATAACCATCTCACCGTCACAATCCGACAAGATCGTAGAACCAACAGGAACCCACAGCCTGGCAGAGACCACATCCTCAAAGCACGATCTCATCCGAGGACACGACCGGGAACACAAGTCGGACACCAAGCCACCGACTCCGACCATCACGTCCTCGACCTCCGTCAGGCGACATTCTCAACAACCTCATCCAGGTCCGACACCGACGCCTGACACGGCTTCCATCACAGGAACATGATATTCATGCGGCGTACTAACCAGCACATTCCCCAACACTCCACCCTGCCAGTGCCAAGAACCACAAAACCTCGAGCAACGGCACGGCAACAACACGTTTCACACCGAGGAACCCATCCTCCGATGTTGAACGCAACTCAGGAATCCACCCGTAGCAACCAACGCTACGATCCTGAACTAGTGGGTCACAAGCCCACCACGCTTCCGCTGCGTACTCAGATCCGCGCACACAGCCGAGAAAGCAAACGCCGCCCACCCAGCACTCATCCTTCCGGAACAGCGCCAGCACCCTCACACGACAAGGGAATGGGCACGACTTCTCACAGGCAGCCACCTTGCCAAGACAAGGAGCACGTCTCGCACGGACTTCATGGCACACAAGGCCAACCAATCCGAACACACAACGCAAGACGACGATCCTTAGCCGAACGCAATCTCTCCAACCAAAGGAGAAACCAGCGCACTTCGACCAACGGAAGAACTCCACGCTCGACCTGACCTCGAACCTCGCGCACGCTGGAAACAGCACCATCCAGCACCAAGGAAAACCATTGCTTCCATCAGGTCAGCGCCTCCGACACACTCGACGAGTGTCACGTCGGACCACCATCACAGCATCTCTCGATGCACCACCGCTGCAATTCCTCGAACTGCAACACGGCATGCCAAGAGCCGCCACACGAGCCATAACCGACAACCGCCGACGCTCATCCTCGAGTCCCGAAACTCACCGCGGAGCCTTCACATCTCAAGCCAACTCCAGGGCGAACACAACCCATCCACTGACAGAAGCACAGGAGCAAAGACTTAACGGGACATCTCTGCCAAATCCTGCCTCGAAATCAGCAGAACGATCAGGACCGACACGTCATTTCTGACGCCACAGAGCGCGACAAGAACATCAGGCTCGACGAAACAGCAGCCCACCGAGAAGATCCTCCGCTCACCCGAGCACACTTCCCGATCAGAACGCCTCAGGAGCTGGACAACCCTCAAGCTGGAGTGGCCAAAATCGACAGCAGCTCCCTCGAAGCACGCTCACGGCCACTTAACCACGAACAGTCCGCACCAGACACCTGACCACGCTGCAGGTTCCTCGAATGCAGCACCGCGAGCTCACACCTGCTAGCAACCTCTGCCCAACGCAGCACAACCAGGGCCACCACCGATGAGGGAGAAGGCTCTCGACCTCGATCCTTAGACCCCATGCTGGCACAAAAGTCGCGGACAGCAACCACCTTCACAGTGCCGCACAGCGCACTCAAGCTCTCAAGTGAGAAACAAGGCGAAAAACAAGCACAAAACCCTAAGCCAGCTGCCGACTGTACTGGACCTTACGGACTCTGATCACTGCAATGTTTCGAATTCCTAAGTACGCCCACAACCACCGCTCTGATACCAGCTGTAACGACCCGAGAATCCGATTACCGGGAAGGCCCGATAACCCGAGACTCGCACCGCCGCCCACGAGCCGGGAGGGCTCGGAAGGGCTAAAAGGAGTGTGGAGGCACAAAGAAATAGGAAATAAAGCAGGACAATCAACAACAACAAGCTGAAAGAAAGAACAGCAACAGCTACAACAGAGTCCAGTCCAACAGAAAGTACAGTCTAAAGCAGTAAAAACGTACCACATGCCAAGTCAACACTCGGCCCGGCAAGCTGGCAACTAAGGACCTCCGCTCCGCGCCCTCGAACCGCGAGGAAGAACCGCTACACCTGAAAAGCAGGGAATGAGTCTCCAAAACAGAGACTCAGCAGGGATCCCGCGGAACCCCAACCGGAAACAACGGCGGTAGCGGAAAGGAAGCTACAACTACAGCAGGAACAGCAAACCGGTGGCCGGTCAAAAACTCGGCACTACAGCTACTCCTACTGTACCAGAAGGCACACCTCGATCACGCAGTCGAAGCTACCGAACCACACTAGTACCACCTACCGAAGCAAGAACACACGGCAACCACGCCGTAGAGGCCTGTCCCTCGGACACAGCCGACCTGGACACGCTGTCCAAGGTGCAACCCCGACCACCCGATCGCGGGCACCGCACAACAAGACCCAACCTCGGTAAAGCCACTAGCATTAGACCCTTGGCGCGAAAACCAACACACGCGCCACGGCGAAACAACCGAACTCAACGGTCAACACGACCGAAAACCCGAAGGTCGAAATCACGAAAACTGATAGTCTGTCACTCCGTACTCGACAGGAGTACCACCCACTAGAAGCACAGCCGGTAGCGTCCCCTGACGTCTTACACCGCACCGCAGGTGAACCGCCTGACGTGGTAGGTCCTACCCGAGGCGCGAACACCGTACAAGTAACCACAAACAAGTAACTAGCTGGGGTCACGCCCGTCGACGTGGGTCCAACCGCCCCCAACCACGTGTGCACACACAGACCACGCGTCCCTGGTCTGGTCCTCTGACCGGTTTTCCCCTCAGCCGGACTCTGGCTGCAAGACGTGGGGCCCGACGGCAACCGGTCCACAAACCGCCTCTAAGGGTAAGCCCGTACACCACTCCCTGGTGCGACCAGCACACGCGTACTGGTAGGCTACGACTAGTGGAGGGTCACTGAAGGAGTAGACTTTCAACTCAACGGAAAACAACGTCCGAATCCGACGACGTACGGGGACCACCCCACGTACCGGCCCCGTCGCACGGCGACCACAGTCGGAGAAGGAACAGAACTTGCAGTCCACGGTCACGCACGCAGCCTGCGCGAAAGTCAAGGAAACCCAAGTGACGCTAAGTCACTGGACTCTGGACAGTCCTCTAGACACACTACAGCCAACGGTCCTTGAGTCGCAAGACTCGGGGTCAAGACCGTTGCACGCAACAGCACAAGGCCGTCGATCTAGCCCAATCTCTAGGTCCAAAACCACGATATCACGAATACCGAGACAACACACGAGTTGCCAAGACCATTCCCTTGAGAAGGGAACGCAAGGGACAAAGGCCACTCACACGGGCCACACGGAAAACACAGAAGCACGATTCCCAAGGCAGCACACAAGCCGCCACGACGATTTCCCATCTTGAAGCAAGCGGGAAACCTCCAGCCCCAGGCCGGGTAACTGGACTCGCAGTCCAAGACCAACCACGTGGCCCACATGGGAATCGCCTTCCAGAAAAACTCACGGCATGCGGGGGACACCCCACCGCACACACACCGATACACGGTGACTCGATCGAGCGTAACACGAAGGCCCAGCACGCGAGAAGTCACCCGGACTCTCAACCCTACGGGCACGCTAAACGAGATAACACGGTCCTCCAGACACCCTCAAAACACGGACACAGAAACCCACGGGTGTCAGGGACACTCACAAGACCGCAGGTCGACCACTGGGTCACAACCGGGTCGACTAGGGATCCACACATTGCGGGACAAGGCGGAGAACACAAAAACTCGCCTCGGAACAACACAAAGCCTGACGGTCTAACCCTAGACCGTCACAGGGCTGTAACGGTCTAGGCGAGACCGTCACATCCACCTGGCGGCCTAACGCAGACCGTCACACGGCCCAAAGAACGCAGGATGTAACGCGCCTGGCCCAGCGCGTTACACGAATGTAACGCGCTTGCCCTGGTGCGTTACACGCCCCACGCTCTCAGCGTGAAAGCAGGATGTAACGCGCTTGCCCCAACGCGTTACACGGATGTAACGCGTCTGGCCCGGCGCGTCACACACGCTGCCCTCCCAACGGATAAAACGACTCTGACGGCCCACCCTGGGCGCGTTACAAGCAAGTAACGGTCCAGACGGCACCGTCACACCCCCAGCCCTCGGCTGGGTAACAGGGAATGTGACGCACCCACCCTGGGGCGTCACAAGGCTGTGACGCGCCAGCCCTGGTGCGTCACACGCCTGACCCGAAAACCAACGGAAGAGACTCTAACGGTCTAGCCCTGGTGCGTCACAGCACCTGGCGGTCTATCGTGGGACCGTCACACCCACAGACCACCAAGGGCCAACAGAAGGGGGATGTAACGGCCCTGCCCAGGCGCGTTACACCAAGTGACGGCCACTGGAAGGACCGTCACTTCCTTCCGAGAACGCTACGGCGGGAAACGACCCAAAACTCGTCCCACGCCCCCATACCTCCACAAGAGAGGGGGAAAACAAGGGGGAAGCTCCCCAGAAGCCCCTAGCATGCATCTACGGCCTCGGATCGGCCAAAAACGCAATGAAACAAGAGATCGGCCCACAAGCCCTAAAACATGGGTTTTGCCCAAAAACCCCGATTCCACCCGCTCGGCTCACCACGGCCTACGAAACTCGCGGGAAAGGAAGTGCACGAGCTGGGGAACCATCACCCTACCTCCACCGAAGATTTCGCGCCCCGAGCTCGCCGATCCGCGAAGAAACGCCGTGAAACCCTCGCCGGCTCGCGACCGCGCCACGAGCTCCCACGCGCCTCCACCACCTCGATCCTCGCCCATCCTCGCCCGCGTCCTCACCCGCGCCGCCTCCGCCTCGCCCCCGCCTCGCTCCGTCGGCCGCCGGAGAAGAGAGGGGAGAAAGAGGGCGTGAGAGAAGAGAGAGAGTGAGAAAGAGAGAATGAGAGGGGGAGAGAGGAAAGGGTTAGTATATATAGGAAAACCCGAAAATTCGATAAATTCAGAAAATTACGAAAAATTACCTCCGCGATCCTCGGAAGGAACACAACGCAGTGGTACTGTCCCGGAGTCGTAGAATGCCACGGTTTGCCCTGCAAAGAATTCCGAAGGCACATCAGGGAAAAACACGTGTAAAGCACAAAATACACTCCGAGACCCGTTAAAATGATCCGAAAAATATCCGAAAAATCCGGGGCATTACAATGCGGCTGACGCATATGCTAGTGGAATAAGGAGATTCGACGAGCCGTCAACCAGCGTTGAAGAGTCCACCAAAGAAGTCAACTTGGGAACTGAGGAAGACCCCATGATCATCCTCATAAGTGATAATCTACCACCCTCTGAAGAAGAGGCATAAATTGAAGTTCTCAAGGAATATAAGGACACGTTTGCATGGAGCTACGAGGATATGCCGGGGCTAGATTCAACCCTGGTCGAACACCGTTTAACCCTAAAATCAGGGTCCGTCTCGGTAAAACAAAGGTTAATACGTTTCCACCCTCAGATGACTTTAAAAATGAAAGAAGAGGTCGATAAGCTCCACAAAGCCAGGTTCATTAGAGTCGTCCTTTATCCTCAATGGGTGACAAACATTGTCCCGGTCATGAAGAAAGATGGGAAAGTCAAGATTTGTGTCGACTTCCGGGACCTTAACCGCGCGTGTCCAAAGGATGATTTTCCCTTGTCTCACATTGATGTGTTAATCGATAACACAGTAGGCTATGAGACCCTCTCATTCATGGATGGATTTTCGGGATACAATCAAATTCGTTTGGCAGAAGAGGATCAGGAGAAGACGTCATTCACTACACCATGGGGAACATATTGTTGCGTGGTCATGCCGTTTGGGTTAAAGAATGCTGGAGCTACTTACCAAAGAGCTATGATGGCCATATTTCATGACATGATGCACATATATCTGGAAGTGTATGTGGATGATTTATTGGTGAAATCAAGGACCAGGATGGAACATCCGAAAGTCTTGGCTAAGGTGTTGCAAAGATCAAGGGAATTCCAATTGAAAATGAACTCGAAGAAGTGTGTGTTTGGTGTTTCATCGGGCAAATTACTAGGTTTCATTGTGAGTAAAAGGGGGATTGAGATAGACCCCAACAAAGCTAAGGCCATCAGGGACATGCCGCCTCCCAAGAATTTGTGGGAAGTCCGAGGTCTAATTAGGAGGTTGCAGTTCATTCGTCGGTTTGTGTCTCAGCACTCACAAAGGTGTAGACCTTTCTATGAGTTGACCAAGCGGGGAGTAGAATTCCATTGGGATTCTAAATGCCAGAAAATTTTTGAAGGGTTAAAGGAATATCTTGCTAGTCCACCTGTCCCCATTCCACCCAAACCAGAAAAACCTTTGATCCTCTACATTTCAGTCTTGGACGACTCCGTGGGAGCTGTACTCGCACAAGCCGATGAAGAAGGCAAGGAACGGGCAACATATTACTTGTTCAAACTCCTCAATCCCTGTGAGCAGAAGTACACAGCTATGGAGAAAACCTGTGCTACCCTCGTTTGGGTAGTGTAGAAGTTGAAGCACTACTTCCTGGCTCATGAGGTCCATCTGATTGCTCGCATGAACCCTATCAAGTTCCTTCTGGAGAAATTCATCCTTACTGATAGGCTAGCACGCTGGCAGAGTTTCCTCTCTCAATTTGACATCACCTATATCCAGCAAAAGGTGATTAAAGGCTATGCCATAGCCGACCATCTCGCTCACCATCCTCTTCCCAAGTTTGATCCTGTCCAATCAGAGTTTCCAGATGAGGAACTAATGTCTATCACCCAATTTGATGAGCCAATGTGGACATTATATTTTGATGGAGCTCTAAATTCTCAAGGGAACGGTATCGACATTGTCCTTCTAACGCCCGAAGGCGTTACAATCCCAGAGGCATTTCATCTCGCGTTCCCAGTCACCAACACCATTACTGAATACGAGGCTCTTCTAGCTGGTCTGGAACTATCCCGTTCTTTCTATATCCCTGAGTTGCGAGTCGTGGGTGATAGTCAACTTGTTCTCCGCCAGGTGCTTACCAAATATCGCACCCTCGATCCTAAGCTCAAGCCCTATCAGGAGCTGGTCTCCGCTTATGCCAAATTATTCACCAAGCTGATATTTGTCCATGTTCCTCGCGAACAGAATATTCTGGCCGATGCCCTCGCCTCCTTGACGTCATCTTTCAAATTCCCTCTAGGTGTATGGTTTGAATCCATCAACATCTACAAACGTCTCGTCCCTGTTGTTCAGGACCCTTACCTTTTAAAGGTCAAGGAAAGAGTCCTACAAAAGATCCAGGATGGAGAAATTCTTGAGAAGAAGGAAATCATGTTGACGAAATTTGAAAAAGAATTGGCTGATGAGGAGAAACCATGGTACTATGAAATTGTCAAATACTGTAAAGATCAGTCTTATCCTGAAGGAGCCACCACAGAGGATAAGAAAGCCATAAGAAGGGTGGCTCAAAAATACACATTGGTTGGAGGTGTACTCTATAGGAGGAGTCTTACTGGCGTTCTGTTAAGGTGTCTTGCTGACGATGAGGTCTGGAAATGTGTAGAGGAGACACACTCGGGTGTGTGCGGTGGCCATGTGAATAGTCAGATGCTCGCTAAGAAGATCATTCGGCAAGGCTTTTACTGGCCCACTATGGAAGAGGATTGTGATGTCTATGTCCGTAAGTGTGTCAAGTGTCAACTTCACGTCGACAAAATACATTCACCCTCTTCCTCACTTCATCCAATATCCTCTCCATGACCTTTCTCCATGTGGGCATTCGACATCATCGGTCCCCTAGGTGATCCCAATTCCCTCACCAAGCAGAAATCTTTCATCCTTACTGCGACGGAATACTTCACCAAATGGATCGAAGTCGAAGCTTACGCGGAAAACAAGGCGTCAACAGTCTGCAAGTTCATTATGAAGAACATCCTCGCCAGGTTCGGCGTCCCAAGCATAATCGTCACCGACAATGGGTCACAGTTCATTTCCCAGGACCTTCAGGACCTCTGTAAAAGGTACGTAATTACATTGCATCATTCATCACCTTATTACCCACAAGGTAATGGCCAAGCAGAGGCCACCAACAAAACATTGATCAAAATCATAAAGAAAACCTGCGAGTCTAGTAAGTTTTCAAACTGGTCAGAAAAACTTATCGAAGCTCTATGGACCTATCGCATTTCAATCCGTACCCCGACCCGACAGACTCCGTTTGCCCTTACTTATGGTATGGAAGCGGTAGTCCCGTACGTGACTCTGATCCCTTCTCTCATAGTACAATTGGATGAGGAATTTCCCCTCGACGAACTCTTGGACGAGAAGCGGCTGGCCGCTGCCGAGCATGCGCGTGTGTATCAAAATAGACTCGCTCGCTTTTACCAAAAGAAAGTCGTTGAGAGAAAATTCAAAGTCGGTGAGATGGTCGTAAAAAGAATTTTGGTCAAACCTAGCGGACCGCGTTCTAAACTTCAACCCAATTGGGAAGGACCTTACGTGATTCAAGCCGTGTAGCCTGGCAACGCCTACAAGTTAGTCAACGCCGAAGGGACTGAGTTATCCTACCCTTAGAATGGGCTTTATCTTAAAAAGTACTACCCCTAGCGTAGTGCCAAAACATCAAAAAATAAACAAATGATGAAAAGAAAGAAAACATCAAAAAAAATATTGAAAATCACTAAAAAAATAAACATGGAAAATTCAAAATGCCGATGCCTGGTGGTCACCATGTAGTTAAGTCCCTGCATCTAACCTCCATGTTAGGATAGGGCCCATTAAGGCTTGGTAGGCACCGGGTCTTGGTCTGCCAGAACCGTGGAGATCCCTGTCCGGCCACATCGGCCTATGCCCACTCAAAGCAAGCCAACGCATACACACTTTTGTATTTTATCCAAAAAAAATGGTAGCATCACCTACGGTGGGGCCTCACCCAGAAGATCTCCCGAAGCTGTAATCTTTATTCTCTTCTCTTCGACCAAATGAGACAGCCGGCGTCCTTAAAACGCTGAGCATGAGAAACCAAAACTCAAACCCCTTAAGGCAGAATATGATCCATTTCCTCGAGCATCGATCAGAGCACGAGAAGAGGGCAGTGTCCCCACAGGCATACAAAAGGGAGCCCACAACGTCAAACGACTATATCTCCCTCACAAAAAAGAAATACAAAATCAAAATCAAAATCAAGAGAAAAGCCTGATCGTGACTGTGCCTGATTCGATAAATGAAACCCCTCAAGGTAAAAATCTAAATCCACAAAAGGGGTTATGGAATGTAAATGCTTGAGATTTGGTCCAAAGTTATCCGAAAGAGGAGAGTTAATGGACCCTTATTGACTCGCCGGGTTAACGGCTTTGCCGGTCCTCTCAGAAGGTCTATCCCCTACACTCTTCCTTCTTCCTTTAAAGATGAAAGCTCAATGGAATGTCTGAACGGTGAAACCCGCCAAGGTCTGCGACCTTATTTTAATATACACATATGGTTGCCTGCTTTGAAAAGTAAAAGCTATCGCTGCGAAGGAGTCTCTGTGTTTCTGGCTGGTCAAGACCCCTGTTTACCACCTTGATGTCTTCTTGTTTAACCTTAGGCTTGGGCCAATGCAAGCGCGTCACCTATGGGTGCGACGGCGTCTGATTCCGGGTCAGCATCGCACGGTTGGTCGTTAGGGTTCCAGGGTGTTCCATCATATTCCATCTAGAGTTGTGAGGAAATATACTCGGGTCGGACAAATCGTTTACCTCGAAAACCTTTTGGGTGAATCCCTGTGGTCGGAAGCAACTGGGAGCCTAAGCATGGCATGACGGTATTGTCATCAGGATAAGTCTTAGCCGGCGGGATTATCATTCGAGGGGTCTAGAGGCCCAAATCAACTTAGATGTACACTTAGGATACCTGGGAGGTTAGTAAGAAACCCCCGTTCTCATGTAGATTAGGTGCCATTTGGGTGCTTGCCAGGCATTAGCAAAAAATAAAATAAAAAATGAAATGATAAAAATAACAACAAAAAAGGGAAAAGAAAAAATGTACATATTTGCAAACAAAAAAAATTGAATATAACAAAACAACAAAAAATGTCAAATATAAAAAAAAAATAAATCAATTTTGTAAGATTGCATTTGTATGCAGCCTTCACTTTTAAATCTCGCTTGTATTCGTGTGCTTGTCTGTCGCATTCATCATCACCGCATCTTTCCCTTACCTTCGTTAATAAAGGCTTGGCCCCTTGACCCGTTATCAAGGATAGTCAAAGTGACCATATACTTATTGAGCAAGGGGCCATGTCAGAGCAAAAATTCTGAGTTGTTTGTTTCAGTGATGTGTGCAGGGATTCAAGGTAACAAGAGCAAAGGTGAAAATCAAACAAAATTGAACCTTTTATTCTATTCCAAAATAATAAGTTGTACATTAAGTTCCACCTTGTCTCTCTACATTGCTTGTCCCGCTACTCTCCGGACAAAACGCTCTCAAGGGTGCTACCCACCTACGAAAAGTGGTACTCCTACTGCTCTGTACCCCTCTTCCTATTCCCACACCCTGACGTTGATCTGTGGGGACAGCAAAAAAAACTACTAACACGAAAACCACGCTGTCGTGCTCTTCGGTAGCGCTCCTCACCATCTCTCAGCCACTGCTCAGCAAGACCAAGACTGGTTCGGAGTTCGAACAGCTGGGCCTCTATGGCCCTTCGTTCCTCCCTTTCAACCAATCTGTCGGCTCTTTCTCTCTCTGTGTCTCTTTCTCTCTCTATCCGTTCTCTCTCACGGTCTTCTCTCTCCAATTGGAGAGTGATCCTCAGCTCCATGGCATCTCTAGAAGAGTCGTCATCTGGACGACGTCGCAGTTCCTCCTCCAGCTCTACTATTCTAGGCTCCCTCTGCGTAGCTTGGGCAAGTGACTCTTGCGTCTCCTTTTCCTGCCAGATATATCATCTCAGATGTGCGGCAAGGCAGAAATAAGGAGAACTCAACACTGAGACTCTTACATGTATAGAGAGCATTCCTTCTGCCTCCGCGGCACGCTGTGTAGCACGAGCAAGTTGCTCGTGAAGCAAATCAAGTTCTGAGGTAGGGATCCATAAGTTAGAGACGCCACCCGCTCCCATCGCTGAGGAGGCCGCGTCAATTTGGGCACGCTATGGCCACACATGTGATAGTTAGTGGCCGAACACCATGAATCTAGGGTCTTGATTAGGAGTGTGCACTGTACACCTACCGAGGCACTCAAGGCTTCACGTGTATTACTCAATTGTTACTCCGTCTCTGCCAGGCGGGATCGCAAGTTCGCTATCATGGTATCACGGACATCCTGCAGCCATAGGAGTCAGCATTTTCATACAAAAAAAAACCAAAAAAGAGGGAAAAGAGGAAAATGGGGAAATCTACCTCCACAAGTCCCCGAGGTTGGAGCCGCTCTGCGTACATTATCTTATACAAACGCAGATAGTCTTCACTATCCTGCGCATGCGATTCCACAATTGTGCCACCCCGTTGCCAGTCTTCATACTGTTCGGGAAATCGCACATGCCAATCAATGCAGGTTGCCGGTCCCCGTGTCTTTCTCCCGATGCGAGGTGGCGCAGTCGTATCCATTCATTCCTGGGCAAACCCTACAGTCCTCATAACCAATCGTAGCCGAAGCTGCTCAATTTCATTCAGGCAATGCATCCAGAGATCCCGTCCAAATCGGGCGCGACTTGTTAAAACCCATGGTTGGTCGACATCGACCATGCATGAGTAGGGTCTCCAGTTTACCTAGGTTAGGTTGTACATACCCGTTTAGCTGGTCAAAATTAAAAACAAAAATAACAAAATAAAAGTAAAAAAAATCTCACCATCGCTGCAGGGAACTCCTGAAGCTCCCGCCTTAGCACCATCAGTTGGTAGGTTAGGGGTGCCGCACTCATGATGGGTTCCCACCGCCTGGCTAACGGCACCATCACTGGTCGCCAACATCGAGCTCTCCCCATCGGGAGGTAATAATAGCTCCACAACTGCATTAGCACTTGCCATCAGTACCTTAAGTGGACTATTACAAAAAACAAACAAAAAAATACAAAACAAAATAAAAACAAAAATACCTGGATGAATGGTGTGAAACCACTCACAGTCATCTCACGGTCCGCCTCTTGGAACAGACCTGTAAATAAATGCGCCAGCATGGCAGCTCCCCAGGCGTAGTGCCCTACTCTTTCGAGGTCTGATAGCAGCTCCAGGAAACAACAATAGATACCGTCTCCTTTCGAGCTCAGTATCAATCTTCTCAGTAAAAAGAGGAGAAATCTCCTCAAATACATGTTGGATCTTTCCCAATTGCCAAAATCTGTGCAGTATACAACACGACATCCTCTTTCCATCCTTTCCATGAATTCTTCTGAGGACTAATCGTCCCGTCGACGAGTAACAGTGAGCCCTAATGCCTCCATTATAGGTGCCCTGGCTACTGACCTGTTCTTTCGACCATCTAGGTCCAAACCCAGTAGCTTCTGGGCACCTTCTCGGTAGTCCACGTAGGTGACTCCGGTAACTGCCTCGCCATCTACCTTGAGGCTCGTGATTCAGACAACATCTTCCAGACTGGGCACCATGTGCCCCCATGGCATCAAGAATGCCCGACTCACTGGGTCCCATCTTTCACGCAAGGCTTGGATGAGGACTAGGTCGAGCTTGATCGGCTCGATCTAAAGAAAGGCACCAAATCCCATCACGTCTAACCTGGCCTTCTGAAAATCCGGGAGACCCCGGTATGCTGCCACTACTAATTCCCATGAAATATGGGATTTCATCACACTCTGCGCATGCACGAGGAATGGAGAATAGTTTTGTCAAAGGAAGAAGGAAAGAAAGGAAGAAAGGAAAAATGAGAAAGGGGGCAGGAAAGCTCAGCTTACGAGTTGTGATTGGGTCCTTTCGCTGAAGTGCCCTTCGAGGTCCGAGAGCTTCCGGGAACTGCTACCACTAGACCTACTCCTCTTCAAGGAATGGGAAGATTCACCCTCCATCCAGACCTCAGAACTCCGAGTTCCCACTCTTCCTTGCAAACCTGCACTCTTCAAGTTGGCTCTCGCCGTCCCTGGGAAAATGAAAGGGGAAGGTATTCATCGAAATGGGAGAAGTGCGGGCCAAGACTGCCTCCGCCACCTTTAACGATAGTCCTCGAGATAGGGCACCTGTCCTGCGGTCCCATGTGTCAGGGTGATCGATTGGACGATGTAATATGACGACCTGCCCCCTATGCTATCTAGGGATGCCCTGTCATGCTGTAGAGGTCGTCCGCAAAGGTTGAAAGATCAACCTAGGAGAAGGGGCTAGAGCCGTCATTATTGACTTTGACGGTAGATTTCCGTAGAAAAATGCTCGCAGCAAGGCGTGAGTCCCCGTTTTCGGACGGGGTCTCGACAAGCACGTCACAAGGAAACAGTGTAAAGGAGAAGAAGCGTAGGAAGGAAGGAACGCACGAGAGGGCCAGTGAGCAACAGGGACACAAATCACTCCATTCATAATTCTACATAAACTATCATAAACATCACAATCATAGAGAGGAGGCATATGCTAGCTCGCCAGCTCTTTCCATCACACTCACGCATATCCCTCTAGGCGTCCCTCTGCTCCCCCCTAAGGTGAGGATCCCTCAGGGGCCTTCTGGAGCCCCGTACAATAGCAGTCCCCTCACCCTGTGGCAACTGCTCCACAGCAGCGGCCCGCTGCTGATCCCCTGGCGTGGCAAAGAAGCCACCGATAGAAAGGTGACCAGACTAGCGGAGTCGCGCCCCGAACTCTCGTTCTCTCTCGTAGCGCATCTCCATGCCCTCTAGCCTCTGTCCCATAGTCCGAAGGTCTAGCTGGAGCTCCCTCACCTGGGCCTCCATGGCTCTTCTGTCCTCTCTCTCCTTCTCCCTCTCTAGCCTTTCTCTTTCTGCCTCTCTCTTGGCCACCTGGAAGAACACCCTCAACTCTAGGATGTCCGGATGTGGCCTCTCCTCACCGCGACGCCGTAGCTCCGCTACAGTCGCTACCCAGGCATCACGCTCCTCTTCCGCCCGGGCCGCACGGGCCACCGCACCGGCGAGTTGCTCCCAGAGGGAGGCAATCTCAAGAAAAGGGGCCGACGAGCTAGAAGATGCGCCGCCGACCATTCCCACCATCGCTGTCTGCTGGACACGCTGGAACAAACAAACAACGGCCGTCAGCTAAGCTCCAAATTTAAAAACAAAAAAAGATGTAGCACTTAACTTACTAGGATCGACAGTTCCTGTTGAGTAACGGCCAGCTGCTGCCTAGCCTCTGCCAGTTGGGCACGCAAGCCATTGATGTCGCGCGTATCCCCGGGTTTGAGAAGTCCCACATGACTCTCTCTCCGCTGCCGCTGGAAGTCGGCACTGTCCTGCACCAATACGCTCCCTTGCTGTCCAGGGAGACGTATGCGCCAGTCCTCGAGCTTCGCCTTGCCGCGACTCTCCTTCCTGACACGGCTCGGCTCATCCGCACTCGCCCATTCATCGGCCAAGCCCGGGGCCCTCGCCATGCCCTGCATCAAGCAAGAAGGGTCTTACGTCAAAACAACGAGAACGCGTCTCCTGTCAAGGACGCGTCCATCATTGGAGTGTAACACTCGCCGAACCCTTTTCCCCTCTCGCATGGCTTACTTCAAAACTCAAAATGGATCAAGGAGGAGAAGATCGAAGGACATACCGGGCCGTGTTCACCTCCCTCCGTTCCATCGGGCCCCTAGGGTCCCTCAAGTACCCGAAGGGGCCCTTCCTCTTCCATGGACGCCTCTCCGTGCTCTTGCGCGTCCCTCCTCGAGTGAGGAGTTCCTCACCCCTCTCTCCCTTCACCACGATTTGGCCCACCAAACTCCATCAATCGAGAGTGGAAGAAGACGAAGATGGGCGAGCAAATCTCGACGGGAGGCGGGCTCGTTTGCGGGCAAGGCATGGAAGAAGGGCCGCCTGGCGCTTTAAATTTGAAATTGAAAGTTAAGACGCGTCCTCGCGCCTAGACGCATCCAAAAAAGGGGGAGAAAAGAAACATGATCCCTCCGTGCAAAGTGTAATTCCCTATTTTTTAGAGCAAGGCCCCGGGAAGCGTGCATCGAAACAACTTGGTGCAGGCAAAGAAGTGTGGGAAAGGAAAAGTGCACACGACAAAAGGAACCATTTCATTGCACATAAGCAAATAGTCAGTTATACATCATAAAGTGAGGAAGGTAGTGTGTACAAGTGTAATTTCTCGGACCTTTCGGATCCTTCTTCGTGGGTCCCGGATCTGATTTTTCGGAGTGTCCGGTTCCGTTGTGTCCAAAATTTCGTTTCGGTCATCTTTCGTGTTCGGGTCGGCGCGATCCGGAGTTGTTTCGGAGGCCCGGAGGCGTTCCGTGGCTTTTCCGCACGTTTTCCGATTTTCGATGTGTGTTTCGGAAATTCCTTCGGAACCTCGCTGCGGGTGAACCGGGTCGTTAACCTGGGCACGAGTGGTACCGTTGCGATCGGTGCGTCCCGAGGATTCCGGAAATATAATTTTCTATTTTTCGGTATTTTCGGTATTTTCTATTTAAACCCCCATTTTCTTTTATTTTTCTTCTTTTCTCTTTTCTTCTTCTTCCTTCCTCTCTCTCTCACGCGACTGTGGCCGCTTCTCTCTCTCCTTCTCTCCCGTTCGACCGTGCCGACCCCCGTTCCGGCTGCAGACGGCGGCGGTGCGACGGCGCGAGGACGTGGGTGACGTAGTGGCGATCGTGCGGGCATACGGCGAGCGTGGGAAGCGTTGGGAGGCGAGATTCTAACAGCGTTCTTCGCGGCTTCGAGCTCGGATCGGAGCGTTTCGTCGCGAACCGGAGGTAGGGTGACGTTCCTTAGCCTCTTGTCTTCCTTCCCCGTGAGTTTCTGCTCGAGACGAGGTCGAGAGGGGTTTATTTTGAGCCGGGAAGGGTTGATCATGCCGCGGGGTGAGTTCGTCCGATCCATCGTTTTGATCCCCGATTTCACGGTTTAAGGGCGTAGGAGCATGCTAGGGGGCTTGGGGGTTCTTCTCTCGCCATTTCCCCCTCCGTGGGGCTTGTTTTGAGGCCGATTGGGCGATTCCGGCGGGGTTCGCCGTTTTCACGCCGGTGAGCGATGTGCGGTCGAACCAGTGACCGCATAACCCTTATGCGGTCCTGTTCGGACCGTTCATCGGCTCGGCGCGCTTTGGCTGGGGCTTGGCGGGCAGGGGGCTTGGACGGTCTATCGTGGGACCGCATATCCTAATGTGCGGCCCCACAGCGACCGCCCAACCCGAGGGTTTTTGACCGTTGGTTGTGACCGTTGTTCAGTGCACTGGGATGTGCGGCGAGGAGCTGGCCGCATAACCCTTTGTACGGCCAGGTGCTGGCCGTACATCCCCTAGTGCTATGGTTGGATGTGCGGTCTGGTCTTGACTGCACAACCCCTGAACGGCTAAGCCATAGTCGCTCTTCCCCTAGTGCGGCTAAGGACTAACCGTCTAGGCTTTTTATCGTTGGGAGACGAGCGGCCAGGAGCTGACCGTTCCTCACCCACGTGCGGTCAAGAGTTGACCACACATCTGTTTGAACGGTCCTGTGTTGGCCGTTCATCTGCCGTTTGGACCCTGGGTGGAACAGTCCTGATCTGACCGTTCAAACCCTTGTGCGGTCCCTGTGTGACCGCACATCCCTGAGCGGCCCAGTGTGGACCGTTCACGGGGACGGGTTACGTCGGCGTGTCTTTCGTCGTACAGAGTGTACCAGGAGATGTCGTTGTCGGCTTTTGTCACCGTGCGATGGGGCCGGTGAGTGGGGTGGTCCCCGTGCGTCGTCGGCTGCGGGCGTAGTTTTCCGTGACTTGAGAGTCTACTTGTAACGACCCGAGAATCCGATTACCGGGAAGGCCCGATAACCCGAGACTCGTACCGCCACCCACGAGTCCGAAGACTCGGAAGGGTTAAAAGGATGGTGTGGAAACTACACAAGTATCACAAATAATTGCAGAAATTAAACAGTTAAAGTATTAAGCAGGAAATAAATTAACAATTTACATGGTCCCCAATAAAGAACAATAATAACAACAGTCCACGACTAGTACAGTGACAAGAAAGAAAAGTGCAGCTACACGGGGCATCCCCCGGCTCTGACCTCTGGCACTACCTCTGGGCACCCGCACCACGCTGCGCTCCTGACGCGCTCCCCGAAGGTGGCGCCTCACCTGAAACACGGTGAAAACACGCAGGGAATGAGTCTCAGAACAAGACTCAGTAGGGATCACTCGAACCCTACCTCGAAAACGAGAAACCACTACTCTAGCGGTAGGAAAGTACCTCGGAAAGGAAAGCCCTGTACTCTACAGAACTAGACCCTACGGCACGCAAACCGACACACGTGCCACGGTACGAGAAGACCGAAACTCCACGATCGAACCGTCAAAACCCGAAGGTCGGAAACACACGACTGACAGTCTAGCACTCCGTACTCGACAGGAGTACCACCCACTAGAAGCACAGCCGGTAGCGTCCCCTGACGTCTTACACCGCACCGCAGGTGAGCCGCCTGACGTGGTAGGTCCTACCCGAGGCGCAAACACCGTACAAGTAACCGCAAACAAGTGACTAGCTGGGGTCACGCCCGTCGACGTGGGTCCAACCGCCCCCAACCACGTGTGCACACACAGACCACGCGTCCTAGGTCTGGCCCTCTGACCGGTTTTCCCCCGCAGCCGGACTCTGGCTACGACGAGGGGCCTACGGTAACCGGTCCACAAACCGTCTCGAAAGGTGGGTGCCCGTACACCACTCCCAAGTGAGACCAGCACCTCGTACTGGTGGGCTACGACTAGTGGAGGGTCACTGAAGGAGTAGACTCTCGAGTCAACGGAAAACAACGTCCGAAACCGACAACGTGTGGGAATCACCCCACGCACCAGCTCCGTCAAACGGGGCCACGGTCGGAGAAAAACGGACGCACCGCCCACGGCCAAACTCATGACCAAGGCAAACGGAACCTCCGGACACCAAAGACACGGTCACGGAACTCCACGGGGTGCCCGGGACGCACACACGGCCCAAGGGGAACACCCAACAACGAACCAAATCGCGCTAGGGATACCTAGCGCGACAGGGCATGTCGCGCTAGAGTCCCCTAGCGCAACAAGGGTTGTCGCGCTATGGCCCCATAGCGCGACACAGACCATCGCGCTAGGTAACCCTAGCGCGACAAGGACGATCGCGCTAGGGCCCCATAGCGCGACAGGAACCGCCAAACTGTTCATCTTCTCCGATGAACGCGCTCGGTCGGGGCAGCGCGACCTCCAAGAACGCGCTACTGGAGTATAGCGCGTTCTCAGTCCGCGGCCGAAAACGGTAAGAACGCCCAAAAAACCCAACCACGCCCCCATACCTCCATAGGAGAGGGGGAAAACAAAAGGGAAGACCCCTGGGGACCCCTAGCATGATTCTAGGCCCTCAAAACACGAATCCATGCATTGAATCCATAGATCGGGCGAGCTCTCCCCAAATCATGGAAAAACCCAAAAACGCTCAAATGATCCCCTCTCGGCCTCCCCGCGGCCTATAAATCACGGAAAAGAACGGCATGAGGCTAAGGAACGTCACCCTACCTCGATGGAGCGAATGCTCCGCCGGATCGATCACGAATCACGAAGAATGCTCGAAGCTTCACGAACTCCCCACGCTTCCCACGCTCACCGCACGCCCACGAGATTGCCTCACCGTCGCCCACGCGTCCGCGCCGTCGCCCCGCCGCCGTCCGTAGCCGGAGAGGGGTTCGCCGCGTCCGAATGGGAGAGAGGGAGAGAGAGAGGGCTCACGGTCGCGAGAGAGAGGGAGAGGAAGAAGAAAGAGAAAAGGGAAAAAGAAAAGAAAAAGGATTAGGATTTATAGAAAATCCGAATTTTCGGGAAAATACCGAAAAATAGAAAAATACATTTCCGAAATCCTCGGAACGCACCGATCGCAACGGTACCACTCGTGCCTGGGGGAACTGCCCGGTTCGCCCGCAGCGAGCTTCCGAAGGAAAAGCCGAAACACACACCGGGAATCGGAAAACACACGCGAAAAAGTCGCGGAACGCCTCCGGGCCTCCGAAACGACTCCGGATCGCGCCGATCCGAACACGAAAGATGCCCAAAACGAAATTTCGGACACAACAGAGCCGGACGCTCCGAAAACCAGATCCGGGACCCATGAAGAAGGATCCGAAAGGTCCGGGATATTACACTACTCCTTCAGTGACCCTCCACTAGTCGTAGCCTACCAGTACGCGTGTGCTGGTCGCACCAGGGAGTGGTGTACGGGCTGACCCTTAGAGACGGTTCGTGGACCGGTTACCGTTGGGCCCCACGTCTTGCATCCAGAGTCCGGCTGAGGGGGAAATCGGTCAGAGGGCCAGACCAGGGAGGCGCGGTCTGTGTGTGCACACGTGGTTGGGGGCGGTTGGACCCACGTCGACGGGCGTGACCCCAGCTAGTCACTTGTTTGTGGTTACTTGTACGGTGTTCACGCCTTTGGTAGGAGCTACCACGTCAGGCGGTTCACCTGCGGTGCGGTGTAAGTCATCAGGGGACGCTACCGGCTGTGCTTCTAGTGGGAGGTACTCCTGTCGAGTACGGAGTGTCAGACTGTCAGTTTCGTGGCTTTGACCTTCGGGTTTTACCGGGTCGACAGTTGAGCTTCGGTTGTCTCACCGTGGCACGTGTGCCGGTTTACGTGCCGTAGGGTCTTTGTTGTGTAGAGTACATGGCTTTCCTTTCCGAGGTACTCTCCTACCGCTAGCGTAGTTGTTTCCCGTTTTACGAGGTAGGGTTTGAGTGATCCCTACTGAGTCTCGTTCCGAGACTCATTCCCTGCGTGTTTTCACCATGTTTCAGGTGAGACACCGCCCCGGGGGAGCGCGTCTGGGGTGCAGCGTGGTGCGGGTGCCCAGAGGTAGTGCCAGAGGTCAGAGCCGGGGTATGCCCCGTGTAGCTGTACTTTTCTTTCTTGTCTCTGTACTAGTTGTGGACTGCTGTTGTTATTTTGTGGACCATGTAAAATACTAATTTATTTCCTGCTTAATATTATAACTGTTTAATTTCTGCAATTACTTGTGATACTTGTGTAGTTTCCACACCATCCTTCTCACCCTTCCGAGTCTTCGGACTCGTGGGTGACGGTGCGAGTCTCGGGTTATCGGGCCTTCCCAGTAATCGGATTCTCGGGTCGTTACAGCTGGTATCAGAGCGCGGTTGTGGAATTACATGAGAATCATAGGTAAGTGTAGTGGTCCACTTGTCTGCAGCAATGATGTACAGTTGACACTGGCATCGGGCATCGTGTTTTTTCTTGACCATGCCGTTTCCGTGTTTTCTGTCTTTTACTCCAGGAGCGAGTATGGCGTCGAGGCGGAGCACTCGCTCTCAGCAGGGGCAGTCGGCTGGAGGTCAGGAGATCCAGCAGGGGGTCCAGGGGGACCAGGAGGAGCATATCAGAGCACCACTAGGAGCTACCGAGGCCGCGACTACTGCGAGGATTCCGGGGGCCGAGGATTTCTTTCGTGGCATGTACCAGCTTATGTCTCAGCAGTTCGGTGGAGAGGCTGGTGAGGGCTAGTCAGCTAGGGGTGGGCCAGGCCGAGCAGTGAGGGACTTTCTGCAGTTCCATCCGCCTTACTTCAGCGGCCAGGCAGACCCTGATGCGGCTCGTGATTGGCTTGATGAGATGGAGCGGGTGTTCAGTTCTGCGAAGAGTGCTGCCGAGGAGAGAGTGGTGTTGGCCTATAACCAGTTGCAGGGTACGGCTCGGAAGTGGTAGTCTTCCGAGTGGAAGACGTCCTTTCAGCTTCATCCACTTGAGCAGGTCGAGTGGGACGACTTCGTCAGTACTTTCGAGCGTACGTACTGTCCAGATTTTGTTGCTACGCAGCGGATACGGGAGTTTCTGGAGCAGGTACAGGGCGACATGTCCGTGTTGCAGTACAGGGCCCGATTTGTCGAGCTGGGTCGGTATGCACCTCACATCATGAAGCATGAGAGGGTAAAGACCGCGCAGTTTGTTCAGGGTTTGAGGCAGGAGCTGAGGCACCATCTGATTACGAACGGGGCCACTGATCTAGAGACAGCGTCTCGTGTTGCGGCTTCTTTGGAGATGGATATGCAGAGGACCCGAGGACCGATCAGCCAGGGGCAACCTTTGTCAGGTCGCAGCCAGCAGTGGGCTGCCCAGCAGCAGGGTTCCTTCCGGCACGCGATGAGTGGTTCAGGAGTGCCGGCATAGGCAGCGTCGGTGACAGGATCTGCGTCCTTTGGCACGAAGGGCAAGAAGTTTTTCAAGAAAGGGTTCGTCAAGAAGAAGTCCAAGGATCAGGGGCAAGCTTCATCGGGCAGTGTACAGCAGCCGATCCCCTTGCAGCGTCAAGGATCAGTGGGTGGGTCGCGAGGACCGTGTCCACGATGTAGTGGGTTCCACCCCGGCAGGCAGTGTACGACGCCGATTATCTGTTTTCGGTGTGACCAGCCAGGGCACATGGCGCGTGACTGTCCTCAGAGGCCGCCGCAGCAGCAGGTTCCCCAGCAGCAGAGGCAGCAGCAGCAGCAGGGACAGTATCCGTCGCTACCCAGGTCAACTAGTGTGGGAGGCAGGCAGAGAGCTCGAGGCCAGATCACGCACATGACCAGGGCGGAGGCAGTGGCGTCGCAGCTTGTGGAAGGTACCGTTCAGGTTTTGGGTTGTGCGGCTCGGGTTTTGTTTGATTCTGGCGCGTCTCATTCGTTTATTTCGGAGGATTTCGCGTTGAGCATCGAGGAGCCGGTGACCCAGTTGTCCTGTGATTTGGCAGTGGAGTTACCTTCGGGTGATTTCATGATCACTCCGTGTTGCTTCGATCAGGTTCCGATTTGGATCGATGGGCGGAGTATGCCAGGCAGGTTGTATGCATTGCAGCTTCGGGATTACGATGTGATTCTAGGCATGGACTGGCTCGAGACTCATGGAGCGGTGGTGGATTGTAGAATGAAGAGGGTCTACTTCCAGCATCCGAGCAAGCGAACCTTCTATTTCCAAGGTATCCATTCCACCTCTTCTCGATTCCTCATTTTTGCTATTCGAGCCCGTCGGTTGCTTGATTCTGGTTGTCAGGGTTTTCTCGCGTCCGTGGTTGTGTCTGACCGGATGGAACCGAATGTCGAGGACATTCTGGTGGTGTGCGAGTTTCCCGACGTCTTTCCCGAAGAGTTGCCTGGATTACCTCCCCAGCGGGAGATCAATTTTGTGATCGAGGTTGTGCCTGGTACGGGACCTTTGGCGAAGGCTCCCTACCGTATGGCCCCCGCTGAGTTGAGGGAGTTGAGGGCGCAGTTGCAGGAGATGTTGGCCAAGGGATATGTTCGTCCTAGCTTTTCCCCTTGGGGTGCGTCCGTGTTGTTTGTGAAGAAGAAAGACGGTAGTCTGCGGCTGTGCATTGACTATCGGCAGCTGAATGAGGTAACCATTAAGAACAAGTATCCATTGCCACGGATTGATGATTTGTTCGACCAGCTTTAATCTGCGCGAGTGTTCTTACGGATTGATTTGCGGTCCGGTTACTATCACCTGAAAATTCGCCAGTCCGATGTGGAGAAGACTGCATTCAGTACGAGGTACGGGCATTATGAGTTTTTGGTGATGCCGTTCGGGCTCACCAATGCCCCAGCAGCCTTCATGGACTAGTCGCAGAGGGTGTTTCATCCATATTTGGACCAGTTCATTGTCATCTTCGTGGATGACATCCTTGTTTATTTGTAATCTACCGAGGAGCACGCGTACCATTTGGGTATGGTGCTGCAGACGTTGCGAGATCACCAGTTGTATGCGAAGCTCAGCAAGTGTGAGTTTTGGCTCGGCGAGGTGCACTTTCTGGGGCACGTGATTTCTGGTGATGGCATTTCCGTGGACCCCGCCAAGGTCGAGGCAGTAATGCATTGGCCAAGGCCGAGGTCGGTGACGGAGATCCGGAGTTTCTTGGGGCTTGCGGGTTATTATCGCCGGTTTATCCATGATTTTTCTCGTATTGCGGCCCCGATGACCAGACTCACGCGGAAGGAGGTACCTTTCATCTGGTCTGAGGAGTGTGAGCAGAGCTTCAGGGAACTGAAGAGATTGCTCACCTCGGCTCCGGTGTTGGTTTTACCTTCTGGATCGGGAGGTTTCGTGGTGTGTACAGATGCTTCCGGCGTTAGATTGGGAGCTGTGTTGATGCAGCATGGTAGAGTGGTGGCTTATGCATCTCGGCAGCTAAAGTCCCACGAGGAGAAATACCCTACCCATGACCTTGAGTTGGCGGCGGTGATCTTCGCGCTGAAGATCTGGAGGCATTATCTGTACGGCGAGAAGTTTGAGGCGTTCACTGACCATCAGAGTTTGAGGTACGTGTTCTCGCAGAGGGACCTGAACCTCAGGCAAAGGCGTTGGATGGAATTCATGAAGGATTATGACTTCACCCTGTCATATCAGCCGGGCAGGATGAATGTCGTCGCCGATGCCCTGAGTCGGAAGGTCACGGTCAGTGCCTTGATGTTGAGGAAGTGGAGGCTCTGGGAACAAGTGCCCGAAGTATCCTTCAGGCTCAAGATTCCCCAGGAGCTAGGGTTGGCAGTGCTTGCGAGTCTGACTGTCACTCCTGCTATCCGTCGTCAGGTGACAGAGGCTCAGCATGCGGACCCTGAGTTGCCCCGGATTCTGGCGATGGCTGATGTGGAACTCGGCGAGGACGGTGCTGTGAGGTTTCGCGGCAGGCTGTACGTCCAGCGGAGGAGCAGATTCGTCGTGCGGTGCTGCGCGAGGCTCATGGGAGCAGGTACACCGTACACCCGGGTGCGACGAAGATGTATCGGAACTTGCGGAGGCAGTTCTGGTAGCCTGGCATGAAGAGAGATGTCGCAGAGTTTGTGGCCAGGTACCTGATCTGTCAGCATGTGAAAGCGAAGCATCAGCGACCAGGAGGTACTCTCCAGCCCTTGGATGTTCCTACGTGGAAGTGGGACCACGTGACCACAGATTTTATGGTGGGGTTGCCGAGGACCACGGGTGGGCAGGACAGTATTTGGTTGCTGGTGAATCGACTGACGAAGGTGACTCGGTTGTTACCGGTCAGAGTCAGCTGGAGCGTGTCCAAGTTGGCTCGTTTGTATGTGCTGCGGATCGTGCCGTTGCATGGGATTCCCGTTTTGATCGTATCAGATCGGGATCCGCACTTCACTTTTGGCTTCTGGAGGAGTTTCCAGCGAGCCCTTGGCACGGAGTTGGCTTTTAGCTCGGCGTATCATCCTCAGTCTGATGGTCAGTCTGAGAGGATCATCCAAACTTTGGAGGACATGCTGAGATCCTGCTGCCTGGAGTGGCAGGGGAGTTGGATTCATCACCTACCATTGGTGGAGTTTACCTATAACAACAGCTATCATTCGAGCATTGGTATGGCTCCCTATGAGGCTCTGTATGGACGTCCTTGCCGGACTCCAATTGATTGGTTTGAGGTTGGTGAGTGTGTTGTGACAGGACCAGAGTTGGTGCAGCAATGCGTGGATGTGGTGCACTTGGTTCGTCAGAACATGTTGGCGGCCCAGAGTCGGCAGAAGAGCTACGCTGACCGTAGGAGGCAGCCTCTCGAGTTTGCCGTAGGCGATCGTGTGTTTTTGAGAGTTTCTCCGATGAAGGGGGTGATGCGTTTTGGACGGCGTGAGAAGTTGAGTCCCCGCTACATTGTTTTTTGAGAGTTTCTCCGAGAAGTTGCTTACCGGTTGCAGTTACCCCTTGAGTTGGCGTCGGTGCATGACGTGTTCCACGTCTCGATGTTACGAAAATATGTGCCCGATGACTCTCATGTGCTCGAGATTGCTGTATGGCCTGAGGTGACTCCAAATCTCTCTCTCCCAGAGTTTTCGATCCGCGTGAAGGATAGGCGAGAGCAGCGCCTGCGGAACAAGGTCATCCCCTTGGTAAAAGTGGTGTGGTAACGGCACTCTGGTGGTGAGGCTTCTTGGGAATGTGAGGACGAGATGCGTCAGCAGTTCCCTTACCTGTTTGAGTGAGTCTTCCTCTTCTTTCCCCTTGGGTTGTTCCCAATTTCGAGAATGAAATTCCCTAAGGGGGGAGGGCTGTAATATCTCGGACCTTTCGGATCCTTCTACGTGGGTTCTAGATCTAGTTTTTTGTAGTGTCTGACTCTGTTGTGTCCGAAATTTCGTTTCGGTCATCTTTCGTGTTCGGTTCGGCGCGATCCGGAGTTGTTTCGGAGGCCCGGAGGCATTCCGCGGCTTTTCCGCGCGTTTTCCGATTTTCAGTGTGTGTTTCGGCAATTCCTTCGGAAACTCGCTGCGTATGAACCGGGTCGTTCACCTGGGCACGAGTGGTACCGTTGCGATCGGTGCGTCCCGAGGATTCCGGAATTATAATTTTCTATTTTTCAGTATTTTCAGTATTTTCTATTTAAACCCCCCATTTTCTTTTCTTTTTCTTCTTTTCTCTTTTCTTCTTCTTCCTTCCTCTCTCTCTCACGCGACCGTGGCCGCCTCTCTCTCTCCTTCTCCCCGTTTGACCGTGCTGACCCCCGTTCCGGCTGCAGACGGCGGCGGTGCGACGGCGCGAGGACGTGGGTGACGTAGTGGCGATCGTGCGGGCATACGGCGAGCGTGGGAAGCGTGGGGAGGCGAGATTCTAACGGCGTTCTTCGCGGCTTCGAGCTCGGATCGGAGCATTTCGTCGCAAACCGGAGGTAGGGTGACGTTCCTTAGCCTCTTGTCTTCCTTCCCCGTGAGTTTCGGCTCGAGACGATGTCGAGAGGGGTTTATTTTGAGCCGGGAAGGGTTGATCATGCTGCGGGGTGAGTTCGTCCGATCCATCGTTTTGAGCCCCGATTTCACGGTTTAAGGGTGTAGGAGCATGCTAGGGGGCTTGGGGGTTCTTCTCTCGCCATTTCCCCCTCCGTGGGGCTTGTTTTGAGGCCGATTGGGCGATTCCGGTGGGGTTCACCGTTTTCGCGCCGGTGAGCGATGTGCGGTCGAACCAGTGACCGCATAACCCTTATGCGGTCCTGTTCGGACCGTTCATTGGCTCGGCGCGCTTTGGCTGGGGCTTGACGCGCAGGGGGCTTGGACGGTCTATCGTGGGACCGCATATCCTAATGTGCGGCCCCACAGCGACCGCCCAACCCTAGGGTTTTTGACCGTTGGTTGTGACCGTTGTGTAGTGCACTGGGATGTGCGGCCAGGAGCTGGCCGCATAACCCTTTGTACGGCCAGGTGCTGGCCATACATCCCCTAGTGCTATGGTTGGATGTGCGGTCTGGTCTTGACCGCACAACCCCTGAACGGCTAAGCCGTAGCCGCTCTTCCCCAAGTGCGGCTAAGGACTAACCGTCCAGGCTTTTTATCGTTGGGAGACGAGCGGCCAGGAGCTGACCGTTCCTCACCCACGTGCGGTCAAGAGCTGACCGCACATCTGTTTGAGCGGTCCTATGTTGGCCGTTCATCTGCCGTTTGGACCCTGGGTGGAACAGTCCTGATCTGACCGTTCAAACCCTTGTGCGGTCCCTGTGTGACCGCACATCCCTGAGCGGCCCAATGTGGACCGTTCACGGGGACGGGTTGCGTCAGCGTGTCTCTCGTCGTACAGAGTGTACCGGGAGATGTCGTTGTCGGCTTTTGTCACCGTGCGACGGGGCCGGTGAGTGGGGTGGTCCCCGTGCGTCGTCGGCTGCGGGCGTCATTTTCCGTGACTTGAGAGTCTACTCCTTCAGTGACCCTCCACTAGTCGTAGCCTACCAGTACGCGTATGCTGGTCGCACCAGGGAGTGGTGTACGGGTTGACCCTTAGAGACGATTCGTGGACCGGTTACCGTTGGGCCCCACGTCTTGCAGCTAGACTCCGGCTGAGGGGGAAACCGGTCAGAGGGCCAGACCAGGGACGCGCGGTTTGTGTGTGCACACGTGGTTGGGGGCAGTTGGACCCACGTCAACGGGCATGACCCCAGCTAGTCACTTGTTTGTGGTTACTTGTACGGTGTTCGCGCCTTTGGTAGGAGCTACCACGTCAGGCGGTTCACCTGCGGTGCGGTGTAAGTCGTCAGGGGACGCTACCAGCTGTCCTTCTAGTGGGAGGTACTCCTGTCGAGTACGGAGTGTCAGACTGTCAGTTTCGTGGCTTTGACCTTCGGATTTTGCCGGGTCGACCGTTGAGCTTCGGTTGTCTCACCGTGGCACGTGTGCCGGTTTACGTGCCGTAGGGTCTTTGTTGTGTAGAGTACAGGGCTTTCCTTTCCGAGGTACTCTCCTACCGCTAGCGTAGTGGTTTCCCGTTTTACGAGGTAGGGTTCGAGTGATCCCTACTGAGTCTCATTCCGAGACTCATTCCCTGCGTGTTTTCACCATGTTTCAGGTGAGGCGCCGCCCCGGGGGAGCGTGTCTGGGGTGCAGCGTGGTGCGGGTGCCCAGAGGTAGTGCCAGAGGTCAGAGTCGGGGTATGCCCCGTGTAGCTGTACTTTTCTTTCTGGTCTCTGTACTAGTTGTGGACTGTTGTTGTTATTTTGTGGACCATGTAAAATGCTAATTTATTTCCTGCTTAATATTATAACTGTTTAATTTCTGCAATTACTTGTGATACTTGTGTAGTTTTCACACCATCCTTCTAACCCTTCCGAGTCTTCGGACTCGTGGGTGGCGGTGCGAGTCTCAGGTTATCGGGCCTTCCCGGTAATCGGATTCTCGGGTCGTTACAACAAGCAACTCTCTAACTCTCGCTACCACCCTCCTGATCATCTCTCTCCTCCCTCCTCTGACGGGGATCCCTAGGGGGCCTCCGCGAACTCTGAGAGGCGGTGCTCGCCTCGCCCTGTGGTGGCACGCCAGCCTCGAAGGCGTGGCGACGCTCCTCGGCCGAAAAAACCAGAAAGCTGCCCATGGAGAAAGAACCAGACTTACGAAGTCGCGCCCCGCGCTCCTTTGCCCTCTGATACCGCTACTCACTCTCCCGAAGCCTCCCCTCCGCCGTGCCGAGACTCAATCAGAGCTCCATCAGCTAGGCCTCCAGAGCCCTCCTCTCGTCCCAGTCTCACAGTCGCTCCGCCCTCCTGTCCTCCCTCTCTCTCTCCCTGTCCCCCCTCTCTCTCTCTCTCATCGCCTCTCTCCTTGACAGCTCAAGGGCAATCCGTAACTCCAGTACGTCGTGAGGAAGCTCCTCAGCCTCCCGCCGTCGCTCCTCCCCCAGCTCCGCTATCCAGGCGTCACGCTCTGCCGCCCATGCGTCGCGCTCCTGCTCGGCACGGACCGCACGAGCCAGGGCATCTCGAATCTCCGCCACCTGTCAAAGGCCGCGTGCACCATAAGAGAACCGTGAAGGGATAAAAGCATCTAGAAGGAGAGTTGGGGTCAAGCAAGAACTCACTTGAGCCGCGCGGTCGAGCTCGGCCTCCTCAGCCCGGGCCACCGCGTACGCCAGCTGCTCCTGAAGGGCAGAAACCTCCGGAGGAGGGCTCCACAAACTGGAACCCGCTCCACCAGTCATTCCGACTGCCGCTGCTTGATGGGCCCGTTGAAACACGGAACAAATGACATTCAGAGGCTAAGCATCGAAATCCAGGTCAAAAAAAAAATGCATTGCATAGACTCACCAGGATCTCCAACTCCTGTCGAATGGCCACCAACTGCCGCTTGGCGTCTGCCAGCTGGGCCCGCAGGTCAGCAATCATGTTATCACGAGCATCCTGCATTGCATATAGGTTAGTATCACATATGTATACATATAGAAAAGGAAAACATTGTCATTTCACGCTTACCGCTGCCGCACCACCGAGGAAGAGGCGCTCCCCGTACGTGGCCCGGTACCGTCTCAAGTAGTCAGTGCTGTCCTGTACATGGGACACCACTGGGACCCCGCCCTACTGCCAGTCATGGTACTGTACAGGGAAGCGCATACGTCAGTCCACGATCTTTGCCTTCCCCTTGGTCTTCCGCCCGATACGGACCGGCTCATCTACGTCAACCCACTCCTGGGATAGCCCAACGTCCTCGTGACCAACCTGAGCCGCAGCGGCTCGATCTCGTTCAGGCAATGGACCCACACGTCCCGCCCGAAACGAGGACGACCCGCTACAACCCAAGGCTGGTTAGCGTCGGCCATGACCAGGTTGGGCCTCCACACCACCTACATCGTCGTACATGCATCATATTAGTTACCATTTTTACTCAATTAAGCCATATGCATCAAAACACAAAAATTATACGCATCATACCATAGCCTCGGGGTACTCGCTCAGCTCCCGACGAAGCGACACCAGCTGGTAGCCGTGGGGTGCCGCGACCATGACCGGCCTCCACCGTCGTGCCAGAAGCACGGCTCTCCCGTTCCCCTGTCTGGCTCTTCCCATCGGGAAGTAGTAGTAGCTCCACACCTGCATCCATTATACATCATTAGCACGAATAATTGCATATTTAACTACGGTAAAATGCATAAATAAAATGTTTACCTGGAGAAAAGGTGTGAAGCCGCTGACTATCGTCTCCCTCTCTGAAGTCTGGGAGAGATCGGCGATCAAATGAGAAAGCAGAGCCGCTCCCCACGCATAGTCCCCCACTCTGTCCAGGTCCGCCAGGATCCCGAGGAAGCAGCAGTGGATGTCGTCCCCATTCCTCCCCAGCAGAAGGCGGCCCAGGAAAAAGAAAAGGAACCTCCGGAGGTCTAGATCTACCAGCTCTCGCTCGCTCGGGTCCTGGGTGAAAGATGCGCGGGCGTCTTCCTCTAGTCGTGTCAGAAACTCCGCCCCAGTCTCGCTCACCCGCTGGCGCGGGTCACCAAATCCGAGCGCCTCCATAATCTCTACCCTGCCGACCACCCTGCTGTTCCTGTCGGTCGCGCTCGTCTCTAGCCACAGCAAGTCTAAGGCACTCTCTCGGTAATCGGGGTAAGTGACCCCGCTGACTGTCTCTCCGTCCACTCGTAGCCCGATGATCCAAGCTACGTCCTCTAGTGTCGGCACCATGTGTCCCCAGGGCATCAGGAACGCCCGGCTCGGCACGTGCCACCGCTCCCTCCACGCCTGGATGAGAGGAAGGTCAAGCCGGAAGGGCTCGATCCTCAGGAAGGCTCCAAAATCCATGGCGTCCACCCGCGCCCTCTGGAAGTCCGGCAGTCTCCGGTACGCTGCCACCACCAGGGACCAGCTGATCCGGCTCTTCATCACGCCCTGCACACCACAAAACAAACAAAAAAAGGAACACATCAGAGTCATGAATAATAAACAACAACACTGTACATAATATTTATTTATTTTTTATTTTAAAAATACACACACACACACACACATATATATATATATATTTTAAAGGCGTCCAGCCCACTGGACGCTTTATTTTTTATCTTCTTTATTTTATTTAAAAATAAAAAATTAAAAAATAAAAAAAATCATGAAGGCGTCCAATTACGTAGACGCCTCCATATTTTTCATTTAATTATTTATATAATAACCCCCAAAAAAATATAAATTAAAATAAAATAAAAAAAAGAAAGGATGGAGGCGTCCAGGCCCCTAGACGCCTCCTTTCCTCACACTCCCCCCACCTTCTGAACACTGTCTCTCGCCCCGTTTTACGCCTGATAAAGTAACAAATTGGAATTCTAAGGGGCTTACCGGGTCGTGCTCATCCTCCCCCGCGTCGCCGGGGCGCTCAGGACCCTCCACGGCCAAGGGAAGTGCCTCCTCTTCCGCGGCAACCTCCTCCTCCACGGCAGCCTCCTCTGCATGATCCCTCGACTTCCTCGGATGACGAGCAAGTCGTTTCCGCTTCTCTCCACCCTGACTCGGGCCTCCTTGCTCCATTAGGAACTGAGAATGGGTCGTTCAGAGTAGAATGAGTCGTTGGAATGAACAGTGAAAGAGAAAAGGGGGTGGGAGCCCCCTTTTATAAAATTTTGTCCCTCATTGGGGCGTCCAGGACGCCCCCTTAAAAAATTTTTTTTTAAAAATAAAAAACCGTGGGGCGTCCAGGCGCCTGGACGCCCCCATAAAAAATTTTTAAATAAAAAAATTCAAAAACATTGGGGCGCCCAGACCCCTGGACTCCTCCATCAAATTTTTTTTTAAAAAACAATTCAAAACACTGGGGCATCCTAGCCTCTGGACGCTCCCATAAAAAAATTCAAAAAACGTTGGGGCGTCAAGGCCCCTGGACGCCCCCATAATTTTTTTTTTAAAAAAAATGCAAAAATATTGTGGCGTCCAGGACGTCCAGGCCCCTGGACGCCCCCATATAAAAAAATGTATATATAATATATATATATATATATATATACATACGATCATAATATGAATAAATAAAAAAAAGAATAAAAATAAAAATAATAAAATGATTCAAAGGGGAACAGTGGTCTAAAATGTCAAATTCTAGATTTTATCCCATTAGAAAGTAAAGTGAGCTACATCAGGGGCTTAGGCGCTTTAGGCCTTAACTTCCCCAGTTCGGTTACATAAGCCCTCCACAGGTCGCATTCTTCCCCAACATGCGCTAATGCCTTTCCCGCGACACTTGTCTTCCAGTGTGCTTTAATGACCTTCGCTTCCTTCGCATCCGCTTCCGTACCCAACTCCCTCTTCTTCAAAGGAGCGATGCCTGTTAGCAGTGGGAACGAGTGGCGTGGAATGCCGATCTGGAGGCAGCACCGATGTGCGTTGTAAAGAACAAACTCAGTCGCGCCGATCAGTTGGAGTTCAGCTCCGGGAGAAGACCCCATGAGGAGTTCAAGTGAGAGTAGACATGCCGGTGCACAAGTGAAGAAGCTTTGTGTCATGGTCCTGAAGTGAGAACGCCAGTCTTCACGTTTCCTCAGCCACGGAACACGGTTCGCTATGGTACCACCGAAGCCTAACACGTCGGCTATATGATGAAGGGGGCTTTGTTGGAAGAGCTTCGAAGCAGTCGGCATCCCCTCACGATGGTCAAATTTGAAGTGCAAATCAACCCAGCAATTCAGAACAAGTGCACAACCGAAAGGAGGTTTACCCATGCTGGAGGCGGTAAGGCCACTATAAAGATAGGCAAGGACGGCGGGTCCCACCCTCTTTCCACTCCAAATCCCACAGATGCCACTCAATTGGTCTTCTTCCACTATGTTGTCGATATAAGGAAACAAGAGAGCACCTGCCAGACAAATAGTGAACCCTTTCATGATTCCCTCCAAGTGGTCATCGTCTGGCGACCCTCTCAGAGCATCCATGACCCAATCCGCAAGCCTTTGCAGATCAATCCCCTTTTGAGCCCGGACCTTCCTAGCAGCACCAGGCGGCATAAAGCTCCCAAGGACACTCTCGGAAGTCACCCTTGTCAGCATCCGCATAGCCTTTATCTTCCCGTCACTCTTGAATTTCTTCAGTCCGAGCAGAAGTTCCACCTCCTCGAGGAGGATGCTCGCCTCGAAGGTCGGGAAAATGAAAGTGTGGGTATGGAGATGCCAGATCTTCACTAGTGCGCCCATAGCCGCCCAGTCCATGTGAATCCTCTCATAGTGCTTGGCATGAATAAGGAGCCCCTGAAGATGGCACCTTGAGAGTATGACCCTCATGTCAATAGAGATGTTGGAAGTTAACTTTGAGAGCCACGGAAGTTTGGAAAATTTCCTCGGGCCTGGGAAGAGTGGATATGGTTGGAAAGAAGAAGAGAAAAGAAAAGAAGTGAGAAGAGAGTTCACGTGGAAAATTTGAAATAAATCAGCTTACCATATGCGACTAGATCGTCCCACTCAGATGACCCTCGAGGTCGGAGAGTCGCCTGATCTCGCTGCTAGGCCTGCCCCTCTTCATAACGCGGGAATACTCTCCTTCCATCCTGAAATCCCTAAATTCTCCTCTCCTTCTCCTCATGAGCTTTCAAAACTCTCCTTGGTGCATTTGGATGAACTAGCCTAAGGGAGGTACTTATAGGAAAGGAGAGACGCTACAGGATGAAACATGTCACATCAGTGGTCAGTCGTCGGATTTTTGTCTAGATCTCCTTGCACTGTGGTGCGATTCTGTTGTAATTCTACTGCTTTCTGATGTATTTAATGTTGGTCTGTGCAGGTTTTACTAACGAACATCTTTGTCCCATCTTGTGTACCGTCTTTCGGTGTTTGGTCCCACCATGTCATGCATCATACTATACGATATCTACGCTATTAGAATGCGTCAAAGACCTTGCGACCCGAACGAATCTGAGATTTGAGTTCCCCTTTAACAAAAACGGTGATGATTCAAGAAGAATTTGGGTTGTACGGATAGGCCGTTAACTTGTGGTAGCATGGGGACGACGGTTCCGATCAGTGAAATGGTGCGTGGACAAACGGGCCCTGGCTCAGTATCAGTTCACCGAACGGGTATCCTGATCCATTCTTAACGAGTTGACAATATTATCCTCGACTATTTTCTATTTTAGTTTGTTTTAAATTTCTCTTTAAACCCAACCTGCATTCATATAGGACTTTGAATTTATTACGGAAGATCATTCAAGTGATTCGATTGTGAAAGCCGTTGTGCTTCAAATCTTACAAATATGAAATATTCCACTCTGAATGAAATACTGAGTTTCCTTGAAACGGCCCTACGCTGCTCTTCCAAAGGAGACCCTTGTTTGGACAGACCCTCAGATATTCCTTTACTTTTTACCTTATTTGACCCACCTTGGCCGCAGCACTTCCACATTGTCTGGTAACCGCTCCCAAAAGGTGAAACCTGCAGGTTTACGACCCAGGTACTTCCACACCGAGAAGTTAGTCTCCTTTATTTTCGTGCCTGAGCACACATCTCACCCTCCCTTATTTGATCTCCATCCAAACAATCGTCAAATTTGAAAGACCTTCTTCAAGGTCGCCTCATTGAAACTACATGAAAGAATCCAAACAGTAATGTCAAAAGCGTGTCTCATCACACCTTGGCATCAACTTATCAGTCCATTCCCACTCCATTTCACTCCACTTCGATACCATTCCATTACGTGACTCCCTTGCAAAGCAGACGCCAAGGCGGGGCAGCTGTAGACACGCTATTTCTGACATCTCCTGAGAAAATCTCATATTACTATGCGACGTCCCGCAGCGGCTTTCGCATTTTGAATCGCTTGAGTGCTTCCTATTCTTGAGTCTTCTTCCACTCCTGCAACATCCGGAAATCGTCTCGTTGCGGAAATCATGCGGCATTCGGACGGCATCACCCCCAATCGGACACATCGGAAGTTTCCGGAACCAGGAGAATGTCTGGCGGACGGCTACCGACGTCGTTTCGAGGGATCGGGGGGGGGGGGGGGGTCTTCATATATAAAATCATGGAGGCGTCCACTTGCCTGGACGCCTCCATCAATGTAAAATAATAAAATAATAATAATATTAATAATGATAAAAAATAAAACATAAAAAAATAATTTCATGGAGGCGTTCAGGTCCCTGGACGCCTCCATCATTTGGCTCAAAAGCGCCCCCTGTGCGCTGGTCGGTTTGTCGGTTGAGAAAAAATCTAAAATGTGAAGACGTCCTGCCAAGTAGACGCACCCATTCATGAATCACGGGCGCCGATCAAAACCACGCGTTGTGCCAAACCGCGTGCGGCCTTCGGCGGGGGTTCGGTGGGCTTTTATGGAGGCGTCCATTTTTCTGGACGCCTGCTTTAAAATATTTGAAATAAAAAAATAAAAATAATATAAAATATTATTTTTACCCTGATGAAGGCGTCCAGGGTCCTGGACGCCTCCATCCTCCGGAGCCCTATAAATAGAGACCCCCCCAGTCCGAAGAGAGCTTTTGAGAGGTCCGATAGGCTGCTGGAGCCCAGAGGCTGCCGGAGCCATTTCTAATCCGTGGGGTCTTTTGTAGGGGGAGGTTCTGAAAATGCGCCGAAAATGCACAAATTCAGAAAAATACGTAAAAATAGACGAAACGACCGGCTCGAAGAGTACATCGTCGCTGTAGCATCCACGAGTTCGAGAATTGACAAACAAACTCACCGTAGGGTTCCGTAACTAGTACGAGAGAAAAATCCACACGGCTCGTCAAACTCAACTCGGAAGCCACAAAAACGAACTGAAACTCAACGAAACCAATCCGAAACAGATCCGAAAGATCCAGTAAGTCCTGCAAAGGATCCAGCAAAGATCCACCAAGGATCCAGGGCATTACACCGAAACCTCCTTTAAAAAATTTTACCCTCGAAATTAAGGACTAACAAAGGAGAAGCAAGGGAGAACAACCCAGCAGCATAAATCTCGAAAAACACAGCTCAGAGGAACACTGTCAGATCACAATTACAGGTACACACTCTAGCTTCCAAGACAGCAAGTCCACAGCACGAGTATGGCACCAAAGTGAACACATCTGACACCTCCGAAGCAATGGCAACGTCGCTTACGTCTCACCAGATAAGAGACACGACTGCCACAACAACCGAGAATCAACACCGAAAAACACAATAACAGCACGGCAAGCAGCAGCTTACACCAGGAGACACAGTCCTTACAGCTGACAGCTCGCAACGTCATCGGCTCGAGTGCCAAAGGCGACAGGGAACACCTGGCACACAGAACGCCAACGACCACAACAACACTGGACCACAGGCACAATCAAGTCAGTCCTCACTCAGATATCACATCTGATTAAGTCGCAAGCTAACTCTACCCAAGAGAAAGGGAGTACAGCAAGCTAACTGACAACACGATGGTCCAAGACAAGAACACAAAATCATAAAGAAACAGCGCCAAAACAACAACACAACGGCAACACCTGCAGGATTCCGGCTCCGTACAACACACAGAACCAAGGAACACAACTGCAAGCAGGGTCACACACGGCACAAGAACAGCTGAACCCACGACCACAAGGACATGTCACGCATCAGACTGCTCACCAAGAGAAGACCCACAACAACGAAAAATGACAATAATCTCGGGGAACGCATCTCAAGGACTACAAACACGCCTCAAGAGCATGACACCCAAGAAAGAAAATACAGAGTAGAGGGTACTCAATCAGCAAGGAATGCCGACAAATTTCCCAACACTCGCAAATGCCGATGCCAACACAAGAAAACCACCAACAATGGCACGGCAACAGACGACATCAAGGCACAAGAAGCCAAGACGAAGTCATATCGAGAATGAACAAATCTCTCGACAAATGGGTAGCTAGCCCACACACTTCAGCCGCACTCTCAACAACATGCACAGGCAACGAAATAACCTCGGTAATCGCACCTCAGCACACACCAGGCGCCATCGCAATCAACAAAGATCGCAATTCACACGCCACGAGCACCGATCCTACGAACAACCGATCACAAAGAGCCTAAGTGCAACAGGAGAAGAGCACTAGCTTCAGCACAAAGCACAAGGAAAGCATCAATCTCAGCTTACCTTAACATCCTGAAACGATAAATGAGCCTTCACAAGACATCGGCCGTCAGACACAGCACGACAACAACAGTGCACGACAGCTCTTAACACCATCATGGAGTCCAAAGCCAAGCAACCGTACAACAAGAAACAGATCAAGCTCAAAAATAAGGCTGTCCACACTTAAGCAGATACAGGACAAAGGCAACACCAAGACAGTAATTCCAAGGCAAATCTCGAAAAAGATTCCACCAGAAGGGACGAGAAGTAAGAAGCTCAATCACAAAAGCTCGCCAGGAAGAGAAAATCATAGGCTCGCCCGAGCAACTTCTCTAACACGGAATCTAATCGAGCACTTCAACAGAAGCGAAACACATCAGGATCTAAACAGACTCAAGCTGGGACAATCAAAGCAACGTAAGAACGTGCATGGCCATCACACCAACACTAAAAGTCATAAGCCACATGAGCAAAATTCAGAAAACAGCTCGAACAGTGCACTACAGGTTCATGCCAACCGACAAACACTGCCAAGTGCAACACGATCGAGACCAACTTCAAAAATCGAACAAGGCACCGCGTCATACCCAGACGAGAGCAAAACCATCTCGTACAGTGCCAACCAAGCACGCACAAGACCACATCGCAAAGAACACCGCGATAAACCATCGCAACACCTACGCCAGCAAGAGACTGTACTGGACCTTGAGGACTCTGGTAACTATATATCTGGATTTCCATGTATCTCACACGACAATGATCTGATAGCTCAGAAAAGAACTCCGAACATCTCAGAACACTGCTCTGATACCACTCTGTAGCGACCCGGATTCCGGATACCCGCTGCACCCGGTAAAAATACCGAATACACGTGATACCAAATGGGACCCGCGAGGCCTCCCAAGCGCGGGAAAGCGCCGAAGGGAAAAAGGAGTGTGTGGAATACATTGAAGTCAGCAGATATAACAGTAAGCAATTAAATTTCATTAGCTCGGATTACTAAAGTAGCAGAAATAAAATTACTTTTTCATTAATAATTTCAACAATTACAATTATACCCCAGAGTCAAGTCCTAAGGAAAGACAACAAGTACAGTCTGACAGAAAAGAAACGTACACAGAAGTCGGGAGAAGCCCGACGCACGTACACCTGGAAGCTACAGCAAACGCGCACCTCCAAGAGCAGCAGTGGCAGACGGCGAAACCCACCTGAAAAGCAGGGGTGAGTCTCAATAGAAACTCAGTAGGGGTCACGCGGATCCCCACTGGCAAATGCGCTAAGCAACGGAAGCGACAATAAAACAGCAGGTGTAGCAAAGCAGGAAAAGCTACACTACAAAGCTGTAAAACTACCACTAAAAAGCAGTAAAGGAACAGACGGGTAGCAGGAGTAGGGAACAAGCAAGAGAGGGGAGGAAACCGCACTAAACAAGCGGCTGCCGAACTAACCTCGGCACCCCAAACTACTCCAGATAGAAGGCAACAGACGGTTGACCCTAAACTCACACAGCAGGGTTCACCAGTCCGTCGACCAGCCCAAATAAACGAGGTCTAGACAAGACCCAGACAAACGACAAACAAACACGACCAGAAACGTCGTGTACGAAGCCCCTCGCACGACTAGGACAGCGTGCAGACGACAGAACACTAACCTCGAGTACAGCCACGAACGGGCAACTCGCAAAGGTCACAGCGCGCAAGAAAACGCGAGAGTCACGAACCAAGTGACAGGAGCACCCTCCCACTAGAGAACAGCCAGATGCGTCCACTGACGACTTACACTGCGCCACAAGTGTCATGTCACTCAAGGACAAGACACACCAAGAACCAAGTCCGAGGAACAACAGTTCCAATGAAACATGGCACCACAGCACAAGACTACAGCACCAACTACGAGTGACTAGTCAGGGCCACGCCCGTCGGCGCAAGTCCCCAGTCCCTGACCACGTGTGCACACACTGACCACCACCTAGGCCAAGCCTCTAGCTAGTATTCCCCTCGGTAGGACGCTACCGTTGGCCGGGGCCCACGGAACTAGCTTAAGAACCGTACGTACCAAACGCAACAGGAAAACCCCTCCACCACTCCCGGTGGGTCGGCAAAAGCCTAGGGCTACAACTAGTGGAGGCTCACAAGGCACAAACTTCGAAACACAGGTGCCAACGCACAGACAGTCAAAGGAAGACTCGTCTCGTGCACCCCAAAGCACCAAGGTAGCTAAACAACCGCCAACAGACTCAGGACCAGGCAACTAGACCTACAACGTAACGATCCCTGAGTCGGACGACTCAAAGGCAAGATCGTCACAAACAGCGGAACAAGCTGCCAATCGGTCTAATCCTAAGCCAGAAGAAACCACGCTCCGCAGAAAACGACACACGGAGACCTGAGGGAAACGCCAAGAACCCTCAGCACGACTGGACACGCAAACGGAGGTAGAGGAACACCTCGAAGTATCCAGAAGCAGTGTCTCGAGTCGGACACAACCACCGAGACACGCACACACAAGGTCACACGTCAACCATTGGGTCACACCGGGTTGACCTGAACCAAACAACAGCACACAAAAAGTAGGATAGAGGATCCTACCTCAAGCAAGAAGACTCTTGGCTACCTTACAACATAGTCTTAACCCTCATAGGACGTCAGGAGACATCCACGGGACAACGGGTAGACCACAAGGATAGCTAAAACAAGCCGAAACCGAAATCACGGAAATTGGAGCACAAGGGATGTAACGCACCACCCTAGACCGCTACTAGCAAATAACGGTCTAGACCTAGGCCGTTACACACCAAACGACGGTCGGACGACAGGCCGTCGCTCACACCACCTAAACCACTCTAAAGCACAAACACACGAAGCAAGGCCAAGTAACGCACAAGGCCAAGCGCGTTACAAACAAGCAACGGGGCAGGGGAGACACGTCAGAGCCAAACGACGCATAGGGGCAGGCGCGTTATTCTCGACGTGCACAGCCACCCTCAACCCAGTACAAAACAACAAACGACGGCCAGGAGCAGGTGCGTTGTACCACAATGACGCATGGGGGCACATCCGTTATATCCAACGGGCATAGCCACCCAAGCTCGGCCAAACTGAATGTAACGGCCAGGGGCAGGCGCGTTACACACAAACAACGCACGGGGGCACGACCGCTGGAGGCACCGCCTCAACAGGTCAAACGTCGGTCAAACAGCAAGTAACGGCTAGGACCAGGCGCGTCACTTTCCTCTAACGCGCTGGGTCAAGCGCGTTAGTTCAACCGACTCAACCCCAAAACAAAACGACAAAGAGGAAGTAACGCGCTAGCCTAGGCGCGTTACAAGGAAGCGACGTGCCACCCTAGGGCCGTCACTTACCCAGAAGCCAGCAAACTCGAAAACGCCTAAACAAATGGCGGTCTATCGTAGGGCCGTCAGAGCCAAATAACGGCCACTGAAACGACCGCTACGTCGGTCACGGCGGGAAAACAGAGGAACGGCCGAATCGGCCCGTTCCACGCCCCATTCACGCCGAAACGCAGGGGATACAAACCCAAACGACAAATAACAACATCATGGGACTCCAAACCCCACATGCAAGCTCAAAAATGCAAGATCCGGGCGATTTAGACAAATCGACCCTAAGTGGGTCACCGAGGTTCCCGGGCTTCTACCGGCCTCGAATGAACACCAAATCACACGAAATCAACGTGGACGGGATCCTAACATCCCTGCGGTTAGTTAGAAGCTAACTACGCCGCAAAGGGTCACCGTTTACCGGCCGACCCTAAAAACCACGAAAATCACGGTTTAGGCAAAACAAGCCCAAACTCGACCGTTTCCTAGCCGAACGCCGTGCAATGGCAGGGAAAACGGAAAGGACGAAGTAAGGATCAATCACCCTACCTCCACCGAAGAAACCGCGCCCCGAAGGGACTAAACCACGCCGAAATCCACTTGCGAACCGATTTCACCGGCTCTGAATCCACCGTTCGGGATCGCCCCAGAATCGATCCGATCCTTGCTCCATCGCGCACCTAGTCAGCTCCACAGCCTCGCCACCTCGCCCCTGGATCGCTCCGTCTGCAGCCGGGGCCAAAGAGGGGGGAGAACGAGAGAGAACGGGAGAGAGAGAGAGGCGACGGCGGCGAATGAGAAGGAGGAGAGTGGAAAAGAAAAGAAATAGAAAAGAAATAAGGAAATTTTCCTAATTTCTGAAAATTCTGAAAATGCGCCGAAAATACATAAATTCAGAAAAATACGTAAAAATAGTCGAAACGACCGGCTCGAAGAGTACATCGTCGCTGTAGCATCCACGAGTTCGAGAATTGACAAACAAACTCACCGTAGGGTTCCGTAACTAGTACGAGAGAAAAACTCACACGGCTCGTCAAACTCAACTCGGAAGCCACAAAAGCGAACTGAAACTCAACGAAACCAATCCGAAACAGATCCGAAAGATCCAGCAAGACCTGCAAAGGATTCAGCAAAGATCCACCAAGGATCCATGGCATTACACCGAAACTCCGCCGGATCTCGCCATCGGCACATCCAATAAGCCAATTCTCTCCCCCTTTTTCTCCGTAGTTCTTTGCGTTCATCATTTCACATCCTCTATCTCCCTTCATAAGGGAGCCTTCTCTTATATACTTCTTGCATTCATCATCGCATTTTCCTCCTACTCGAGTCCGAGAGAGGTTTAAAATCACACCAACTAGGTGTGTGTTCTGTCACGATTTCGTTATTTTCTTCGCAAGGGATTGATACTACACTGCCATTTTCTAATTCTGTTTACCAATTGTTTGTTATTTTGCAAGGGTAACTGAAGAAAGCCCTCTCCATCGGCCGGCCGAAGGGGGAGGAAGAAGCAACCCGCCACTTCCTACTAGCGAGGTAGGCGCGATCACTATTTATTTTGGGGTCTTTGGCCCCTGGCGATCACATCATATTCTCGAGGCCGCGGCGAGTCATTTCCCGCAATGGCCGTTTGAATTCTGCTTGTTTTTATATCTTGTTATATCTCTTATCTGCTCATATTCTCGAGGCGAGTCATTTCCCGCAATGGCCGTTTGAATTCTACTTCTTTTTATATCTTGTTATATCCATTATCTGCTCATATTCTCGAGGGCGCGACGAGTCACTTCCCGCAATGGCCGTTTGAATTCTGTCCTCCTACTTGTATATCTTGAACTGCTTCTATATCTACTTGCTATATTCTCGAGGCCGCGGCGAGTCACTTCCCGCAATGGGCGTTTCAATTCTGTCCTCCTACTTGTATATCTTGAACTGCTTCTATATCTGCTTTCTATATTCTCGAGGCCGCGGCGAGTCACTTCCCGCAATGGGCGTTTGAATTCTGTCCTTCTACTTGTATATCTTGAACTGCTTCTATATCTGCTTGCTATATTCTCGAGGCCGCGGCGAGTCACTTCCCGTAATGGCCGTTTGAATTCTGTCTTTTCGTTTGTATATCTTGAATTGCTTCTATATCTGCCTGCTATATTCTCGAGGCCGCGGCGAATCACTTCACGCAATGGCCGTTTCAATTCATGTTATTTAATTCTCGCACCATTCCCATCTCCCGAGGCCGCGGCGAGTCACTTCCCGCTATGGCCGTTTAACCCCCATATCTTGCTATATTACATTTGCCCCGCTCGCCCCGCCGGAGTAATCTCCCGTGGTGACCCCTTCTCTTTTCTCTTATTTTTGTGTTGCAGCAAACAAAACGAGCCCGCGCGCTTCGCGTCATTTCTCGACCGCGTGACGTCGCTCACAGACCCTTCATCACACTCATTACTCTAATGAACATTATCAATCAAACTTTCCAATAATGAGGTGGGAAGATCAAATGTAAATGTTTCCAGCCCGACCCTTTCATCGTAGGTCAGATCAAAGGTGGATTTCTCTAAGACGGACCCATCATCACACTCATCACTCAACTGAAGATTATGAATCAAATTTCCCAGAAATGAGGTCGATAGATGAAATGTAAATTTTTTCAACAAGGCCCTATCATCATGTTCTTCCAGGGGAGGATGATATTCAGAATTTGTTGTCTTTAAATCTCCAAGATTGTTGATTACAAAGCCATCCTCCTCGTCATGTATATCCTCAATTGAGTTGTGTGGGCCACTATTTTTCACAGTGATATTCTCAATCTCAAAACATTCATAGGAGGGGGTGACGATATCAATATGATCATTTTTATACTTCAATCCGCCCCCTACTTCCTTCCCGCCCTCCATCATGGTATTACGAGTGCACTCTCCCTCACTCTTAATAGTTATATCTTGAGCCAAAATGACAGACATCAGATCATCATCATCAACATTCACGTATGGAGGGGGTTGGTTGAATGTTGAAGAAGGGCCATGGTAAGTAGACTGAGAGTACACGACTTGAGGTTCAAAGTAGTGGCCCGGTGAATCACCCCTAATATCGATATTGTTTTGAATGTTTGGGTGAGATGAGTTGAGCTGAAGTTGATTACACATGGGCTGCTCGTGAGTTTCTTGGGGTGAAGGTGTAGACAAATGGGCTTGAATTGGTTGGTCCGTCCAAGGTAAATTTAGGTGAGTACTCCAGCCAAGATTAGAATCTTCTGAAAGGGTATCATACTTGGGCTGAGAGAACCCTAAGACATTTTCGACTTGAGCTTGGATGACCAGTGGGAGTTGGGCTGTAGTAGGACAGTGATTCACATGGTGAGTGAGACTGGCACAGAAATCACATGTTTCCTTGTGAGTTTGGATTAGATTTTAGGTCTATCTAGAAAGTCATACAGATTATTTATGAGATGAGATTGAGACATGATTCATCAAATTTTCACTCAAAATTTCAAACAGATCATACGCCTCATCTTCATTCTTATTCATGAACGTCCCTTCGCAACATGTATCCACCATTTATCTATCAAGATCAGATAATCCCTCATAAAATGTAAACATAATTTGCCATTTAGGTAACCCATGATGTGGACATTGACGTAACAAATCTTTCAACATTTTTCGAGATTCATAAATTTGCTCGTCTGAAAACTTAGTAAATCCCGAAATTGTCATTCTCATAATGTTGGTTCGGACTATGGGGTAAAATTATTTTAAAAAATCTAACTGCATATCCTCCCAAGTCTTAACAATTTTTTCAAAACTTCTTAACCAACATTTTACTTTATCCTTCAATGAGAATGGAAATAAGATCAACTTAAGGGCATCATCACTAAAATTTTAGATTTTAACCAGCGAGTAAATTTCTTAAAAATCATCTAGATGCTCATAAGGATTTTCATTGGGTTTCCCATAAAAAGATGAGAGCATCTGGATGATATTGGGGCTAATCTCATAATGATCCACCAGAATGTCAGGTAGTTTAATACAAGTGGAGGGTTTATAAGTAGAAGGAATAAAGTGTTCCTTCATGGGCTTGGGTTTCTCTCAAAGATAGATGGCCATAAAAAAAGGTCGGATCCCTAAAAGATTTGTTCAATTTTTTTTCAACAATTTTTTTTCAATTTTATTCAATTTTTGTTCAATTTCTTTATTTTATTTTCCCTTTATTAATTTTTTTGTTTTATTCACTTTTTTATTAGGATTAGAAAATCATAATTTTTTTGAAACTAACACAGACTCACACGAAGAGAGAGAAGATGAGTATTTTTTTTATTTTTTTATTTTTTTATATACACAAACAAGTTAACACATAAATTACCTGACGACCTAGATGCGACTCAGATCTACAAATGAGATTTCACAAAATGACCAAAATACAACTTAAGTTCACCCTCAAAATTTTCACCGACCAGATAAGGGGTGGGGTACTGGGAGGCTCCCCCTACTTTCGTAGGGACCTAATTATGTCAAATCACTAGCCCGCTTAAGGCGTTTACCATCCGACCGTCTTGCCTTAGGCACTGATTTTCACAAGAGGGTAAACTCAAATCACACTAAAATCACAGTGTGACCATAGGGCCAATGTCTACTGATTTTTATTTAAGGCTTAGGTCATACAAAGATGAAAGGAGAAATGCTGTTTTTGGGCTAAAGAAAGGTGATGAAATTTCCACCTTATGTTATTTAGGGGTATTACCCTTAGAGTATTTTGAAATTAAATGCACACCATAATTTTAAACAAGGGATTCTTATGTAATATGTATGTTATAATATGATAAGTAGAACGTACATTGCCCCTCACAATCTCCAAAATGTAATACAGAGATTAAATAACAAAAAATCCTATGCTAAATGATGCATGGCCTAGAACATGGATGATGTGGTTTCTATTCTTGATTGAGATTTTTTTATTTTTGATGCAAGTGTTATTTTTTTTGTTAACGAAGCTATCTAGCCAGCACATTTTTTTGAGATTTTTCAATATAAAAACTAACAAAATACATAGGATAAATTAAATCACAAGAGGGAAGATTGATATACTTACTTGGATTACGATCGTTCATCCTTTATTTTAGTTTTAATTTTTTTCAGAGATTATTTTTTTAAAATTTTTTAATTGATGTAAATAAATAAAAATTCAACTAAAATGCACGAATAATATGCATCTGCACTGAAAATATGATAGCATGAGACCAGTTTTTTTTGTGATTTTTTATTTTTTATTTTTTTTCAGAGAATGTTTTTCCAGATATTATTATTTTTTGAATTTTTCAATAAGAGATGAATGAAAGAAGTTATAAATAATAAAATGACAAAGTCATGAAAATTTATTACAAAATGAAGCATAAGATGATATTTTTGTGTGTTCTGATTTTTTATGATTTTTATAGATTTTTCAAAAAATTTTAAATTTTTTTGAAGATTTTTCAGAAATTAAAAAAATAGAACATATTCCTACGTTTTATCCCTTTAGCGACGCTTGACTGCTACCGTTCCAGACTTTCAGCGACGCCTCATTTTTTGAAAAATTTCAGGTATGATTTTCCTCTTTCTTTGATTTCTGATTTTTTTCCTACAAAATAAAAATAGAAAAATTAATATAAAAATATACACATCAAACACAAGAATATCCAACTATAAAAATTTATTTTTCCTCCCAGGCAACTGCGCCAAATATTGATGCGCATAAATTCATCGTTGAAAAGTCGTATCATAATTTTAAAATATTCGCACACACTCACTTTTAAAGATTGAAAAATCAGTATAGTGGTAAGTGGAGTCGATCCCACGAGGAGGAAATAACATTTTGGAACAAGTTTGAAAAATATCCTTATACTTTGAAAAATCAAGTTTTGAGTGAGATTAATCGAAGCAAAAATAAATTATATGAAAATAAACTCACTAAAGAAGATGAGAGGGAAAAAGAATAGAACTTAAAAGAGATAGAAAGAGAAACTAAGATAATCACAATTAGCAAAGATGAACTTTTATTAAGATGGAAGTGAAAAGTACACTCTATGAAAATAAAAATTACAACTCATAAAATAAAGAAAAGGGGAAAGAATATAGCCAAGATGAAGATGAACATCACCGCCTAATCGTCGTGCCGAGCCTTGGAGTGGATCGCCCCGCCATGGAGATAGACGCCGCCGAGAGGACCATTGGAAAAGAATCTCCGCCTTGGGATGTTTGGATAAAAATAGAGGAGGGGGAGAGATAGAAGATGAAGAAGAGAGTTTGAAAACAGTGAAACAGAAATAATGAAAATAGGTCGAGATTAGAAATAAAATAACTTTAAAATCGGAGAGAATTAGAAGAAGTGGTAAAAATAAAAGTTGAAGATCAGAGGAAGAGGAAGAATGTAACGACCCGAGAATCCGATTACCGGGAAGGCCCGATAACCCGAGACTCGCACCGCCGCCCACGAGCCGGGAGGGCTCGGAAGGGTTAAAAGGAGTGTGGAGGCACAAAGAAATATGAAATAAAGCAGGACAACCAATTACAACAAGCTGAAAGAAAGAACAACTACAGCTACAACAGAGTCCAGTCCAACAGAAAGTACAGTCTAAAGCAGTAAAACGTACCACATGCCAAGTGAACACTCGGCCCGGCAAGCTGGCAACTGAGAACCTCCGCTCCGCACCCTCGAACCTCGAGGAAGAACCGCCACACCTGAAAAGTAGGGAATGAGTCTCCAAACAGAGACTCAGCAGGGATCCCGCGGAACCCCAACCGGAAACAACGGCGGTAGCGGAAAGGGAGGCTACAAGAGCAACCGCAACAGCAGGAACAGTAAAGCCGGTGGCCGGTCGAAACACGGCACTACAACTACTCCTACTGTGTCAGAATCACACCCTGACCTCGCGGTCGAGGCTACCGGACTACACTTGAACCGCTTCCCGAAGTAAAAACACACGGCAACCATGCCATAGAGACCTGTCCCCCGGACACAGCCGACCTGGACACACTGTCCAAGGTGAAAACCCGACCATCCGATCGCGGGTACCGCACAACAAGACGCAACCTCGGTAGGGCCACTAGCACTAGTCCCACGGCGCAAAAACTAACACACGCGCCACGGCAAAACAACCGAACTTAACGGTCAACACGACCGAAAACCCGAAGGTCGAAGTCACGGAAACTGACAGTCTGTCACTCCCAACTCGACAGGAGTACCGCCCACTAGAAGCACAGCCGGTAGCGTCCCCTGACGTCTTACACCGCATCGCAGGTGAACTGCCTGACGTGGTAGCTCCTACCAAAGGCACGAACACCGGACAAGTAACCACAAACAAGTGACTAGCTGGGGTCACGCCCGTCGATGTGGGTCTAACTGCCCCCAACCACGTGTGCACACACAGACCGCGCGTCCCTGGTCTGGCCCTCTGACCGGTTTTCCCCTCAGCCGGACTCTGGCTGCAAGACGTGGGGCCCGACGGCAACCGGTCCACAAACCGCCTCTAAGGGTAAGCCCGTACACCACTCCCTGGTGCGACCAGCACACGCGTACTGGTAGGCTACGACTAGTGGAGGGTCACTGGAGGAGTAGACTCTCAAGTCGAAGGAAGACAGCGTCCAAACCCGACAAAGTACGGGGACCATCCCACGTACTAGCACCGTCGCACGGTGACCACAGTCGGAGAAGAAACGGGACTCACAGTCCACGGCCGCGCACACACCTGCGCGAGAGTCGAGAAAACCCAAGTGACGCTAAGTCACTGGACTCTGGATAGTCCTCTAGACGCACTACACCCAACGGTCCTTGAGTCACAAGACTCGGTGTCAAGACCGTTGCACATGACAGCACAAGGCCGTCAATCTAGTCCAATCTCTAGGTCTAAAACCACGGTAGCACGAATACCGAGACAACCACGAGCCGCCGAGACCATTCTCTCGGAAAGGGAACTCAAGGGGCTAAGTCCACACACACGGCCCGCTCGGAAATCACTTTCCGGAGAAACCCACAGTGCGCGGGGAACCCTCGCCGCACTCACACCGACCTACGGTGACACAGGTCGAGAACACGGCAACCCGAGACCACACCATACCGTGACGTCTGGCCACGACGAACTGCACAGCATCTGTCAGGCCACGGGTCGGCGGGTGGATCGAGACCTACACGCCCGGGACTCAAACCGGTCAAAATGGAAACGCCAGCTAGACCAGCCCCTTGGGCGGTCCACTCTGGGCCGCTCAGGGACGTACGGCCAGGAAGGGGCCGCACCAGCGGATATACGGCCAACAGCAGGCCGTTCTTCTCCTGGGTCAACGAGGCACAAGCGGCTGGTCCCCAGCCGCACCAAGGTCGAACGGCTGACCCTCAGCCGCAACTGGGGGATGAACGGTCCAACGCGGTCGTTCGTCCTCCAACGGGGAACACATGTGCGGCTAGCCCCTAGCCGCGCGAGGGAACGGGCGGCTAGGACCTCACCGCACAAGGCTTGTGCGGTCAACCTCTGGCCGCACAACAGCCCACGGCACCAGGGGATGTACGGCCAGCTCATAGCCGTACAAAGGGTTATGTGGCCAGACCCTAGCCGCACAGCCCAGCAACGGTCAAAACCGGAGGGAAAGGACGGCTCGACCCTGGCCGCACCTGGGTTATGCGGTCGCACGATAGACCGCATAACCCTCACTGCGCGCCAAGCCGAACGCTGCGCGCCGAGCAGATGAACGGTCAAGACGGGGCCGCCCATGGGGATGGACGGCCCTAGTTCGACCGCCTAACCATCACGGCGAGCAAACCGGGGGGTTGGCCCAAGGGTGGCCTTCCCACGCCCCGTCCGTGTCGAAACGAAGGGGATACAACCACAACCACCCTGGCAATCACATGGACTTCGACCGGAGTCAAAACGACGCACGAATCGCGAGAAACGAGCGATTCTACCGAAGTTACCCAAAAAGGGTTACTGAGCTTCCCGGAGCTCTACCGGTCCAACAGGACCACCAATTGAGACGAAATCGGTGACTATAGAACGCCCTCGTCGCAGAGAGTCTATTGACAGTAACCGATCAGAAAACCATCGCCATTTCCAGACGAACCCTACGAATTCCACAAAACATGATTTCGCTAGAACGGACCCAAACACAGCCGTTTCCGCGCCGAACGACATGCAATGGCAGGGGAAACGAGCAGAACGTAGCAGTGTTCCGTCACCCTACCTCCACCGAAGAAACCGTGCGCCGAAGCGACTAATCCACGCCGAAAACCGCCCGGAACGCGAACGACGCCATCTCGGAATCCACCGAGGGATCGCGCCCGCCTCCGCCTCGATCCTCGCCCATCCTCGCCCGCATCCTCGCCCGCGCCGCCTCCACCTCGCCCCCACCTCACTCCGTCGGCCGCCGGAGAAGAGAGGGGAGAAAGAGGGCGTGAGAGAAGAGAGAGAGTGAGAATGAGAGAATGAGAGGGGGAGAGAGGAAAGGGTTAATATATATAGAAAAACTCAAAAATTCAAAAAATTACGAAAAATTACCTCCGCGATCCTCGGGAAGAGCACAACGCAGTGGTAACGTCCCGGAGTCGGAGAACGCCACGGTTTGCCCTGCAAAGAGTTCCAAAGGCACATCAGGGAAAAACACGTGTAAACCACAAAATACACTCCGAGACCCACTATGAAAAATCCAGGGCATTACAAAGAATGTTTATGAAGAGTGAAGAGGGAGAAGAAGAACACAATATGATGAAAATTAGGGAAGAACAAAAGTGGTCTGCACAGATGAACAGTAACTGTGCAAAAAAATTTTAATGTGGAAAAATAAAAATAACTTAAAAATTAAGAGGAATTAGAGAAAGTGGTAGAAGAAGAAAATCTAGATATTTAAAAGAGGAAGAACTTTCATGAAGAGTGTAGATGGAAAAGAAGAGCATAAGAGCATGTAAACATAGGAAGAACATGATGTAGAGCCTCGGATGAACAGTAAAAATACATGACAGTACTTTGAAAAAGAGATTATAACTTAAAACCAGTAGAGAATTGGAAGATGGTGTAGAAGAAGAAGTTGAAGCTATTTTAAAAACAAATAAATTTCATGAATAGAGTAAGAGGATAAAATGAATAGAAGAGGAAGAAATAAGAGGAAGAACAGAGAAAAATATTGGTTCACAGATGAACAGGATATCACAGTGACAAATACAAAATAACTTAAAAACTAGAAGGAATTAGAAGATGATGCAGAAGAAGAAGTTGTAGAGCATTTAAAATTGAAGAATTGACATGAATAAAGCAGTAGGAGAAGAGGAATATAAAGGGGAGAAAACCATGGCCTAAGATTAGGAAAGAAAGAGTGAAAAATTACCCAAGAGAAGAACTCCCATTCAACTCCTTGTCATGGGCTATTTATAGGGAAAGTTAAGTTAATGGAGGGTGAGGATTGTATCAAAAGGAGATAGATGGCTGAGATTTATGTAGAAGATGATGCATGGGGGAAAGGAAAAGGAGGTGGGCACCCCCTTTCTTGGACTTTGGGCACCCCCTTTCTTGGACTTTGGACACCCCTTTCCAACTTTGAATCTCCTTTTCAAACTTTGAATGTCCTTTTCCTCCTTTTCAAACTTAAGTTTTGAATTCTTCCTTTTCAAACTTTGAATTCAAAATGTTGAACTTTCTTTTCCCTCCAACCAAAATATTTTGAATTATTTATTTGACTTGGTCAAAGTGGTGATGACCGTTTTACCCCCGTCTTCTTTTGTAATTACCTTCAGTGTCCTATACACACACAATTATGATTTAGTCCAGAAAAATTATCATAGTGTGCACATGAATCTCAAATACTCGTAGTTATGCAATGGAGAATTAATACCCATGGCCCTCAACTTTAATTTATTAAATAATATCATCAAATTAATCAATTTGTGTGAAAACTCTAATTTAAATGCGGAGTTGAGGCTAACTATGAAATATGTATAATTATCTAATTATATCCACATAAAATAGTGTACATGCGATGAATTACTATAGAAAATGGACACTTATCAGTGCGTTGGCCTGGCTTGTAATCTAATGGGCCCGAAGGGTTGAGTCTTCGTGACGGGCCGAGCGGATTGGGCGTTAATGGGCCGATGAGATATGCCCTCCTCAATAATTTTCGTTGAGTTGCCAACTTTCTTTGCGTCATTGGGACATGTTTGAAACAGTTTTTAGATGTAAAGTTAACTCCAGTTTTGCTTTGAACTCAAAAAAATTATTAAGTGAACGTAGAAGTAACAAATTTACCTAGCCAGACGAGTCGGTTTCTCGCCAGTAATTTCACGTTTCCCTGACTAAGGAAGTGTAATTTGACACTCAAAACTAAAAATGGGAAAAACCGCATAAATAACTTAAAAGATTAATGTTGTATAAAAATAATTAAATAATTTGAGATCTATGAAAGCCAAAAAGTAAAGCAGATAGTAAGATAACACAAACATGCCTTGGATGATGGTTAACTCTGTGACATTGTTGGACAGGAGGAGGACATACGTGCATGGAGGAGAGTGGCTTGGATGACACGGTAGATGACATCCGAATGGACACGTCTCATTCTTTCCATCCATCAGATCTAAATATTTTTTTAAAAAATTTAAAAGATTACAAATAATTATTTATTTATGAAAAAATATCTTTAGATTTGACATAAGAGATGTGAGGAGTCCGTGCATCTAGATGTCCCATGACGTCATGTCATCCCGAACTGCTCTCTATATTGAGGTATGGAGAGTCCAGCTGTAAGTAATGGGATGACAGTACAACCCCCAATGACAAGACATCAAATACGTGAGTAATATTTCGGTGGGGTCACATATTTTTTTTGTCACTATATTTCCTATATAATGATTTTGAGTACTGCCCGATCGTGACATCAAATTGCTGAGTCGAGGCCAACGTTAGCTCGAACTTTATGAAACACTCATCAGTCTTCTTCGCTTTCCGATTTTCAAATCGAAGACAAGAAAAAATCGAGACAAATATAATAATAAGAGATGTGGAAACATGGGATTCCTCTAAGAAGGTAAAAACACGCTATATGAAATCATAACAACATCTATTCATTCGGTAGTTGGGCCCATCCATCATGATTAAGTAAGCTGTGTGCTTGTGTTTGCTGTGGTGGGGGTGTGCGTTGGGGTTTATATCTGGCGTGGGTGGGTTTCTTTCCTTCCCGGCAAAAGGGGGGGCGCGGCACACGAATCTCCTGCCTGCATGGACGGTTGCGGTTGTCTCCGGGGCACTGTGCGATGTGGCCCTCCCATGATCCCATCCCATGCACCGCCCCCACTTCTGCTGCTGCTGCTGCTGCTCCTCCTCCTCCTCCTCCTGACCAACAATCCCAACCCAATCCACCGGGTCAACGGCGGGTACTTGTTGTCCCTTCCAGCCCGCGCACTCTTCTGCTAGCTTTAATTGCTGACCCCTCCACCTTTGGCCTCTCGCCATTAAAGGAGCTGAGCCCTCTCTCCCCAGCCACTCGCAGGTCCGTCAAACAATATCCGAGTTGGGTGGTCGGCGTCAAGATAAGCTGTCATCTTACTGACTAATTAGCTTTTGACTAATCTTAATTAGTCATGGTCGACTAATTCATTAACAAGATCTGTTACACATAATGGACTTCGTCAGATGCATGTCTGCTATATTCCAATCTGGTGATCAATAAAATTACAGCAACTTCAGTCTAATACACGGTCCCCATCGATCGGGCTCAAGTAGACAGAAACACACATCTGTCTCGAACGCTTATAAGATATTTAAATCTTTGAAACATGTTCAAAGTGCGACATAGCCATTGCAAAGGATGGGATCTCGGACGGGTCTGGGATGGGTCGATTCGATAGGGTACACCGGTACAGAGAGAGATGAGGCGCGCGGCAGAGGGATTAGGATGCACCTGCTCCTACGATACCCCCGCTGCTTGTACGTGAGTCCTCTGCAGCACGATCATGGACGTGTGGCTCTCCTGCATGCCGCGGCGCGCGCGGGGGTTCCGATCGACGCCATAAATGCTGCAGTTTTGTTTATAGAGCACGTCCGCGAATTTTAATTCCGCCTCCCATGCGGCTCACTGGCTCGCCCCAGCGCCTGCCCCGCCCCTCGGAACTTGGAGGAAGACATGGCCAATGAGAGCAGAACGTGAGGTGCTCCCTGGCGCCCCATTCGGAGGGGAATGCGAGGTGGGAACAACGCCACATCCTCCTCCTCCTGCAGATGCCTTCTCGTGCTCAAGATGGTAGGTGTGGTTCTCCCATGCGGCCAGCTGGGGGCCAACTGGCGGCGACGTTGCCGTCGCGGGCGGGCAAAAGGACGGGGGGGGGGGGCGACTGGCGAGGCCGTCCATGGCCAAATGGGGAGAAGAACCGTTGCGTCCGGGAGGGATGGAGGTCGTCGCAGGGCGGAGGGTGAGGACAAGCGCACAGGCGTACGCTCGCACATGGCCACGGGAGGGTCCCGGGTGCAATAAATGGGGGATGCGGGGGACGGGACGATACGGCACATGGCAGGGTCGCCCAGAACACATGCGCCCGCATCATGCACGTCCACACTTCAGTGATCTCTCTCTCTCTCTCTCTCTCCCCCTCCAAATTAAAGGCTTGGCTCGTACACAGGGATTAGATGGCGTATAAACATCAGATTATAAGTTGGCTCCAACCTTTTTGAGACTAGTAGGCGTCTGACTGAGAGTCAAGGCAAAGTTTACAGCTCAACAGCATTGGGGGTCTCTCTCTCTCTCTCTCTCTCAGTTCAACTTCAACATCATTCTCTCTCCTCTCTCTCTCTCTCTCAATTAAAGTTGTACGCAAGGTTTGGGTGATCGCACCTTGCCGATATGTTGTATCGGGAGTGATTGACTCTGTCAATAAAAGATTGACACGTGGCCTTAAGGTGATCTGATATATTTATTTTTAATATAAAAATTATTTTTAATTAAAAATCTTTATCTAATATAACTAATTCTCGGCACAGTATTATATCATACCGTAATCAATCATATCGTATGAAAAATAGTATGGTTCTGACGGGTTCACCCTCTATTCCTAATTCTGATTAAATTATTCCACTTATTATACGGGAAAAAAAATCTATTTTAATCTATATCTAACTCTGGTTAAGTCAAAATAAACTAAATTAGAAAAATTCACCTGACCTCGGCTAAATTATCATAATCGAACTTATTTCGTTATCAAAGTGAGCAGAATAGATTGCTCATGACTCCATGAATTTGTTAAACAATGTTGTTCTCTATTAATTACAACTCCAGTATGCCGTATCATCATATCTAACTGTAACATTTTTTCAAAAGTACTATTTAGTACAGCATGACAGGACATTGTGTCGAGTCGCCAGAGTCATGTCTTGAAATTGACACATTTAATTTTACTTATATTTAATGAAATCAACTATGAGAGACGACAAATTTGACTGACTTACAAAATTTGCATGTTCTAACTTGATGATTATTGATTACAGCATTTGAAGAATTCAGGGTGCTTTGGTATGATTATAAAACGAGTGATGATGTTCGTTCTTCTCACAGTATTCTGATGTTTATTAGTTAGTTCATGTTTTTGACATATATTGCGGCGCCCCCTTCTCGAGACATAGGGTGTCCGATCGAGAAAACGTCACCTTATATTATTAGACGTTGTGAGTTTGGATTTCACGTAATAATGCTCAAAATCATACCATATCTACAACAAAACTCACTATATCACATCTATTATGATTTAAAATCCATAATTACATCATTTATTAACATTGTTTGTTCCTTTGAACACAAAAAGACATTTACATCTCTCACACAGAGATAACTAAACTAAAGGTATACTTATATACATAAAAATTACAATCTTAAAATTCTTCACACAGCGTCTGCAAATAGTCTCCAAGATCTCTTCTCTAGTATCCTGCTCACGGGGTGTAAGACCAGCCCCCTAGTTTCCTGAAGAATGTTAAACTACATATGTGAGTCCCAAGATTCAATAGGCGTGAATAACCGGTCACATGCATAACATATAATAAGTTTTGACGAAAGACATGAAGTTTTTCATACTTAATATATAAATTACACATCCCATCATGTTGTAACATATGCATAAATCAAGAAATATAAATAGGAAATAGTGTCGCATTTTGTCTGTCGACATATATTCCATATCTATATATGAATCCATATTACTGTCAGAGGTTTTTAGATTTATAGGAACCCTACATGTCGAATGGCATTAAAATCATATAGCTACGTGTAACCAATTATTTACACTGGCCTCACATTATCAGGTTATTGCTTTATATACAATTTATACCATATCTACATGAAATGTTCAAATCATCTTTACTTGCACATCTCGGACATACATCTAATCTACGACATAAGAAGTTACCTTTCCCACTGTGGCTCAGAGACGATAGATAATGTCACGAATGACCTAGCGCATGTATCAACTAGTCTTGATCAACTGTACAGGATCAGGGGTCCTTGCACCACCATCCACTAGATCATCATTCGGTCTGACTTCAGAATTCTAATGGTCCATTCGTCCTCGAACTAGGGGTCTAATCCCCGAGTAAATGCTTACCTCGGGCCACCCATCCCTTCTTATGATGGCACTGTTCATGAGGGTTAATCTCATATTGGTATTTTCATTATCTTTCATATGAATAACTTTAAACACATAATAAACATGGATAGTGTCGCAGCTATGGTTCACGGCAAATCAGAAGATTCAATGTAAATATTCAAGTCGTAGATATATAATTACTAACATGCAGATTTCAGGTTCTAGCCATTCATGGTCACTGCTACTCTTGCATGCACATTTTAATTTTTGAATATCAAAATAAATTCAAAGTAAGAGAATTAACAAATAACATATGCTCGATCTGTCACATGTCTACCTACATGCACTAAGAGGTCTTTAACTACTACATGTTCTCGTTTTCTAGCCCTCGTCGCTCCTAGGTGTTCTCCTGACGCTATGGATGATCGTTTGCTCTTTACACCACAAGACAACATTGTCGGATTAAGTTTTGTGTTTAGAGAACTTGATCAACAACTTAGAACTTACCTTCTTACTCTTCTTCCTTTTACTACTCTAAGGGCTCCTCCTCTTCTGCCCTTACACTGGGGGATCGAGGTAGAAAAAGGAGTAACATGAGGGGTAACCAAGGTTTAAATGGACGACCCTGAAGGCCAATTAGTAAAAAATTATTTAATTAATTTCACCCAAGACATTTGCCACCTATCTTTACTGGTAACATCTAGCATAAACTCTTGCCTTACATAGTTAACATATGTCATTCATTTCTGACCCCACCATAGTTTTGATCCCTGTAATATAACACTTGAGTTCATTTTCAAGTTTTTAATTTTCTAGTTTTAAGTCGACTCTCCTGAACTCTTAAAATTGTCACTTATAACCCATTAATCATAAATTTACTCGCTACCTAATTTCATTTTTATCATTTTTAACCTATTAAATGACATACTTAATAAAAGTACATAACATGAGATTTAAAGATAATTACATTATCTTTCTAATGATCTTAATCTCAACCCGATCTGACGTTTCTACAAGTTATTAAACTTAATAAATATAATTTTATAAGTATGCATAAGTCTTTAATCATCTTCTCACAACTAATCATCATCTATCTTTTTGTTAATTATGTTTGCTATTGTCTTACTATTCAATTTATCGTACATATTCATAATATATCTTTAAACTATCGCATATCTCCTCAATATATCATCAATATATCACATTTCTCATCTATTTTATCTTTCCTTCTATCCGAGTTGGAGGATTCACCTTCTATTTCACCTTAGTCACCTATTCTGCCTTCCCTTCCGCCTTAGTTGGAGAATTCTCCTTCCCACCTTAATTGGAGGATTCTGCTTCACACTTTAGTTGGAAGATTCACCTTCCCTTTCACCTTAGTCACCTATTTTGCCTCCCCTTCCGCCTTACTTGGAGGATTCGCCTTCCCTTTCACCTTTCTCATGTACTTCACCTTCCCTTCCACCTTTTTCTATTATACTTCGTTATTTAATAATTTTTACCTACTAAATAATAAAATATAAAAAATATATTTTATATAAAAATTATAGATAATCAAGTTATCTTTCTAATGAGCCTATTTTCACCTCATTTGGATATTTCTACACTAAATCATGCTATAAATAACAAACTATCATTTTGAAGTCATGAATTTCTCCTAATGGGCTCAAATCTACTAAATTGGCCAACTAGCAAGTCTCTAATCATTGCTAATGCAGTGCACTATAAGGGTCCCTCGCATGGTTATCATTCTTCTTTTGACCATTCTAACATTTATGTTGGATATTGTGTATTAGATGCCTCCCAAAGCAGAGGTAAGTGGCATTGGATGGTAGCGTGGAGTTATGTTAGAGGACAACAACCATTTGTGGTGTTGCAACTATTGTCACAAACGCACATAGGGGAGGAGGTGTCTCTTAGTTGAAGATGCATTAGGGAGGAGGGCTAGGTCCTGGATACTCAGAGGTTGTCGGTTGTACCATATTTCAAGAGGCACCACACCTTGGGTTACATGTGCAACCATCTACTGCAAAGAATTTGACAGGTACATACCTTAATGAGGAAGTTGCTGAGATCATGACCTATGTGGACTCCATGATGTATTGTATGTATTGTGAGCATCACATTACCGGCATATATAGATTTGCTAAGTAGCTCACATGAGTGGGTCGAGATTGTCCTACTTGCACTTCAATTCCACGGGATGTCTAAGATCACTTTTGAAGTGTGCTAAAGGATAGCTCTCTCTATGGCTGGAGACGTGGGGTTACATCCTCCTCCGAGTCTAAGGTTTCACTAGCACTGGTCCTATAATTCATCCGATAGGGATTCACTAATAGATGTAGTTAGATATTTTTTAGAACGTTTCATGTACTCTCTATCACTACACATGATTCATTATTTATGTAGATGGTCAAAACTATACATAGTCATCCACATACACCTTTATCCACTAAGATAGAGTTAGAGTTTTCAGATCTTTAGCCATGTGTACATGCATGTTCATCTGAGTTTGAGAACTAGGGGTCAAGTAACTCAGATATTTGACATTGTATGTTATCGTTAACTGAATAGTGAATACCAATATATGATGAGTCTCTTCTCTTGAACTAGACATTTTTGTTCCTTTATATAATTTTTTATTTAGTGTACCTAAGCTAAGCATGCCCTCTACGTGTTAAATCTACTATTCTTAGAAGTCTAAACTTAATACTTAAAAGAAAATTAAGTTTTTATTAAAGACAACTTGCTTTATTGTAAAAAAAAGACTTGCTTTTCCTACTTTATGATGATATTTTGCACATAATTATCATTCTACTTTTCAACATTTAGAAACGTTTATGGTGCATGCTGTGTAATAAATGTCTCCTAGAGCTGGGGTAAGTGACATTGGATGGAAACATGGAGTCATGTTAGAGGGTAGCCAATATTGATGGCATTACAACTATTGTCGCGAAGAATACCAAGGAAGAGGTGTCTGCTATTTGAAGAAATATTTGCCGGAAGGGCAGGTGCTAGATACTGAGACATCGTTAGTTGTCTAACATGTGATCATATATGTGAAAAGTGCAATAGCCACATGCTTGAAAAGAATGCTAAGACAATATAGAGGAAGAAAGACTTTAAGTCAGATGGCTCAGAATAAATTAATTTTTTAATCTTAATTAAAATTGATTAACTCATTTCATTTATTTTTTAAGAACAAATTAATTCATTTTAACCCTATCAGACTCCGATTAAATAAAATGTCAAATCAAAAATAACTCAACCGATCACGATTAACCTATCTCATTCTAGCTTAATCCGTTATCAAACAGGGCAGATTTCTTTTGTTTTAAGCTGCTGCTGCCACCGTGCTCTCCACTTGTGTGACCCCCGGGAGGGGGCCTAAACCACTCATCCCCTTCGTGAAAAAAACGACTGATCGCAAACCGGAGAACAATGATAAGAATGGAATTGCACCCCCCCCTCCTCCTTATAATTACAGAGGCATGCAGTGCGTCGTGAGTAATAAATAGCTTTGGAATATGTCGGTATAAATAAACCTAAAAGACCTTTTTAGAGCTGCCGGACAGTTAGAGCTTTTAACCTCAGGGACAGTGACATAAACGATGACTACGTACGGTCGGTACAAAGTATGTTGCACAGATCCCATGTGATATGCTGCCGTTGGTCTAGACATGTGGACCCTCTACAACTAGCTCGCCCCCCTGGTTAAGGCTTTTAACTCCGGTTTGAACTTGAATTCACCTCTCATTGACGGGGGGCCGGGGTTTGAAGGGATGTGGTCCACGTCCTAGCTAATTCCTGAACAGCTTGGATGATTGGCAAGGTCAGATCGAATTAGCTTTGATTATGAGTTGTTTGGTTAATTACTAGGGTATTCTTGGTTAGGGTTTTATGTGAAATGTAAATAAAGACTTTGGAATATTTGTGACGATCGGGGAAATATACAACGGACAATTTTTAAATTGTGAAATTGACTTAGAAAAAAAATAGAAGTATTTTAAGATGCTTTCGTAACGGTTATCGTCGAATTGATCACCTTAAGTGTTCCGATTGCGTGCAAGTTTACGATAAAATTTGAGTCGCGTTACACGGTTCAACTTGTCCCTCGCAAAAGACCCAAAAATGTCATAAAATATTGTATTAGAGTGAGACATAAAATATAATATTTATAGTATTTCATGTCAAATCAAGAAGTCTCTTGGCTGCAATCTTATTTTTAGTTATTTTTTATGTTAGGTTTTGACTTTATCAAACCCAAAAAAGTGAGAGTCTCGCGGGAGAAAGAAGAAGCTCCAAACACTGATGTCAGCGAGACTCTTCCCAATGCGAACGTCGCCCACCTCCCGTGTGGCACTATTCTCTCGTTGAGGCCTCGTCCTCTCCTGTACATAGGATCTCTTCTCCTTTGTCTCTCTTATGTGTTTTGAAACATCTTGATGGAGAATGTCTTAATGTGTTTGTTTATTTTCTTCCTCACTATGTATTGTTCCGTGAAAGAATTGTTGTGAGAGAAATTAGAGCTGTAAAGAGGTCTTTTGAGTTGATTGATTCTATTCAAATCTTTTAATTCTCATTTGCATAGTAAAATTTTACTCGTTTTCACACGTGGACATAGGATTCACTCTGAACCTCTGAACGACGTAAATTTTTATGTGTTGTTTCTCTTCCCTTACTTCTTCTCAGTTATTTTCTTTATAGATTGTGACTTGCCCGTGTTTGTTTCCACCGCGACATCAATGTTCTTGGACGAATATCCTCAACAAACTGGAATTAGAGCAAGCTCATAGTTGGTTGTATTGAAACACTAGTGTTTTGTGAAGAATACAAGATGTCTAAAAAGTTTGATAATGAGAAGTTCCACTAGAGTATCAACGTTGACATATGACAGGTCAAGATGAAAACTCTCTTGACCCATCACGTGTTGCGGAAGGCACTACTCGGGAAGGAGATGTCGGCGACGATGTCACCAGATGAGAAATAAGATTTGGACGAGACGACTTTGGATACGATTCAATTGTGTTTGTCAACTGAAGCTCTAAGAGAAGCCATTCATGAGAAGACAATGGCTGGATTATAGCTGAAACTCAAGTCGTTGTACGTATATAACGAAGTTCCTAACGAGCAAATTACACCTGTCAGTGTCTCTTCATGTTGAAGATGACAAAAGGCACTTCTATTAAATCACATCTTGATGAGTTTAACTCCACGTTGTTGGATTTGGAAAAATATTGATGTGAAAATAAAAGATGAAGATAAAGCCATGTTGTTGCTTTGTTTATTACCATTGTCTTAGAAGCATTTCTGAGAGGCTATGTTATATGACATAGATTCAATTTCAGTTAAAGATGTGAATTCATATCTTTTTTCAAAAGAATTGATGGACATAATATGACTGTGGTAATTCTGGAGGATAGTAATATGAGGGTCTTGTTGTTAGAGGATGACCCATATAGAAAACTCATCTAGGGGAAATCGTGATGAATCCATATCTTCTAAGATGAGAAATATAGTTTGTAATTATTGTCACAAAATAGGGCACATCAAAATTGATTGTTAGAAACTCAAAAATAAATAGCATAAATATGTCAAGAAAAAGTCGAACAAAATTGAAAACTCTACAAAAACTAGTGTTGCAAAAGAAGAAAATGAAGATTATGTTCTATCTGTTGATGCCACTCGATCTAAAGATGGTTGAATTTTGGACTCTAGCTACTCATATCACCTGACTACTAACAGAGAGTTATTCTCCATTTATGAGCTAATTTATGGTGGAGTTATCTTGGCGGGAAACAATACTTCATACAAGAAGGTTGGGATTGGTTTAGTCTAAATCAAATGTTTGATGACATTGTAAGAACATTGTCATAGGTCAAGCATGTCCCTGATTTTAAGAAAAATCTCATTTCTTTGGGCACCCTTGATCCTAATGGGTGCAAGTTTGCAGCTAGAGGTGAAGTTATGAAGTTCAACAAAGGATCCCTTGTTGTGATGAAAGGCAGAAGATCTGGTGGCTTCTACACCCTGGTTGGCACAACTATTATATGTGCAGTGGCTACTGCACCTACCTCCATATCATAAGAAGATGTGACCAACTTATAGCATATGAGGTTGGGACATGTGGGCGAGATTGGACGAACTTTGTTGAGCAAGAGAGACTTTCTATGTGGATAGAGTATTTGACGCGGGACGACGTCGGGGGAAGGATCGACGGCACTCCGATATCACGAACAGGACGGATAACTTGTTACATCGCACAGCTCGGCCTCACGCCGGACGGTCTCACACCGGGCGACGCACTCACACTCACAAAGAGAATGATAGAAGGAAATGCAAGAGGAGGGAAACTCTTCTCACGTAATGCTCTTTCTTCATTCAATTCATCATGCTACAATTCTTCGTAAGCCCCCCTTTATATAGGGAAAGCCCATTACATCCTTACCTTCACACTTTCACTTATTGTGTTTATACCCTAGCCTAACAAGACAAAACCCAACAACCAACTATTGACTTTGTGGGTTTAATAAAATAAAATACAAAAACTTTTGACTATGACTAGCCTAATAAAATAAAAGTAAATACATGTAGTAAAACATGTATTTTACACATACACACAAATACATAATACAAAAATACGTAAAAGTAAAATACTCAGGATGCCCAGTCTTCGAATGAGTCTCCGAGCCACAAGCTCAGTGTCGGGGCGGTGCGGCGTTGGCTCCGAGTATGGGGCCCGGTAGTGGGTCCAGTGTCCCCACCAACCCTCCCGGGGCGACTGAAACTCAACTCCGTCGAGTAAGGGGGGACACTGCTCTGGTAGTGCTCCAGCAGATCTGGATTGAGGCGCTGGAGATCTTCCCGGCTGATCCAGGAATCATCGGAAGGTGGACGGTCCCGTCAGCGGACAAGGTAGCGCTGGTCTCCGTGTAGTGGTCACCTACTCATCCAGTATCCTCTCAATGTGCTCGCGCGGTACTCTCGAGGCTGTGGGACGCACAAGGGTGGGCTCACTCTCAATGGGAGGAGAAGGCTCGAAAGGGTCACTAGGAATCGCTGTGGGTTCCTTGTAGGCCACTAGGTCTGTCACATTGAAAGTCGAGCTAATCCCATATTCGGGAGGTAAGTCCACAACATACGCATTGGAGCTAATCTTCCGCAGAATTGAAAAGGGACCATCACTACGGGCTTGCAACTTCTTAATGGCTCCCAAAGGGAGTCGTTCGGGTCAAACCCGTACCAAGGGGAATTCATGGGGACGCCTATGCGAATCAGCTGACTCGTGCAGACTTCTGACGTGCTGTGCAAACTCTTCGACTGGCTTGGACATTCTAGACTCAAGGGGAAGGTGGGGTAGGGTGGACATGGGGACAAGCTCAATAGCGTGTTGTACATCACGCATGGGAGGGAGTCGAGAAGGTAAGTCCTCGGGGACGATGCCTTGGAAGTCCTGCAGTAATGTCGGGACTTTAGTTGGGACTGAGACTCGGGACTCCTTGGGTGTGATGGTGACGTCAACAGTCAAAATAGGGGCACCCTCAGTAACCTCTCTGTTTAGCTCCCGACAATTATGGAGTCAAGGCGCCTAACTAGGTCATGACCAACCTTAGGGGCCTTAGAAACAGGTATGATAGATGCAGGAGAAGAGAGAAGGGGAGGTTTCCCTTTAGTGGGAGTTTGAGGATTCTCCTAAATTTCGAGAGTTCCAGTGGGAGTGGAGGTGGAACTCTTACCCGAGGTCACCTTTGGGGGTGTCAGGTATAACTGAATCGTCCTCCCATTGTGGGAGAAGGAACACTGATGGGACCGACCAAATGTAGCGAGGTCTACATCATACATCTATGGTCGTCCTAAGATGACACTCCCGGCCTTCATAGGCATTACGTCACATAAGATTTATCTTTGGTAGGACTGGAATTGGATGGGAATGACACATGCGGTGGTGACTGGGATAGAAGTGTAACAACCCGAGAATTTGATTACCGGGAAGGCCAGATAACCCGAGACTCGCACCGCCACCCACGAGTCCGAAGACTCGGAAGGGTTAAAAGGATGGTGTGGAGACTACACAAGTATCACAAATAATTATAGAAATTAAACAGATATATAATTAAGCAAGAAATAAATTAACATTTTACATGATACATGGTCCACACGATATAATAAAATAACAACAACAGTAGTCCACAACTAGTACGGAGACAAGAAAGAAAAGTACAGCTACACGGGATATATCCCGGCTCTGACCTCTGGCACTAACGCTGGGCACCTGAACCACGCTGAGCCTCAGACGCGCTCCCCTGAGGCCGCGACTCACCTGAAACACGGTGAAAATACGCAGGGAATGAGTCTCGGAACAAGACTCAGTAGGGATCTCTCGAACCCTACCTCGCAAACGGAGAAACCGCTACGCAAGTAGTAAGCGAGTACCTCAAAGAGGGAAGCCCTGCAATCTATAAAATATCGATCTCACTGCACGAAAACCAACACACGTGCCACGGTGGAACGACCGAAACACCACGGTCAACACGATAAAACCCGAAGGTCGAAGTCGCAAAGACTGACAGACTGTCACTCCTGACCCGACAGGAGTACCTCCCACTAGAAGCACAGTCGGTAGCGTCCCTTGATGTCTTACACCGCACCGCAGGTGAACTGCCCGATGTGGTAGCTCCTACCAAAGACACAAACACCGCACAAGTAACCACAAACGAGTGACTAGCTGGGGTCACGCCCGTCAGCGTGGGTCCAACCGCCCCCAACCACGTGTGCACACACAGACCGCGCGTCCCTGGTCTGGCCCTCTGACCAGTTTTTCCCTCAGCCGGACTCTGGCTGCAAGACGTGGGGCCCGACGGAAACGGGTCCACAAACCGTCTCTAAGGGTAGCCTCTCCACCACTCTCTGGTGGGACCACACGCGTGTAAGCAGGCTACGAGTAGTGGAGGGTCATTACGGAGTAGACTCTCAAGTCAACAGAAAATCACGCCGCAACCGGACAGTACAAGGAACGCCCCTCGTACCAACACCGTCGCACGGTGACAAAAGCCGACAACGACATCTCCCGGTACCACTCAATACGACGAGAGACATGTCGACACGACATGTCCCCTTGAACGTTCCACTCTGGGCTGCTCAGGGATGTGCGGTCGCACAGGGACCGCAGCAGGGTTAAACGGCCAGCACGGGACCATTCTACACAGGTCCAAACGGGCTGAAGAACGGCCAACATGGGCCCGTTCAACAGATGTGCGGCTAGCCCCTGGCCGCACGTGGGTGAGGAACGGTCAGCTCCTGGCCACTCGTCTCCCAACGGTAATAAACCTGAATGGTTAGTCCTTAGCCGCACTAGGGAAGAGCGGATACGGTTTCGCCGTTCAAGGGTTGTGCGGTCCAGATCTGGCCGCACACCCGGGCAACGACACCAAATGACGTACGGCCAGCACTTGGCCGCACACCCCGGTGCACTGTACAGCGGTAATACTCAACGGTCGGAAACGCAGGGTTGGGCGGTCGTTATGGGGCCGCACCTTAGGATATGTGGTCCCACGACAGACCGCGCAAGCCCACAGCGCGCCGAGCCCCAGCCACAGTGCGCCGAGCTGATGGACGGCCAGAACTGGGCCGCACAAGGGTTGTGCGGGCCCTGGTTCGACCGCACATCGCCCACCAGCGTGAAAACGGCGAACCTCGCCAGAATCTCCCATTTCGGCCCCCAAACAAACCCCATGAAGGGGGGAACGGTGAGAGAAGAACCCCCAAAACCCCTAGCATGCTCCTAAGCCCTTAAACCACGGAATCGGGGCTCAAAACGGCAGATCGGACGAACTCTCCCCGCGGCATGAACGGCCCTTCCCGGCGTGAAAATAACCCCTCTCAACCTCGTCTCGAGCTAAAACTCACGGGGAAGAAAGGCAAGAGGCTAAGGAACGACACCCTACCTCCGGTCTGCGACGAGACACGCCGATCCGAGCTCAAACCCACGAAGAACGCCGTTAGAACCTCGCCTTCCCACGCTTGCCGCATGCCCGCACGATCGCCTCGTCGTCACCCACGTCCTCGCGCCGTCGCACCACCGCTGTCTGTAGCCGGAACGGAGGTCGTCACGCTCGAACGGGAAAGAGAGAGAGAGAGAGAGGACGGCCACAGTCGTGAGGGAGGAAGGAGGAGAAAGGAAGAAGAAGAAGAAAAAAATAAAAGAAAATGGGGGTTAAATAGAAAATTCTGAAATTCTGAAAAATACCCAAAAATCAAAAATCACATTTTCGCGATCTTCGGAATGCACCGATCGCAACGGTACCACTTTCGCCTAGGTGAACGACCAGGTTCACCCGCAACGAGGTTCCGAAGGAATTACCGAAACACACACCGGGAATCGGAAAACACACGCGGAAAAGCCGCGGAACGCTCATGGGCCTCCGAAACAACTCCGAATCGCGCCGATCCTAACACGAAAGATGTCCGAAATGAAATTTTGGACACATCGGAGTCGGACACTTCGAGAAACCAGATCCGGGACCCACGAAGAGGGATCCAAAAAGTCTGAGATATTACAAGAAGTTCCATCGACCCAAGCCACGTTGTATGGCCTTGGATGAGGGTGCGTAGGTAAACCTAAACGATAGATAAAATCTGAAGAGACTGCATTGATACAGCTCCCGTTGTCAAGGATTACCTTTCAGGGATGAGAGTTCACCATGATGTAGGTTTGGAAGATGGAGGTTCGACGCCAATTGTCCTCCTGGGGTGTTGAGATATAGTGAACTACACCCAATCTTTTCTGGCTAGAACTCTCGGCAATGTCTCCAACATGCATGTACTCGCGTGCGTTCCATCAAATATTGCATCCATTTCCTCAAACTGGGTGATGAGGTCAAGATCGGCCATATATCTCTCCTGATCCATGGGTGTTTGTAGAGTTGAAATGTGCTCTAGACGGCCTGATGAATTCCTAAACTGACGTGGCATGCACGAGCTTGGACCTAAATGATGTAGTCCTGGGACCAACAATTAGCAAGGTGTGGACCCATCTGATATGCAAAGGGTCAATTTGAAGGGATCGATCAGGAAAAGTTGCTCACCCGTAGGTGAAGTAGTCGTGGAACTACCTCCTGATTAATTAGGGTGCTCTAATGTGACAGTCTAGAGCTTTAGGGATAGATACAAGCTCTCTCTTTTCATCCACAGCGATACACTCAGGAGACTGGCTGCATGGATTGAGCTCTCTCTCACTTCGTCACGTGGCAATTTAAAAAGATACTAAATGAGCAAATGATAGAAGCACTGTAACGACCTGAGAATCCGATTACCGGGAGAGACCCGATAACCTGAGACTCGAACCGCCGTCCATGAGCCGGGAGGGCTCGAAAGGGCTAAAAGGAGTGTGGAGGCACAGAGAAATAGGAAATAAAGCAGGATAACCAACAACAACAAGTAGAAGTAAAAGAACAACTACTGCTACAACAGAGTCCAGTCCAACAGAAAGTACAGTCTAAAGCAGTAAAAATGTACCACATGCCGAGTGAACACTCGGCCCGGCGAGCTGGCAACTGAGAACCTCCGAACAGCACCCTCGCACCTCAAAGAAGAACCGCCACACCTGAAAGGCAGGGAGTGAGTCTCCAAAACAGAGACTCAGCAGGGATCCCGCGGAACCCCACCAAGAACCAATGGCGGCACAGAAAGCTGGAACTACGAGAGCAACAGTAATAGTAGGAACAGTAAACCCGGTGGCCGGTCCAAACACGGCACTACAACTACTCCTACTGCACCAGAAGTGTAATGCCCCGGATTTTTCGGATATTTTTCGGATTATTTTAGTGGGTCTCGGAGTGTATTTTGTGCTTTACACGTGTTTTTCCCTGATGTGCCTTCGGAACTCTTTGCAGGGCAAACCGTGGCGTTCTCCGACTCCGGGACATTACCACTGCGTTGTGCTGTTCCCGAGGATCGCGGAGGTAATTTTTCATAATTTTCTAAATTTCTGTAATTTTCAAGTTTTCCTATATATACTAACCCTTTTCTCTCTCCCCCTCTCATTTCTCTCTTCCCTCCCTCTCTCTTCTCTCACGCCCTCTTTCTCCCCTCTCTTCTCCGGCGGCCGACGGAGCGAGGCGAGGGCGAGGGCGAGGTGGAGGTGGCGCGGGCGAGGATGCGGGCGAGGACAGGTGAGGATCGAGGCAGAGGAGGCGCGTGGAAGCTCGGTGGCGCGATCGCGAGCCGGCGAGGGTTTCGCGACGATTTCTTCATGGATCGGCGTCCACAGCGCGTCGTTTCTTCGGTGGAGGTAGGGAGATGGACCCCCAGCTCGTGCACTTCTTTTCCCGCGAGTTTCGTAGGCCGTGGTGAGCCGAGCGGGTGGAATCGGGGTTTTTGGGCAAAACCCATGTTTTAGGGCTTGTGGGCCGATCTCTCGTTTTACGGCATTTTTGGCCGATCCGAGGCCTTAGATGCATGCTAGGGGCTATTTGGGTGCTTCCCCCTTGTTTTCCCCCTCTCCCGTGGAGGTATGGGGGCGTGGGACGTTTTTCGGGTCGTTTCCCGCCGTAACGTTCTCGGGAGGGTGTGACGGTCACTCCAGTGACCGTTACATGTGTAACGCGCCTGGGCAGGGGCGTTACATTCCCTTTGGCGTTCGTGGGTGTGACGGTCCCATGATAGACCGCCACAGCCGTGTGACGTGCCTGGGTGGGTGCGTCACATCCCCTGTTACCCAGTTGAGGGCTGGGGGTGTAACGGCCCCCGACGGACCGTTACATGCGTGTAACGCGCCCGGGGTGGGCCGTCAGGGGCGTTTCAACCGTTGTTTGGGGTCAGCGCGTGTAACGCGTCAGGGCGGGCGCGTTACATCTGTGTAACACGCTGGGGAAAGCGCGTTACATTTGTGTAACGCGCTAGGCCAGGCGCGTTACATTCTGCGTTCCCTTGGGCTGTGTAACGGCCTGCGTTAGACCGCCAGGTTGATGTGACGGTCCCGTCTAGATCGTTACAGCCATGTGATGGTCTAGGGTTAGACCGTCAGGCTTTATGTCGTTCCGAGGCGAGTTTTTATGTTTTCCGCCTTGCTCCGCGATGTGTGGATCCCTAGTCGACCCGGTTGGGACCCAGTGGTCGACTTGCGGTCTCGTGAGTGCTAGACACCGATGTGATTCAGTGTCCGTGTTTTGAGGGTGTCTGGAGGACCGTGTTATCTCGTTTAGCGTACCCATAGGGTTGAGAGTCCGGGTGACTTCTCGCGTGTTGGGCTTTCGTGTTACGCTCGATCGAGTCACCGGGTATCGGTGTGTGTGCGGTGGGATCTCCCTCGCATATTGTGAGTTTCTTTGGAAGGTGATTTCTGTGTGGGCCATGTGTTTGGCCTTAGACTGCGAGTCCAGTTGTCCGGCCTGGGGCTGGAGGTTTCCCGCTTGCTTCGAGATGGGAAATCGACATGGCGGCTTGTGTGCTACCCTGGGAATCGTGCCTCTGTGTTTTTCCGTGTGGCCGTGGTCCCTTGCGTTCCCTTCCTGAGGGAACAGTCTTGGTGGCTTGTGACCTGTCTCGGTATTCGTGATATCGTGGTTTTGGACCTAGAGATTGGGCTAGATCGACGGCCTTGTGCTGTTGCGTGCAACGGTCTTGACCCCGAGTCTTGTGACTCAAGGACCGTTGGCTGTAGTGTGTCTAGAGGACTGTCTAGAGTCCAGTGGCTTAAGTGCCACTCGAGTTTTCTCGACTCTCGCGCACGGTGCGTGCGTGGCCGTGGACTGCGAGTCCTGTTTCTTCTCCGAATGTGGTCACCGTGCGACGGGGCCGGTACGCGGGGTTGTCCCCGTACGTCGTCGGATTCGGACGTTGTTTTCCGTTGAGTTGAGAGTCTACTCCTTCAGTGACCCTCCACTAGTCGTAGCCCACCAGTACGAGGTGCTGGTCTCACCTGGGAGTGGTGTACGGGCACTCACCTTTGAGGCGGTTTGTGGACCGGTTACCGTAGGCCCCTCGTCGGTAGCCAGAGTCTGGCTACGGGGGAAAACCGATCAGAGGGCCAGACCTAGTGACGCGTGGTCTGTGTGTGCACACGTGGTTGGGGGCGGTTGGACCCACGTCGACGGGCGTGACCCCAGCTAGTCACTTGTTTGTGATTACTTGTACGGTGTTTGCGCCTTTGGTAGGAGCTACCACGTCAGGCGGTTCACCTGCGGCGCTGTGTAAGACGTCATGGGACGCTACCAGCTGTGCTTCTCGTGGGTGGTACTCCTGTCGAGTTGGGAGTGACAGACTGTCAGTTTCCGTAACTTTGACCTTCGGGTTTTCGGTCGTGTCGACCGTTGAGTTTTCGGTTGTTTCGCCGTGGCGCGTGTGTTGGTTTTCGCATCGTTAGACTGGTGCTAGTGGCTTTACCGAGGTTGCGTCTTGTTGTGCGGTACCTGTGATCGGATGGTCGGGGTTGCACCTTGGATAGTGTGTCCAGGTCGGCTGTGTCCGGGGGACAGGCCTCTACGGCGTGGTTGCCGTGGGTTTTTACTTCGGTAGGTGGTGCTAGCGTGGTTCGGTAGCTTCGACTGCGTGATCGAGGTGTGCCTTCTGGTACAGTAGGAGTAGCTGTAGTGCTGAGTTTTGACCGGCCACCAGTTTGCTGTTCCTGCTGTAGTTGTAGCTTCCTTTCCGCTACCGCCGTTGTTTCCGGTTGGGGTTCCGCGGGATCCCTGCCGAGTCTCTGTTTTGGAGACTCATTCCCTGCTTTTCAGGTGTGGCGGTTCTTCCTCGAGGTTCGAGGGTGCGGAGCGGAGGTTCTCAGTTGCCAGTTTGCCGGGCCGAGTGTTCACTTGGCATGTGGTACGCTTTACTGCTTTAGACTGTACTTTCTGTTGGACTGGACTCTGTTGTAGTTGTTTATTTATTTCTGTTAAATGTTGAGTTGTCCTACTTTATTTCCTATTTCTTTGTGCCTCCACACTCCTTTTAGCCCTTCCGAGCTCTCCCGGCTCGTGGGCGGCGGTGCGAGTCTCGGGTTATCGGACCTTCCCGGTAATCGGATTCTCGGGTCGTTATAAGAAGGCACACCACGAGCTCGCAGTCGAGGCTACCGAACCACACTAGTACCACCTACCAAAGCAAAAGCCCACGGTAATCGCACCGTAGAGGCCTGTCTCCTAGGACACGGCCAACTTGGACACGTTGTCCAAGGTGTAACCCTGACCACGTGGTCACGGGTACCGCACAGCAAGACGCAACCTCGGTAAAGCTACGAGCACTAGTCTCACGGCACGAGAACCGACACACATGCCACCGCGAGACCACCGAAACTCAACGGTCAACACGACTAAAACCCGAAGCTCAAAGTCACAGAGACTGACAGTCTGACACTCCCGCCTCGATAGGAGTACCTCTCACCAGAAGCACAGCCGGTAGCATCCCCTGACGTCTTACACCGCACCGCAGGTGAACTGCCTGACGTGGTAGCTCCTACCAAAGGCACGAACACCGCACAAGTAACCACAAACGAGTGACTAGCTGGGGTCACGCCCGTCGACGTGGGTCCAACCGCCCCCAACCATGTGTGCACACACATACCGCGCGTCCCTGGTCTGGGCTTCTGACTGATTTTCCCCTCAGCCGGACTCTGGCTGCAAGACGTGGGGCCCGACGGAAATCGATCCACAAACCGTCACTAAGGGTAAGCCTCTCCACCTACTCCCAGGTGGGACCACACGCGTGTAAGCAGGCTACGACTAGTGGAGGGTAACTGAAGGAGTAGACTCTTAAGTCAACGGAAAATAACGTCTGAATCCGTTGACGTACAGGGACCATCCCGCGTACCGGCACCGTCGCACGGCGACCACAGTTGGAGAAGGAACAGGACTCGCAGCCCACGGCCACGCACGCACTCTGCACGAGAGTCGAGAAAACCCAAGTGACGCTAAGCCACTGGACTCTGGACAGTCCTCTAGATGCACTACAGCCAATGGTCCTTGAGTCAGAAGACTCGGGGTCAAGACCGTTGAACGCAACAGCACAAGGCCGTCAATCTAGTCCAATCTCTAGGTCTAAAACCACGGTAGCACGCGTACCGAGGTAGCCCACGAGCCGTCGAGACCATTCCCTTGGGAAGGGAACTCACGGGACTAAGGCCACACACACGGCCCACGCGGAAAGCACAGAAGCATGATTCCCAAGGTAACTCGCACACTGCCAAGCTGCAGCCCAACTCAAGGAGAAGAGGGAAGCCTCCAGCCCCATACTGGACAACTGGGCTCGCAGCCCAAGGCCTCACACAGGACCCACTCGGGAATCACTTTCCGGAGAAACCGAAGACACACGGGGACTCTCACCGCACGCACACCAAAACACGGTGACACGAGTCGAGAACGCTACACCCCGAGACCACAACGTACCACGACACCTGGCCCCGACGACGTGCACAGCATCCGTCAGGCCACGGGTCGGCACGTGGTTCGAGAACCACACACCCGGGACTCGAATCGATCATAACGAAAACGCCGGGTTAGACTGGCACATGTGCGGTTCACCCTGGGCCGCTCAAGGGACGTGCGGCTGGGGCACAGCCGCTCAACAGACATGCGGTCAGGCAGGAGCCGCACAAGGCCCTGATCGGACTAACCCCAAACGGAGGATGGACGGTTAGGGCTGGACCGCCCAAGGGGATGTGTGGCCAAGGATTGTCCGCACAACCCAACAGACCTACTCCAGTGCCGGTCAAAACGGTTTTGACCAAACCGCACAACCCAATCGACACTAAACTGTTGACCGGGGTCAACTGGGATAAACGGCAAGCGCCTGGCCGCACAAGCCCACGGAAGGACAGGAGGCTGGGGACCAACCGCCCATGGGGGAGACATGCGGTCCTCACCTGGCCGCACATCACATGTGTGGTCTATCGTCCGACCGCACAACCCCAAAACCAAGAGAAGATGAACGGACCAAAGGCAGCCGCCCATGCGATGGACAGGCCCTGGTTCGACCGCCCAACCATCACGGCGGGTAAACCCAGGGGGTCGCCCGATCGCGACCTTTCTACGCCCCGTTTGTGCCGAAACGAAGGGGATACAGTCACAACCACCCTGGCAATCACATGGACTCCGACCGGAGTCCAAACGACGCACGAATCGCGAGAAATGAGCGATTCCACCGAAGTTGCCCTAAAAGGGTTACCAAGCTTCCCGGAGCGCTACCGGTCCAACGGGGCCGCCAATCGAGGCAAAATTAGGGGGAAAAGAATGCTCTCGCCCCAAGGAATCCGTTGACAATAACCGATCTGGAAACCGTGGTCGTTTCCCGACCGACCCTATGAAACCTATAAAATCACGGTTTCGCTAGAACGGACCCAAACACAGCCGTTTTAAAGCCGAACGACGTGCAATGACAGGAAAAACGAGCAGAATGCAGCAGTGTTCCGTCACCCTACCTCCACCGAAGAAACCGCGTGCCGAAGCGACTAATCCACGCCGAAAATCACCCAGAACGCGAACAACGCCATCTCGGAATCCACCGAGGGATCGCGCCCGTGATAAGTGTGTATTTTTATAGCTTAATTCATGATTATACATATTTTTATAAGCTTAACTAATAATAAATATACACTTCTCACACTTATTGTTGATTGAGACTCAAATGTTTAATTTTTTGAAATTAAATTATTTTAATAATGATTTTTATGTATTTATGCAGGCACGTAATACGAGGAAAGCTCCAAGAAAAAGAAAAAAAGGAAAATAAATTTATATGTGAAAATGGGCCAGAAGCCCAGGAAGTTGTTCAAAAAGAATAGAAAAAAATTAGAAAAAAATATAATTATTTGATATTTTTTTGAATTTTCTATACCTATATATGAGATATATACTAGATATATATATTTATATATAATATATACATATATTATAATTAAAAAAACAAAAAAAGTTTCAAACCGCCCCCCCCTTCCCGCCTTCTCCGCCCGCGCGAAGCGCACGGGCGACGAGGTCGGCGAAGGGGCGGGGGGGGGGGGGGTTCGTGGAGAAGCGGCAAAGCCGCGTTCACGCGGCGGTCAACGACGAGGCACGCGGGCGCGTGCGCCGCGTGCGACACGCGGCGGCTGGACGGCAGGTCGGCGCACGGCGGGCCCACGCGGGCGCTTCACGCGGAGGTCTGCTGCGGTCGGCGCGTTGCGCCGCCAGAGAGAGAAAGAGAGAAAGAGAGAAGAAAAGCCTAGAAAAGAGGCCAGAAAAATCCGAAAAAATTCCATAAAAATGTAAAACATGTGCAACACATGATAGCACATAATTTGGGTCAAAATAGCAGCCATTTGGTTCATTCACATTGACAAAATATTCACACTATCTAAGGTGTTATATGTGACCCTATATAAAGGGTATTCATTTGTAATGTTAGAGGTGGTGAAGGAGAGAGGTTAGCTTAGGAGTAGGAAGCTATGGATTGCTAAGAGTTCATTGTGTTCTTGAAGTTATTTCATGTTGGCCTTAGTTTGGTTTCATAAGGTGTTGTTTGTAAGATCATTTGATGAAAAAGTTGTAAGTTGAATTTGTTTTAATGAAAGTTTGATTTGAGCATTCAGTCTTTTCTTAGTCTAATTATTTGTTGTTGTGTTCCCTATTTTAAATTCGTGTCTTCATGAAAGTTGTTCGTTTTTAAGTGTTCTTCAACATCTCTTTTCATCATTTCTTCCAATTCTCTCTAGATTAGAAGTTATTTCCAGTTTACTTAAGTGTTGTCCTATGTATTTACTGTTCATCTGTGGTGATACCTTCTGCCATTTCTTCATTTTGAAGCCTTTCCCATCTTAATTTTACTCTGAGTTCTTCATGAAAGTTGTTCCTTACTTGTAGATCTAAGTTTTATTTTTCTACCACTTCTCCAAATTCTGCTTATTTTGTGTGTTAGAATTAATTTTTCAACGTTCTGATTTTTGCTCTGTTACTGTTCATCCGAACCAATAGGTCATAGTTTTTCAAGTTTTTTATTGTCTTACTTTCATTTTCTGTTTCTGTATTCTTCATAAACGTTCTTCATCTTTTTATTCTCTACAACTTTCATTTAGTTCACTTTGTCTAATTCCTTCTAGATTTCAAATTATTCTTTGCCTTCCAAACCTCTATTTCAATAGATTTCTGTTGTAATTGCCACTTGTGTTTCCACTTGTGTTTTGTTTCAATTTCAATCCAAACATTTTCTTCACGGTTTCATCACACATACCCAAAGCGGTAAGTCTTCTTCAAATCATCTCATGGTGTCGACTTCCAAGGCGGAGCGATCTTCATCAAAGGCTCGGCAAGGAAACGACGACATTCTTCAATTGGCTAATTATTCCTTTACTTTTCTCTTGATATTTAACGTTGTAATTTCATTCCACTTAGTGATAATCGCACTCCATGAACAAAATTTATGTTTTCAAGCATAAGGGTATTTCCAACTTGAGCTAAAATCAAATATTCTCTCCCCGTGGGATCGACCCGTATTCACCACTGTACTCGTATTTTCAAAAATCATTCGAGTGAGTGAGTGCGGTTATAAATTTTGAAATTTGTGTGGCACGGCATTTTTAAACGACGACTGTCGAGCGCATCAGCCCGCAACCACCTCGATCCTCGCCCATCCACGCTCGCATCCTCGCCCGCGCCGCCTCCACCTCGTCCCCGCCTCGCTCCATCGGCCGCCGGAGAAGAGAGGGGAGAAGGAGAGCGTGAGAGAAGAGAGAGGGGGAGTGAGTGAGAAATGAGAGGGAAGAGAGGGAAATGGGGTTTATATAGGAAATTCTGAAAATTCTAGAAAATACCGAAAAATAGAAAATCACGTTTCCGTGATCCTCGGAACGCACCGATCGCAACGGTACCACTCTCGCCCAGGTGAACGGCTCGGTTCACCCGCAACGAGGTTCCGAAGGCATTACCGAAACACACACCGGGAATCACAAAACACACGCGGAACGCATTCCGGTCTCCGAAATAGGTCCCGACCGCGCCGATCTGAACACGAAAGAATTCCGAAACATCATTTCGGACACAACGAAGCAAGATACACCAGAAACGCAGATCCGGGACCCACGAACAAGGATTCAAAAAATCTGGGGCATTACAAGCACGTACCTAACTAGACTGAAAAGTCTAACTCCGACCGGAGACGAAGGCGAGCGGGGACGTGCGGTCCCGCACGGCATCGAAGAACCTTGGACGGTTACAATGAATTCACTTCACGCATGGAGGATTTAATTATTACAAACCGCTTAAAATTTCCCGTGCAGGGGAACAAATCAACCTCAAAGTTTCTCCGCGCTGGGAGACTCAATGGCACGTACGTTCCGGAGTTTACGGACCTTATGTCGACTATTGGGTGACCTTGGCGCTGGTCAAACTGTCATTGTGGACTTTTGGTGCCACAATCAATTAATCCAAGAATATATATATAGATATATATAAGATTATATATACCTTAAATATATATATTATATATAGTATATATATATATTTAACACTCTTCTCTTTTTTTTAACTTTCAACCTCTCCTTTTTTTTCAACCCTCTCTTTAAGACTTTTCAAACCCCCTTTTTGTTTTCTTTCAAACTTCAAGCTCTTTTTGTTGACTTCTCTTTTTTATTGCCTTTTTTCTTTTTTTTTTCCAAGACTCACACGGTCGGGTGGCCCAGAAGAGCGGCTGCCAAACGCGGTGGGGAGGGGAGGTGGTCAATGCGGATATGCGGGCTTCAAATCCTTTTCCCTTTTCTTCAAACCGTTTTCTTTCTTTCGGACCATTCTTTCAAACTTTTTTTTCACACATTTTTTTTCACCCTTTTCCTGATTTCCATGCGCGATCCACGCACGAGACGTGGGGGCTCGATGGTGTGAGGGGAAGGGTAGTAGCAGGCCGCATGCAGTTGGGGAGGGAAAGGCTAGCAAGGGTGATCGTCAGTTAGCCGTGGCAGAGGGGGGGCTGCGAGTGTGGGAAGGTAGAGGGGGGTTCGCGGGCGATTGGTGTGGAGCGGCAGTGGAGGCCGGAGGGGTACAGTCGGTGGTTGCAGAGGTGAACGGAGGTTGGGGGTGATGAGGTGGCGAGGTTCGCGTGTGGGTGTTCGCAGGGGAGGACGCGGGAGGTGGAAGGCGCAGGGAGGCCGCGACGACTGTGGCGGAGGTGTGAGGCAGGGGCGTCCGGTGTGGGGGTGGACGCCGGAGGTGGCAGGGGAAGGGCTGGCGCGGCCGGTGCACAGGCGGGTGTGGCGGAGAGGCCGCCGGATGAGAGGTGTGGGCACGGGGGTGCCGCGGTGTGGAGGCCGTCCGGTCGTCGGAGGTGGTGCGGCGTGCTCGGCAGATGGTGGCGGAGAGAGGGTGGTAGTCGTTGCAGGGAGGGCCGACGGTGATCCTCCACAGGCGGGGCGGCCGGTTCCTCGTCACGCTGGCGGAGTGGAAGGCGGAGTGCGTCCGGTGCGGTCGCGGAGGGTGGACGAGCGGCGGGCTGAGCACGGCAGGCACACGGCGCACGCGCGTGGGCGCTGGCGGTAGGTGCAGACCGGGCGGACGTTCGCGCCTATGGGCTGCAGGCTCGGACGGCAGGGCCGGTGACGGTGCGCTTGCGGGGTAGCGCTTGCGGGCGCTGGGAAGAGAGAGAGAAAGAGGGAGGGAGAGAGAGAAATAGAGAGAGATAGAGAGTGCGAGAGAGAGAGAAAATGGTCAGGAGAGAGAGAAAACGGTCAGGAGAGAGAGAGAGAGACAGAGAGAGAAGAAAGAGATTAACAGAAAGAGACATTAAGGAGAGAGGGAGATATTAACGGAGAGAGATTTTACGGAAGGAAGGTTTAAAAAAGTTTTTTTTCTTTTGTTTCCTGCTTCTCCTTCTTCAACCGAGATTTTTTTTTTGATACTCTTCCTTTTTTTCTTTTTCCTCTTTTTTTTCACTCTCTAGCAACCGAGAAAGAGAAGGAGAGACGTCAGAGACGTCGAGGTCATCGGAGACGCCGCTGTTGGGCTCTGATACCAAATCTGACGCGGGACGGCGTCGGGGGAAGGATCGACGGCACTCCGATACCACGAACAAGATGGATAACTTGCTACCTCGCGCAGCTCGGCCTCACCCCGGACGCTCTCACACCGGGCGACACACTCACACTCACACTCACAAAGAGAATGAGGGAAGGAAATGCAAGAGGAGGGAAACTCTTCTCACGTAATGCCATTTCTTCATTCAATTCATCATGTTACAATCCTTCGTAGGCCCCCCTTTATATAGGGAAAGCCCATTACATCCTTATCTTCACACTTTCACTTATTGTGTTTATACCCTAGCCTAACAAGACAAAACCCAACAACCAACTATTGACTTTGTGGGTTTAATAAAATAAAATATAAAAACTTTTGACTATGACTAGGCTAATAAAACAAAAGTAAATACATGTAGTAAAACATGTATTTTGCACATACACACAAATACATAATACGTAAATACGTAAAAGTAAAATACTCAAGATGCCGAGTCTTTGAATGAGTCTCTGAGTCACAATTAAGCTCGGTGTCGGGGCGGGGCGGTGCGGCGTCGGCTTCGAGTATGGGGCCCGGTAGTGGGCCCGGTGTCCCCACCAGTATTGGAAAGGTAGAGTTTTGTGAACATTGTATTTTTGGGAAGCAAAAGAAAATAAGCTTTCAAACTGCAATACACAAAACTAAGGCTACTTTGGATTACATCCGCTCAGATCTTTTGTGTCCCTCTCGTGTTCCCTCAAAGGGTGGTGCACGATAATTTTTGACTTTCATTGATGATTAGTCAAGGAAAGTTTTAAATATAAGGATGAGGTGTTTAAGTACTTCAAACAGTGGAAGTCTTTACTCTATAATTGAAAAACAAACTGGGAAGAAGATCAAGAGGCTAGGGACAGATAACAGGTTGGAATTTTACTCCATAGAATTCGATGAGTTCTGCAAAAATGAAGGTATTGTCAGGCACTGTACAGTGAGATACACTCCACAGCAAAATAGAATTACAGAGAGAATGAATAGAACTTTTTTAGAGAGAGCATGTTATATGCTGTTAAATGCATATCTGAGTAAGGATTTTTGGGCAAAAGTAGTGTCTATAGCTTGTCACTTAGTGAACTTATCTCTTGCCATTGCCATCAATTTTAAAACTCTAGAAGAAATATGGTCAGGTAATCCTTCAGATAATTATGATTTGAGAGTTTTTGGTTGCCCTACTTATGTTCGTGTTAATGATGAAAAATTAGAACCAAAGGTAAAGAAGTGCATTTTCCTTAGTTATGTTTCGGGGGTCAAGGGATACAAGTTATGGTACCCTGATCTCAAATCACCTAAATTTATGATTGAGAGGAATGTCACTTTTGATGAATTTGCATTGTTACGTCCAAAGAGAGAAGTTTTTATTCTACAGGAAGTAGGTTCTCTAGGGAGTATTATAGAACAAGCGATAGTTTAAGAGTGCAAGTTCACATTAGAGATCTTCTCAACAATAGCACCAGAATGCTCATGTGTCTGATATACAGCAAGTAGAGGAAATTTCACAAGTTCAGCAATATTCTCTTACCCGAGATAGGTAGAGAAGAGAGACTAGAGCACCCATAAGATATGACTATGTAGACATGGCTACTTATGCATTGTCTATTGTAGAGGAAACACTTGATACTAATGAGCCTTTCAAATTTTTAGAGGCTATATCTCATGAGGATGCAGATAAAGGGCTAGTTGTTATAGAAGAAGAGATTGAGTATCTTCACATAAATTAGACTTGGGATTTGGTGGAGGCTCCTAAGCGTAAGAAAGTAGTTGATTGCAAGTGAGCCTTCAAGAAAAATGATAGTATTTCAAGTGTTGAAGATGCTAGATACAAGACACACTTGGTTGTAAAGGGCTACAGTAAGGTAGAATGTATTGATTAATGATATTTTCTCACCTGTTGTGAAACATAGCTCTATTCAAGTTCTACTAGCACTGGTTACTTCTCAAAACTTGAAGATAGAGTAGATGAATGTGAAAACAACATTTTTGTACGGTGAACTTGAAGAGAAAATTTATATGCAATGCTTGTTTGCTTAAAAAATCCTTCTATGGTTTGAAGCAATCTCCAAGGCAAGGGTATAAGAGATTTGATGCATTTATGGTGTAGTAGAGTTACTCCAGAAGCAATTTTGATAATTATGTTTATTTTTGATAGTTATCAAATGACTCTTATCTATTTAATGTTTTATGTTGATGATACATTAATTACAACAAATGATTTGTTTGAAATCAACAAGTTGAAAGCATTGGATACTCAACATTGAATTTGAGATGAAAGATTTAAGAGTAGCAAAGAAAATTCGGGATATGGAGATCCAATGAAAAAAGGGTGCAAGCAAGTTATATTTGACTTAAGCTAAGTACATTTAGAAGGCACTTATGCGAAGCCAAGCCAATTGTTACACCACTTACTGCTCATTTTAGACTTTCAATTTCTTTGTCACCACTGTCTTGAGAAGAAGAATATATGTCACATGTTCCATACTCTAGTGTAGTTGGCAACATGATGTATGATATGGTTTGCACGTGGCCTGATATTTCATAGGTAGTCAATGTTGTTAGCAGATACATGACAAATCCAAGTAAATCACATTGGAATGTTGTAAAATGGATTTTTAGATATTTATGAGATATTGTTAATATTCGTTTAGGCCCACTTTGATAATAGGTTAGGATAACTCATATGAGATGGGTTATGATGAGTTATTCCTTGGCTTTTCACTTTTTCAGTTTGATAACTTGTTCTTACCCTAGGAATAACTCATTCCATAGAAATAGTAGAATGCATTATTCCTAGAATAAGAGCTTTAATCCTAACCGACCCCTGGTAACTTGTTCCTGCTATCAAACTCGGTTAAGGGTGAGAAGGTGGAATAACTGACCCTATTCGCCTCTTATTCCGTTAACAAAGCAGCCCTTAGAGTTTGACAGTTGTGATGTTTCGACTGGATATGTTAATTCCGACTTTACAGGAGACCTTGATAAAAGAAGGTATATGATTGGTTATATTTTTTCAATTGGTGGATGTGTTGTCAGTTGGAAAGCTACTTTACGTTATGTTGTTGTATTATCTACTATAGAAATAGAGTATACGACAATTATAGAGACAGTAAAGAAAGTAATATGTTTAAGAGGTTTGTTTAGTGAGATCAACTCATATCAGATGGTGACTATTGTATATTGTGATAGCTAGAGTGCTATTCACTTGGTTAAAGATCATATATATCATGAAAGGACAAAGCACATTGATGTCAGTTACAATTTCATTCAGAGATATAATTGCTCAAAGTGGCATTGTTGTGAAGAATATTGATACAAAAGACAACTTAGTTGATATATTGACAAAGCCTCTTCTAGTGGCTAAGTTCAAGCACAGCTTGAACTTCATTGAAATTTCTAGCACTTGAGGATACTTTTTGAGGTTTTGGAGAAGACGAACATTTTCTACTATTTGTGTTTAAGAGAATCTTACTTGAATCAAAGTCATGAAAGCCATTTATGTTCACTAAGTCAAAATGTGGAGATTTGTAGGATTTTCACTTGGTCGAAGCCAAAAAGGTGAGAGCCCCAAGGGAGAAAGAAGAAGTGTCTTAGCGGGACTCTTCTCCACGTACGGATGACAGTGGGACTCTTCCTGCAAAAGCTGCGAATGTGGGTGGTTTGGAAATGACCGACCACCCACCTTTCATGTGGGACTCTTCTCCCATTGAGGCCTTGTCCTCTCCTATAAATAGGACTCCCTCTATCCTTTGTCTCTCTTATGTACTTTGAAGCATCTCGTGGGAGAACGTCTTAACTAGTGTCTTTGTTTGTTTATTTTCTTCCTCTTTCTCTCTTGGTTCATGGGAAATTATTGTGAGAGAAATTAAAGGTGTAAAGGGGTCTTTAGGGTACCCTAATTCTCTTCAAATCTTATACTTTGATTTTCGTTTGTATAGTGAAATTTTGCTCCTCTTTGCTCGTGGACATGGGGGGCACTCTAAACCTCTAAATCACGTAAATTTTTGTGTGTCTTTTCTTTTTTCTTACTTCTTCTCAATTTTTCTTTTAGGGCCGATTTGGTAACAGAATTGTCGGCGAATACGGTATACGATGAGAGAGAAATGGAGATGGGGCCCACCCTCCCCCCTCACACAGCCCCGTTGTTCGGGGTCGAGCGGCGTGTTCGACCCTCCGGGGTCGAACAGCGCTATCCTCTTCGATAAACAAAGAAGGCCTTATGGATTGTGACTTGCTTATGTTCGTTTCCGCTGTGACGTCAGTCAGTGTCCTTGGATGACCATCCCCAACATTTTATTTTAGAAGGAATATACTTTTATAAAAGATCAGATGATATGATTGAGATATAAATCATCATCTGTATTATCAAAAGTATTGCTAGCTAATTGGACTATATTTGGAAAAGAAATATCACGACAACATTATCTCGATACATGATTCAATTAATCTACAGATAATAAACATTTTTAGTTTCATCTCAATCATCCATCTTCTCGTATATTTTGCCACTATTAAGGAAACGCGAAACCTAAATTGGAATGTGAGTTTTTTTCTGGGGTCCAACCTGGGCTTAATTTCATTTGGGCCTTCAATTTTTTTGGGCTTAGGTCACTCATGCTGGGCGGCCCACTAACTGATCTGGGCTTAAGATTTTCCTTCTAATTTACCGCGAGTATTACTCTTTACATGACTCTGAATAATTACCGGTTGATGCTTACTAAATCCACGAGGGAACATCGTCTGATAATCCTGATCCCACCCGAATATCAGCCCGGTCCTCTTTAACTCAAATCTAACCCATTTTGTGAACTTTTTTCCAAACCAACTCGACCCGAACTTGTAACTCAGCTAGAACTTCTCAACCCAATCTAACCAAGTCTTGATAAATTAATCTAGTTTACATTTTTTTTTATGTGAAAGTAATGTCCTAAGTTTCACTTAGAGTGAATTTGATGCAGTGGTCCATCCCAATCTCCAATCCGAGGTGACTATAGAGCGACCGCATGCTCAATCCCAAATTGAGCCCCACCTTGTGCATTCGGGTTTGTTGTGCACCTCGCTTGAAGCCCTAATGCTGACTGATGATAAGTAGTGGATGATGACTCTTTAGGACATGTTTAGCAATAGACATACTCCTTTAAGATATATATATATATATATATATATATATATATATATATATATATATATATATATATATAAATGTCTGGAAGTTTTGTGCCATAAAACAATATTACTTTTGATATTTAAATTTATCAAATACTCTGGGGTTGGGGAATAAAGCATCCAATTTGATGCACTTTTGGGCTTCTATAATTTTTAGCCTAATCATTTTGGCACAGGGGCCATTCTTAAGAGTTGTTTCTTTTGGGTTCTAGCTTAACACTTCATATTATTAAAGTTAGCTTCTCAAAGGAACAATATACTCCCTTAGTGGGCCTTAGGTTTGACCAACTCCAACCTAAAACGATAGATAAATTAATGGGCTTGAAGTTTTGTAGAACCGTGGTCCAAAGGTAACTTAACCTGGACTCAACTACACAAGAGGGCCCAATAGTGGCCCTAAGACTTCTGGATTACAATACCGTTTCAAAGCCCTAACAATTGGGATAAATTCTATACTTCCAAAGTCTTATAACTGGATTGGAAACCCATACAATTCTCTGCAGTCTGCCGATGAATCGATGACGAAATATTATCTTTAGAGAAAGGCTCAATGCACACCCAGGGTTTGCAGCACACCTGGGTGTGAAACAAGCCTTTCTCTTATCATTAACATTTGGGGCCTATTGTTATTGGATTGGCTGCATGCCTCTAAATCACGGCAATTTTATGGATAGAACCTCATGGGTGATAATCTAGTAATGACACATCGTTGGAATTAATTTAATAGGGTGTGACTACAAATTCAGCATGTTATCAGGAGATCTCCCTCTTTATATCCCATTGGGTTCTATTACCGCATTGTTTGTTGGCAAAATAGGATAAAAGGGGGATATAACTGTAGACACCTATTTTTGACCTACAAGTTGAGTCTGTCTCTTACTCACATTTTTATGATGTCCCGAATTAGCCATCACTTTTGAGTTATTCTTCGATTCATGGTGAGCCCACTCAATCCATTTTCCATCCCATTGAGCCCCAATTTCATTTTTTTACAAAAATTCCATGTTTTGGCCCCCTTAGCCTAAACACGGGCTATCGTGTGATCGCGTTTAGACTAGATCGCGGTCGTGCAATAGACTGCATTATCAGGTTTACATGCAACCCAGTCAGAAAATATCTCTTCCGATCATGATCGCCCTAGAGTCCATACTTGGCCATCTCTCTTCGTGTTTTCAATCCAAATACACTTCCACGTGGTCTGGAATCATTCCCCAACCTCTTGTGGATGGAATTTCACCCCTAGGACTCTTATTTTCTGACATTATCTTCTCCACAAGAATTATGGTTTTGCACTCCTATAAATAGACCGTAGGGTCTAGGGTGAGAAGGGAGATCAAATTCTGGAGCTACCACGAAGTGCTGCCGCATTGTTGAGTCCCGACTTCGACCGGGAACGCCTTCTTTGCTTCTTCTTCGTTTATTCACTTGTTTTCCTTATATTTCTCTCTCTTATTCTCGTAACATCATAGCACGTTACATTACATTTTCTACTTCATTTTTGCATCACTCACGCGCACACATCCCTATTATTTTGCCAACACAAGGGTTAAAATCCTCCCCCAGGTAAAGTCCATTCCTTTTGCATGCATATTCATCTTAAGGAATTGATACTTCACTAATTAAGTTCTAATCGGGTTTTCTGCTATTTTCTTTGTGTTTTGCAAGCATAGGCAAAAGGATTTAACATGAGGCCCTCGCTCTTTGGTCGATTGAAGAGAGAGGAGGAAAGAACTGTAATTTTTCATACTGTTAACGAACGCGCCGGACCTAGTAGCCGCGTTCAGGTCGCGCCCCTCACGAAGATCATGTTATGTTCAGAACGTGTACCCTGTAATGACTGCATTCTCAGCCAGTAGCCTTCTAGTTAAGCCCTCTTCTTCCAAGGTAAGTAATGTTGTCTCCAATAAATTATTACTGTTAATTATGTTATTTCATCTTGGTGGCAATCACGATCACGTTCTCTTCCTTGCCTTATCACCTTCCTTTATTTGTTCATCTGATCGCCCCTCATGTTTTTTGATATCTACACATTTCTAGCGATCACGGTGAGACTCCTAGTACTCATCACGTCATTTTCTACATTACTACTTATTCTAGTATTATTTTCGTGATTTTTAGGTTCTGTTTTCACTTTTTCAGTTTACATTCTACTATTTCTTTGCCCTAGTTGAATGCAGCTTACATAGAAGTCACGTCTAGAAGAAGGCGACTTTTGAGCCAACCGCGTTCAGGTACGACTCCCAAGCACTGTTCCTCAATCTTATTCTCTTAGTTACGATGGTTGTGTGCTCTTTTTACCCATTGTTTAATTTACCTTTCATATATGTCATTGTTTGCATTTGCTTTGCTAATTTAACGTTAGAATTTGCATGCACCCTGGTGCACTTAAGTTCATTCATATTATCTCATAGTTACATTCCTACCTCAGTAAGTAATCCTCTCAGCTATGAATACCTCGTAGTCGACTAGGTGAGCTTATTTGGGGACCTCCATAAGCCTCCACAAGTCGTGGATTCCCACACAGACGACGAGCCGGTTGTACCATCGCCCCCCCCCCCCCCCCCCTTATGTCTAGATTGCATCCGTGCGTGAGTGTCGAACTTAGGTCCACTCGGAGTTCGAGTTTCTTTCCCTTCTAGGAATCCAATTGCTTGAGGGACCCTAATTGATTTAAACTATTAAAAGGTCAACTTAAACCCTAAAATTTTAGGGCATCATCACAAATTACTTATTTTGGGTGAGATCTTTGTTTGCACTTCCTTGCATGATTAGGATCTTCTGTTTGGTGTCTTTCTATGATTAGGATTATGTTGATGTCCTAGTTTATGTGGGGCTATTTCAAGGGTCTAGGTTCATCCCCCAAGAGTCCTTCCATCATGTGGACCCATGACAGCTCTCTCTTCCAATCGAATAAGTCTATTGATCCCAATTCCTATTCCTATGAATCCCTTCCTTATGGGCTCTTTAAAGACTCTGCCCAAGATAGGGTAGCCACTCTCCAATCCGAAGTGGGATCCGCTCCCCCTCAGGTCGAGGAAAGAGGGCAGGCCCAATCATCTCACCCTATGCTTGAGGAGCAATCCAACAAGATTGCGCACATGACCAACCACATGAGCGTTGAGGACCTTCAAGCTCTTTTTGCCAATTTGACTTTTACATATTCCCCCCAAGCTAGTTCTTCCAATCCTGCACCTTCTGCTCCTATGATTAAACCAAGGGCCACCTCTGCCACCATTGACCTTACCCTGATTCAGCCCAAGTCTATACAATTCACCACCCCAGATCTGGCCCAAACTTAATTGTCCAAAAATAAGGTTGTGGTCCCCCCCTCTCCTCGGGCCGCTTCTCGTGCTCTTATACCTTCGGCCCCACAAGCTTTTCCAAGTGGGTTTACCTACATCCAATCCAAGATGACCCAATACACCACTCCAGAGATGGGCTACGCTTTGGCCCATCATCTCCAATCCGGGCCATCTTCTTACCCCGTAAACCCAACTCATGATCCGAGCGCCCATGTTGAGCCCGTGTCCCAAGGGCAACTCGTCGAAGTGTTCAAGTAACTCAATCAAATCCGTAAGCACTTAGGCATGAAGTTCGTGGTTAATGTGTCAATCCCTAACTTTCGCAACATCTAGCTTCCTCTACAGGCTGAGTTGCCCAATTATCGAAAGTATAATGGGTTTGGCAACCCATATGATCATACTTGGGCCTTCTTCTTTGAGTCCGCCCAATACCAAGAAGACAACTGCCTCATGGCTTACTTTTTCGGCCGCTCCTTAGAAGGGATTGCTCTAGAGTGGTTTTATTTTTTACCTCCTGAACAGGCTAACAATTTCAGGGTGGTCAAGGAGAAGTTCATAGTTAGGTCCCAAGATAGGGTTGAGCCAGAATATTCTCTTACAGATTTGATGGCTGAGAAGATGAAGCTCGATGAGGATGTCACTATTTTTGCGGACAGATGGAGCAGAATGGCTGAGCGAGTCTTGGGTCTCCTTTCAGAGGGAGAGAAAATTAAACTTTTGATAACCAATGCCATACCTACTTACTAGAACATATTGGCCTTAATTGACATCTCTTGCATGCATCAACTTAATAATCGGGCCCACTTCATTCAAACCCATTTTTAAGATTCTCCCATTCATACTTTGTTTGAAGCCCACAAGCCAAAATTCCCTAGAAAGTCGTAAGACCCGGTCACAGAGGGAATCCAAACTAATGAACATGTGCAAGCCGTTAGTCACCCATTCCCTCGCCCCGCCAGCCCATCAACAAGCCCAATTCACCCACACAACTCCCCAAAACCAACCACCTCCACCATCGCAATGCAACCAAGTTCCTCCATCTAATGGCTATGCACCTAAGCGCCCGACTCCTAAATGGGCCCAATATCCTCCACTGTCGGAAACCTTCCCTGATGTGTTCTTGACCCTTGTCAATAGGTGCTCTTCAACAACCTCCAGAAATATCCACATGGAACCCCGCTCTAGATCAGACCAAGTATTGTGCATTCCACCAACAGCCTAGGCACACTATAGAAAATTATTTCCAATTTTGGGATCTCGTCTACGATCTACATGATGATCAAAGAATAGACTGGGCCGAGATGTACAAAGTTATTTTGGAGATTAAAGAAAAGAGGAGGCCACAGGGTCAACGACACCAGCATCCACAACAATATCTAGCGCTGCAACAACTGCTGTAGGATTTGGGGATACTTCAAAATCCCTTGCCAAACCATCCTCCATCTCCGAACCCACCAACACTAGCACCAGTGCAAATAAACTCCATTGGACATCATCATCACCCGGCTCCTACTGATAACTGGGCCTACGATGATGAATCGTCCACTCATCAATTAATGGCCCTTAACCATGCCCGTCGTCCAACCATCTCTCCATCACCTACATCGTCTACCGCACCCATTGTCCCTTCTTCACCCATTAAGTCTTCTATCACTCCCGCTATTCCTGTTACACCCACACTGCCACCTCCTAAACCTTCCGTCCTCCGAATTGAATCCCTTAAGTCTCCTACCATCATCTCGACTCCTTCCATTGCACCTACACTGGCATCCACTAAACCTCCCATCCTTGCCGAACCCATCTCCACTTTGACCCTTACCACCTGCCGAGCCCACTATCCTTCTTCCACCAGAGCCTATAAAACTTATCACAACTATTTGCCCCAACCCACCAATTCTAGCCATCATCCCTGTAAACCCATCGCCGGTGCCAAGCTTAGCCCTCTGGAGCGGGCACATAGTACATAAGGACGGTCCATCTGTGGTCATAACCGGTGATAATCCCCGGTCCTCGCGAAAGAAAGCAAATCAAGAAAAGGTGGGTCCTCTCCTAGATATTCATTGTGAGTTGGTACATCATGTAGGGAGAATGTCTGCCCGGATATCAATATTTAGAATTCACCAAGACGCTCTTGGGAAATTCTTCCACATAATCATGGTGAATGATCATGTGAAAATTGATAGCAAGTATTTGGCCTTAGCCACGGTCTATAGGGGGGTGGCCCTCACATTCCAAAGTGCTAGAGAGTCACTATGCATCACCGTTGCCATCAATCAAGTGGCCAACAATGAGTTGATCAACTCGATTCGCCTTGGATATGACACAAGGATATGCAAGTGAGGATCATGCCACATGGGCATGTTGAACAAAAGTCTACCCTCCACATGACTCCAAAGCTCATGTTCAAAGTTTTAAAGGTTTCTAGTTGTAACAAGTAATGGAAACACAAAGATCTGAGAGCCGGTGGTTTGATATGGAGGATTTTATCACAGCCCTCAGGCGGCTATTTTGTGAGAGTGAAGATGATGAAAAGCCAGATAAGGAAAGAAGCTTGGTTAGAAGCTTAGAGAAGGGCAGCCCTATTCTCCATCCATCACTTTTACCTCTCCGTTTGTTTTCCTCTCTCCAACATGTTGACTTTATACCACCTTCGCCCCCTATTCTAGTCCACTCATCGTCGCCCATCATCTCGCTCCTTGGCCCTGACCTTCAATTTCCACTAAGTGACTCCTCTCAGTGTGTTAAACCTCTTGATCTCGGCTTTGATTACACCTCAGCTCTCCTCCTCTATGACTTCTGGTATATCTCCACATGAAAAGAAGTCAATTTTCAAATTAAAATCTCTTCCAAGAAACCTGATGCCCATAACTCGGTTGTTAGCCTTGGGTCCTCCTTGACGCGGGATGCCCTCTTTCTCCTTTCATTGAATTTTCTATCTTCTCCTAGTTTAGGATCAAGCCAGTCGGTAGGGTAGTGTCAAGGCATAGTTCAGGTAGTCCTTTCAATTTTATTATGTCATCACCCTATTGTGCTTAATCACCTCAACGCCTTCGCCACCATCATCATGTTAAGCAAAGATTAGAAAGCACCATGATGATTAAGAGCTGCTTCAGGATCGTGAGATGCTTCAAGGAATTCACAATCAAAGTGGTGCAAGGAACCTTTTGTCTTGCGTATGAATTTACTTTCATTGTCACCGATATCTTATTTTATCTCTACGCATGGTTAAAAATGTAGGTGTCTTAAACATAATCACGAGTGGTAATCTCAGGTTAGGATGAATTAGAATTTGCTTCTGTAACACTTAGGCTAATGATGACTCCGCGCTTGAAGTCCAAAATTTCCTCCCCGTTCATTAAGGGTGACTTTGAGTACGGTCCGCATACTACACAGAGAACTATAGCTAACCCTTTGAAAGAACATCGTCATTACTTTGGCCATACCTGGATGCACGGAGGTTCTTTCTCTTCTCCACTCGATCAAATGTAGGGGAAATAGATGGAACGGGTGAGATGACCAACCTAAGCACTCCTCGATGAGAGGAGGTATCAAATACGGGTAGTCTAATAAGACCTCAAAATAAATGGTCTTGCAAAACCATTCAAATACAAATGAGCAATTAAAAGGAAAATATGCGAAAAGAAAAGGCATATATAGCAAGAGTGATAGTACAGTTTTTTCGCGAGACGTCGTTAGCCTCGTCATATGCGTGCCTTAAATAGAAGAGGTCCAAAAAAAGGAAAGACTAAAAGTCTCGGTGCAACCGACTGAATCATTAAGGGTAGTGCCATGAAAGGAAGTCAAACCTAATACATCTCCCAACCTATATAAGGCTTATCCCTAAGTATTCTTCTGCTTCTCTCTCTTGGACTCCAATACTTCTCGAGTATGGCCTTAGCAGAGGCATAGTTCATCATTAGAGGCGTTAGTTATAGCACGCCACCTCATATGCACAACCTACTCTATGACATTCTTAGCGAAAGGGGAAGGAACGAGGACCCCCCAATAGTTTGAATTAGTTTTAGTGTTGCGATTAATAAATCTAATAAAATAAAATATTTTTAAAATTTTTAAATATAAAACTTTTCTAGAAACCCAAAATTAAAATATTTCTAAAAATCTAAAAAATAAAATATGTTGAGAAAGAGAAAGGCTCATTGCACACCCATGGTACGCTATACACCTTGGGTGTGTAATGCCTTTAAATTTTTTTTGAATATTTTTTGGAGTGGCCTCTAAGGTACCCTAATTTAAGGTGCAAGCCACGTCACCAATGGATTATTCAAAAATAAATAAAAAAGAAATCATATTGAATGAATAGTTTTGGACTCATTCTTTCAAAAATCAGCTCGTTTCATTTTTTTATTTTTTTGTATAATTGGATGGTGACGTGGATTGCACTCTAAGTTAAGGTATCTTGGGAGCCACTCTAAGAAATTTTAAAAAAAATAAAGACATTGCACACCCAAGGTGTGCAGTACACCTTGGGTGTGCATCAAGTCTTTCTCACCAAGAAATCCAAAAAAATCAAGAAATTCCAAAAAAGGAACAAATAAAAATACGTGTTTTTTCATGCATTAGTATATTATTCTTTATTTTCCACCTATTTAATAAGGCTTAATCTTTTTATCAATATCAAGGACTTGGTCAAGATCGTTCTCTTACTTAAGACAAGGGGCTAAGCTTAAGAACGAATCTAATCTCTTTGCTCATTGCTGAGTGCGCATAATACATGTTTGGAGTAGAGCGACGTTCAAAGTCCACTTACCCCAATTCTCCATCTCCATTCTCTCATATCACTCAGGGTTCAGTCTAATTCATAAAGTCAGGGTCTGTTCATCTAGCAAAGGGGGTCATAATAGGTTTGTTCTAGTCGCGATCCTCTAACAAACAACGTTTTGTTCGCGACGTGCCCCGTGACCGCATTATGATATACTTTGTCTTTGTATTTTTGATCCGTTCATTTGATGTTTTTGTCGTTTGATTGATATTTTCATGTGATTTTTGCTGCCCAGTTTGTGCCTTGATATTGTCTTATAAAAATCCAAAAAAATTCTATCCCGCCACGCGAAAGGTAAGTCAAGTATGTTTCTATCTCTACTCCTCTATATTCACTATATGTTATTCTACCTTATTATATTATCTCAAAGACCGATTGGTTCTTCGTGTATTCTGGGATATGATGTTCCCCTTCACCAAAAAATGATGATGATCTAAGGGTATGCAATTAATCTCCGGATAAGTCGTTAGGTTGAATCGATTACGGGACGATAGGCTCTATCTCGCACGTCATGGTTGTAGGAAGATTCTTGACCCCAATTTGTTCGGTTTAGCAATATTATCCTTGAATATTTTTAATTTCTTATTTTTTACATTTGATTTTATGATTTTTTTCTTTAGCCCAACATGCATCATATCATTTTTGAGTATTCACGACTCATGATCTTTCATAGATTTCTCCTTGGTAATGGCTAATTGCGCTTCAAGTTTTGAATAAGAGATATCTATTCTACTCTAAATTTGAACATCTTCTCTGAGTTAGTCGCTAGGCATGGTTGGTCAGCATGACTGAATTTTTCCTCTCAATTCAACTTTAATTTAGTTCATCTCAATCAACCTTTCTCTCTTCTGATCTGCTCAATAGTTGTGAATCTCACGATGGCGTCACTTTTCGCCGGGGTCGCAAGAAGTCCACTAATGAGTGAACCTGACGCCAATTAGGGTTAGGGTGCCTCTTTGACCTCAAGAGGTTGATCGTGTCTTTTTATTTCCATTTGTTAGTTAGATAGTCTTCTTCCAGACATGTGTCATCCGTGCTAGCTATTTCTTATGGTTAATTCGATGATTTTTGGATAATTCCTATCGCTTGCCGGTTGTGACAGGTGTTTTTTTCCTTAATACCCACTTTTCAGTCTGCTCCACTACTCCTTCACACCATCTACATTCCATGTCTCCTTCGCTTCATCTTTGCTCGCTCTCTTGCAAAGCGAATATTAAGGAGAGGTATCTGAAGACACCTATTTTTGACTTACAAGTTGAGCCTGCCTCTTACTCACATTTTTATGATGTCACAGATTAGCCATCACTTTTGAGTTATTCTTCGATTCATGGTGAGCCCACTCAATTCATTTTCCAACCCATTGGGCAATAATTTTCTTTTTTTACAAAAATCCCACGTTTTGGCCCCCTTAGCCTGAATGCAGCCTATCACTCGACCGCGTTCATACTGGATCACGATCGATTGATAGATCACATTCTTATGTTTGCATGCAACTCGGATAGAATTTATCTTCTCCTATTGTAATCGCCCTAGAGTCCATGCTTGGCCATCTCTCTTCATGTTGTCAATTCAGATAAACTTCCACCTGCCCTAGAATCCTTCCCCAACCTCTTGTTGATGGAATTTCATCCCTAGGACTCTTATTTTTTGGCATTATCTTCTCCACACAAACTAGGGTTTTGCACTCTTATTAATAGACCCTATGGCCTAGGGTGAGAAAGGAGGTCGAATTTTGGAGCTACTACGAAGTGCTACCGTATCCTCGAGTCGTCGACTTCAACCAGGGACGTGTTCTTTACTTCTTCTTCGTTTATTCTCTTGTTTTTCCTTAGATCTCTCTCTCTTATTCTCATAGCATCATAGCACGTTACACTACGTTTTTTACTTCGTTTTTGCATCACTCATGCGCACACACACCTATTGTTTTTCCTACAACGGGGTTAAGACCCTGCCCCAGGTAAAGTCCCTTCCTTTAGCATGCATATGCATTTTAAGGGATTGATGCTTCACTAATTAAGTTTTAATCCGGTTTTTTCTTGTTTTCTTTGTGTTTTGCAGGCATAGGTAGAAGGATTTAATATGAGGCTCTCCCTCTTTGGAAAACTGGAGAGATAGGAGAAAGAGAACTGTAATTTTTCATACTATTAACAATAGTGTCGGACCTAGTAGCCATGTTTAGGTCGCACCCCTCACGAAGACCGTGCTCTATTCAGAACGCGCACCCTGTAGCGATTATGTTCTCAGCCAGTAGCCTTCTGGTTGAGCCCTCTTCTTTCCAAGGAAAGTAGTGTTGTCTCCAGTAAATTATTACTATTAATTGCATCATTTCATCTCGGTGGTGATCACGATCACGTTCTATTCCTTGTCTTATCGTGTTCCTTTATTTGTTCATCTCATCACCCCTCGTGTTTTTTGGTATCTACAATCATAACCGACGTTTGTCTATTCCAAAGAATAACTAATTTTACTTTGATCAAAGGATACCATAACTAGGGTTAGTTTGTTCTGACTTCTCCCTCGAATAGCCTAATTGGCCTTTTACTTGAATTCCAACCCTTAACCTAGATATCGGCCATAATATGGGATATGCGCAATCAAACTAGTTAGGATGGGTAAGGGTGGAGTATATGGATCAGCCCGACTCTATTATGCAAATAAACAGGTCCCTTGAGAATACCTCCCTCAACCTTGGATACTTTTGTGTAAGCCAAACTTGGCTCCCAGAGTCGGGTATAGAAAGAAATTACATGAGCAGAAGCCCAACCTTCCCCCGGGCCTTGGGCCAAGTTCAGGGTTAAGGTGGAACTTATTTTGGATCATGGGGAGGGATTTTTAAAGAGTAATGCTCGGTACATGTCCTGGGTGGTTACTTGTCCGGGAAAGGATTGGCTCACGGGAGTGGGTGCAATGCACCCGCCCTCGTGCGGTCAATCCCGTCCCTGACGGATAATCCCCCGTGACAAGTATGAAGTGTTACTCTTTTTTAAAAAATCCCTCATTTTGACATCTCTGGGTGTATCATGGATTTTTTCTCAAAACAAATCTCATTTGGTGTGATCAGATCATGTGGGGCTGGATGTGCACATCGTCGACCATGCTTGAGTCTCGAATGTGCACATTTGCCTATTTAAACCCCAACATTTATGGTTAAAAGTGGAAAGTGGGGGGTTTGTCTTTAATTAGGAGGGGGTTAATGGCTTTAATGTGGGGTAGAATTCGCAAAAAGCTCTCTAGGGGGAGCTTTTGAGGATTCTGTGGAAGCAAGACTCTTTGAGTCGAATTCCTCTATCATGTCAAAATTCATGGGATGCTGAAGTCTGGACAAGCCTTGTTCATTTGGATGGGATCATAGGGATGTCATAGATTCTAATCATTTGAATCCTACAAATCCTTCACATGGTCCCAACCAAATGCTCTCTAAGTTAGGACCATTCAAGATCTGAGATGGGTCAACCTAGACCCCATGCGTTTGGGAGGGATTATCGATTATGGATTATTTCTATACTCCTGTAAAGAGAAGAAGAAACTCTTTTTGGGCAACTTTTGAGGATTTTGAAATCCCACATTTTTTCTCTCACTCTCTGTACCCGTTAAAATATTTCTTCTTCCTTAATTAACGGGACATTGTCCAATTTGAAAGGGATTACGAGGGTGGAGATTCTAATGATCGGAATGTGTCTACCAACACCACCAATTATATTTTAAAATTTTTGCATGAAATGGTGATCAGGTCAGGTCTTGAGTATACTTTTCATTTATTCGACATTGAAATTCAAGCGAGTCTAGAAAACTAACCCATTCGTTCTAAACATGAACATGCCAGGTAAATGAGCGAAATGTGTAATACCAGTCACTCGGGCTTCATAAACACACAGATTAACATCTCTGCTGTAGACGAATGGAGGTTTGTCCGAACCCAGATTTATGTCTTAACGTGGATCTACTAACGGGTTCAGAATCTCCAGTCTGATTGTCCTGGGCCCAACTTCACAAAACCGATTTACGGTCCGCGCCGGGCCGGAACTTTACAAACCGGTTTACTGCCCTGCCAGGCTCGGCTCATCACACTACGTGAAATCTAATTTCGGGTGGAGAAGTGCTAGCTACACGTCTTTACGGATAAAAAATTTAACCGTTCAACATGTTATCAGTCCTCCACGCATTGATGCGAAGGTACTACCAAATAGACTTATTTTAAGTGTTCATTAAATGTCATTGTGTCCTTTTATGTACGTAAAGTTATTTGTCACACCAAATAATAAGTTAAGATGACAAATAACTTCAATATGAAAAAAATTATTTGTCACACTTAATTGATAACCAATTCACGGTGATAAATAAATTTTTTACATCGAAAATCTAAGTATGTATAAAAAAAGAAAAAAAGTAGTGGTACTCACGGATTGTACACGTGTCGCAATTACATACATTAACGATATCAAACCTACCGCTTATGCACGGTCATCAAGCATCTCTCTCTGACTCTCGAACGTCGCGATGCCGGTCGCTGCTTTTAGTCCGACCCACGGCCAGCCACACCACCCAGCAAAAAACCCACGCCACATGCTTTGGCGAATTTCCCAAACTGCCCCTCCACCCCTGCCCTTCTTGTGGCCGAAAAGTTCCCCTGTGCCCCCCGGCCGTCCACTTTTGCAACCCCTTGTGCCAAAAAGCGCAGCCCACCTCAGCATAACGGCTCAGCACTTGGCCACACGTAGTAGCCAGGGAGTCCCCTGTCTCCGCCTCCGCTGCCCTTTTTCTGACTGGAATAAAAAAAATAAAAATAAAAGGTCTTGCTTTGAGTGAGAGGCCCCGAAATCCACCAGAAAAGATAGTGGCCGAGATTTATCCAGTTCCCTTCGGGCGGGGTGGGTGGGGCCAGTGGTGAGATGGATGGAGGCCGAGTCACCCCCCTACCCCCTACTCCGTGCTTTTTTTTTTGTGTGTGTTCTCTGTGCTTCCCCGCCGTGGCTGTCCTCCTCGCTGATCCCCCCGCTCTGTCGCCCCGTCGAGTCCTCCGAGAGCAGCAGCAGCAGCTGGGAGCCCGCCGGGAGCCTCCGATCCGGGCAGGAGCAGGTGAGGAGAGCGGCGATGAGGAAGAGAAGAAGAAGAACGGATTGGTAGAGGTGGGTTCCCTCTTGATCTGGTTCCGCATGGAGGTCGCCGGAGGTGAGTGAGCCACCTGGCGTTCTCCCTCGGCCCATAATTTCTGAGAGATGTTTGGTTGGGGCGGGCGGGCGGGCGGACGGATTTGATCTGTTCTTCAAATCTATGCGGCTGGAGTTCGGATCATGGTTTTGGATGTGGGGTGTGTGTGTGTGTGTGGTGGGAGGGGGGATGTAGTTGTATTTGATGGTGTTCTGTTGATTGTGGTTCGTTTTTTTTTTTTTTTGCAGTGGAGAGGTTTTGAGTGATTAAGTATTTGTCGCGGCGGGTGGAGCGGATGGGTGGAGATGTGGATTGAGGATTCATACTCGTCGAGGAAGATATGAAGTGAGCCAGGGCCACGTCTCTCTCTCTCTCTCTCCCTCTTTCTCTTATTGTCGTGTTACAGGAGACTTCGAATGGGGACCTGTCCCTCCGGAGAAGACTTGGTCGTAAAGGTGGGTACCCTGCAGGAACTTTTGGTGGTGGTGTTGTGGTTGTGGCTTGTTCTTTACCTTTTCGATTGCCATTTATTCCTAAAGCGATTCCCCCTCCCCCCCTCTTCCTTTGGATACTGTTGAAATGCGTATAGGCGAGGAAACCATACACAATCACCAAACAGCGGGAGAAGTGGACCGAGGAGGAGCACAACCGATTTCTGGAAGCTTTGAAGCTGCATGGGAGAGCTTGGCAGAGGATAGAAGGTTAGGAGATTGCTATGCTTTGCCTCTCCACCCTACCAATACAAACAAATAAACACACTACAGCACATTTACAAACACATGCCTGGGCGTTCCACAAACTCAATGTTGACTGCTCTGAATTGGACCTCTATCCAGGGCTTGGCATCCATAAAGAATACATTAATGATGACAATTTTATTTTGAGATCTTCACTCAAGAGGACCTTTATTTTATTTTTATTTTTTCACTCCAATTGTTGGGGGTGGGGGTGGGGGAGGGTGCATTTTTGAGGCATTTGTGGACGAATTTTCTTACTCGCATCCACCTTCTACTTTTTTTATTTCTCCCCCCCCCCCCAATCTTGGACATTGTACAGAGCACATCGGCACAAAGACAGCTGTTCAAATAAGAAGTCATGCGCAGAAGTTCTTCTCGAAGGTCTGTGCCTTTCCACCATCTTGTATCAAAACTTTTGCCACCTATCGATTTGCTGCATGATGATCCTTTGAAGTTGGCAAAATGGTTTAAGAGTTCTTGTCATGGCGTTATTAAATTTTGTAATTACACCATGTGGGTCCATTAGATCTGTTTTCATGTTCAAGGTCTCGCATATCATTTATGATTTATTATATATTTTTTCTTAAACTGTAGATTTTTTTGGGAAGGTGAAAGAGAAAGAGCGAATAATTGTAGATGAAGATACTGCTTCAAACGGGCAACAATAGTGGCACCTTCTCTGTGATGATCTTGTCACTCATGTAGAGTAGAGTGACACAACCATGTGAGAAGAAACAAAACACAGAACAATCATGTTCACTCTTGAGCAATTGCTCAAACTAGGGCTATGGCCCTTGATGCTGATGTGTGGACATATCTTCTTTTCTTATGTTTTGTGAATGCACAAACACAAGAACACTTCACAAGGCAAGAGCATCTTGGACAGTCCTCCCTTGAGCCCTTGGCCCTTGATGGACGTCTTCCTTGATTGCTTTGTCGTTAGTAGATGTCTTTCGAAGACTTTTTATAATTTTCCCCCGTGTATGAGCATTTTTCTACAATTTCTACATCTTCTTGAGTTTTTTTTGTAATTTTTCACCAAACTGTGATTTTCCACCGGTCGAAGGTATTTCTATAATCTCTAGATAGCAGAATGATTTTTCTATAATCTCTTGAGGCTTCAAGATTTTTATGCCATTTTTTAAAAAAATGAATTTATTTACAAATTTTTGACACTTCAAAGTTTATTTACAATTTGCTAACAATGGTTTCTCTATAATTTTCTCACAAGCAAGGGGTTTGTCTACAACTTTTTGAAAGATTAGGTTTTTTCCAACGTTTCTTCATGGACTTAGGTTATTTCAAAAATTCATATAATGTTTCCATTATTTTAACAACTTTACAAAATCACAAGGGTATATCCACAAGGGCATATAACATCTTCTCTTTGTGAGTTTTTGCCAAAGTTTGCCGTCCCGATCGTCTCGATCACGGTCTGGGACGGGACGATATTGTACCATTTTGTACCGGTCCAAAATAAATATTGTAATATAAAAATTATAAATAAAATTTCACAAATTGTTCCTTAGGTTAGTTGGTTTGACGGTGTTAACTGTAACCCAGGTGACCCGGGCTCGATTCTCCTTAACATCAAAAGAATTTTACTTTTTTTCCATTGACGAAAGGTGAAAAAAAATCAAAATTTGACGTGGCTTATGAGATTCGAATGTAAAACGATTTAATCAATCGACCTATTCGATTATAAAATATAATATATTATATATATCATCTTGGTGGTACGTTCAGAATTGATTTATCAAACCCTAATTTTTGCAAACAATAAAACCTTTCAATTCTTCGAGAGCTCTTTAGCTCAAGCGCTCCAATTGTTCTTTGGGCAGATTTCTCCAAGTGACTTGTCTTTTCTTCCTTCAAGTGAGCCAATGACCCCCGTATGAAAGGTGCTTTTTTCAGACATTTTAACCCCTCTGGTTAAGAAGGGAGGGGAGGAGGGAAAAAGGAAGAGAAATTGAGAGAGAGCAAGGAGAGTGAAGGGGGTCTCCCTCCGCCTTTGCGCGACCGGAGGGGTCTCCCTCCGGAACGGCGCGAAACCTGGGAGAGGGAGAAGAGAGAGGGTCGGAGGAAGAGGAAGGCGGAGGAAGAGGCAGGCGAGGCGGAGGCGGGATCGGAAGGAGAGGAAGGCGGAAGAAGAGGCAGGTGGAGGAAGAGGAAGGCGGAGGCGGGATCGGAGGGAGAGGAAGGCGGAGGAAGAGGGAGGACCGGAGGGGGCTCCCTTCGGTGCGGGGTGACCGGAGGGGAGGTCCCTCCGGTGCAGGGGGGCGGAGGGGGGTCTTTCCGGTGATTTTTTTTTAAGGGTTCAACAGCAGTATGGACTGGATTCCAGTGTGTGTGCTATAGATAGTTATGGCTATTTTCTACTCAAATTGCAACTTCCTGAACAGCTTGTATCAGCAAGTCTACAAGGAAAACAATTTTTTAGTGAGCATTTTACGCCCTACATCTGGATGTGGATTGCATGACTTGCGTAGGGGGATATGGGAACATACCAATACTATGTGTGCACATGTACATCCTCGTTCTTTTTGACATTTGATGAAGTAGTGGTACTCACCACTAACTAAAAGATGCTGAGTAGTTCTCCCTCTTTATTATTGTTCTATTGGTAATGGGTCCATGCTAGTGGAGAATGCCATTGTTTACTTCCTACTTTGGAACATATTACATACATTTTACTTGGTGTATTTATGTTAAGCTGAAGCCACTGGTCAACAAGGGGTTACGATCCCTACCCTCTAGGGAAGTTGCTGTCCCCAATAGTGCATCATGCACACTGCAGTTGTACACATCTTTTCCAGGTCATCAATGACCATGTGATAAACCCATGTAATCTGCAGACTGCATTATTTGAGGATAGTCCCTCTCCTGCACAATGATCAGATTGGAAATGAGGTTCCCATAAGGCCTTAGACTATCTCCAACCTGGACACAAGGCCTATCAGTTTTCTGTTAGATTATTATATATAAACAACTGCAAACAGTATACTTTTATTTATTCTATTTATGTAGTGTATCAAGTGGATTATGATTTTGTTTTAGTTGATGAATGAAAACTTGAAGTCACAAGAGGTCAGAACTGGTGATTTTGTTTTATTTGATGAATGAAGACAATAATAACTCAGAAGTGGACTAGTAGCTTGCAAGGTCTAATTCAAAACCACATGATGGAAAATCCTCACACATTTCCTAACAAGTCAACAAAATTGCCCACCCCCATCTTCCCGACCCCCTTCACTATTGTGGATGACATGGACTTCAAGATGCGTTGGGATATGGACTTAGATATTGACATTTAAACATTGATTGTATGTGATAACCTCCACCTGATTGTTTCTTAAATTCCTAGCTTGTGGTGGAAAAATACTGAAATTCTATTTTTGTTTTCAATTTTAGTGGCCTCAATATTCATGTAAAAAGGCTTTGGGATGTTAAACGGAATTTCTGTTCATCTCTTATGGTCTTCTGTTATGTTCAAATGATCTCTTGTTTAGAGTGTTTGTTATGAAGATAGATTTATTCCAATGAGTGAGCATATGCGGTGAAATGTTGATCATTGTGTTATAGACTTCTGTAAGCTATCCAAAGTTATTTGATGTAGAACATGCAATTTCTAATAGAAATATTCTTTCAGTTGGAGAAAGAAGCTGTGGCTAAAGGTGTTCCTTTGGGAGAAGTTCATGATATAGAGATACCTCCACCACGTCCTAAACGGAAACCAAATAATCCATATCCTCGAAAGATATGTGATAGTGTTGTATCCTCGTGTGTTGAAGGAAAAGATGGAAGACCACTAGCTTCTTTTTCTTCTTCATGTTCCAAGAAAAAAGCAATACATTTGGAAAGTAATGGTGATGACGAGGTCTACATGTCTACCTTTGCTCTATTCTACTATCTTCCTCTGCTTTCTTCTTTCTTTTGTGTTCTCTCTCTCTCTCTCTCTCTCTCTCTCTTCATTTTAGTTCTTTTTTGTCTTAATTGTTCAGAAACATGCTAGAATTCAGATATTGGAAAGAACAAAGGAGACATCCGAAGATAGTAAGTGTTCAGAGTCCCTTTCCCCTTTTCGAGATGCACAACGTGTGTTCATCCCCTCTGCAGGCAAGGCCCCTCTAGGTGATTGTCTTTCAGGGGCACGAGACAAGCCTACAGATGACGAATTCTCCCCAGCTCTGAAGGAGAAGGTACCAGATAACACAGATATGGACATTGGCAGTCTCCATCGACTTAGCATTGATACAGAGATGACGCTAACAGAGGAAAGAACAACTGGGCAGAAACAGCTGCAGAAATGTTGTATGTCACTAAAGAATGAGGCTCGAAGCAGTAAGAGCTATCCAAAGCATGTCCCTGTGCATTCGATAGATGGATATAGCAATGGAAGTGTGAAAAATAGAGGTTCTGATGCAGCAAATTTCACGTCTGTATGTAACAAAGTTGAAGTTCATACAAATTTGAACTTTGGCACAATTCCATCCATCTCTGCAACTGCCGGACACCATAACAGCACATCAATGTCTTCCCTTCATCCGCCATTAGCTGCTTACCCTGCTTTTACCCAATTCTTTGGCACTGAAGATACCTGTAGATCTTCCATTAATACCTCATCCACATTTTCAAGTCTCATTGTTTCCACCCTCCAGCAAAATCCAGCAGCCCGCTCAGCAGCTAGTCTCGCAGCCTCTTTCTGGCCAACTGCTGATGTAGAAACCCCCACCTGCTCTGCATCAGGAACATTTGTTGGAGGAATTCCTGTGGGACACTCGAACCCTTCTCCAAGTATGGCTGCCATTGCTGCTGCTACTGTTGCAGCTGCATCTGCATGGTGGGCTACACATGGGATGTTACCATTTTGTCATCCTTTTCACACTAGCTTCACATTTGCTCCAGTACCCACAAGCATAATTCCAAGAACAGAGACTGCTCAAGCTACACAAGATAATAAAGGAAAGGGAGTTGAGGTTACCCATGATCATTCACAAAGAAACCAGCAAAATATTGACCCAGAATGGTCTGAGGCTCCAGGAACAAAATCAACCCCTTTGGCATCGTCAGAATCTGATGAGAGTCAGGGAAGAGGAAGGGCTAATGGCGTGCTACAAGAAAGTGATGCACGTAACCAGCCGAATTTGACACCAGCTTCTCATCTTCAAGAGCCCGTCAAGGTAAGAATCAGAAAGAAAGTGAACCACTCTTCATGTGGCTCTAATGCACTTTCTAACAGTGAACTGGAAACAAACAATGTTCTGAAGAACCTTGAAGGCGGCCAAGAAGAACCCAGAGAGGTTCATTTCAGTCATCCTCCATCCCTTGACACCATCAACCCTAGGTCAAGAGGCAACGGCAATGCAAGTGAATCTCGGAAAGAAGTCTCTGAAGAGGTGGTCATCTTGTAACTTTTTCTGAACTATTCTAAAGTGTGTATTTTGTCTGAACATCTACCGGCTGCTTCTCTCATTTTTGCTCAATGATTTCTCTTAGGGTCGTCTTGCCTTCCAAGCACTTTTCTCCAGAGAAATTCTTCCACAAAGCTTTTCACCTCTATGCACCGCAGATGGAGTGCTGGAGAATGGCAAGGAGGAGAAGGAGGTGGCTGCACCACCTGCAGAGCTCAGCGGCAATGCTTGTGCACTGGTGTATAACGATCGTGCTCATGTAGCTGACAGGAACTGTTCAGCTTATGGGGGCAGCAAGATCGGCAAGGATCTTCTAAGTAGTGAAATTGGCCAAGGGAAGTTCAAGTCGCATAGAACAGGATTTAAGCCTTACAAGAGGTGCTCGGTGGAGGCCGAGCATAAGGTAGAGCCCGTTGAAGAAAGATGTAACAAGAGAATACATTTGGAGGGGAAAGCTTCTACGTGATTCTTTGGATAAAAAGCTGAATCATGGTAGGGGTCTTTACCTTGCGTGTGGAATGAGATTTATAATTTCTCGACTGTGGAACTTTGCCACGTGCGTTGGACATTCTGATCTACTATTTTGTCTCATTTTTCCCTTGTGATTCCTACGCAAGTAGACTTGATTGGGTACGGACCGTCTGTGCCTTCTCAGTAGTAGCCGTTGGAGCTGGACTTCCCGTGAGGTGGTCTGATAAGTTTACGTTGATATTTATTCTTCTTTATTCTTATTTTACATTTTACATGTAGTTGTTAGGTTTGGTTCTTTTTTTAGGATTCTATTGCAGGTTGTGCTTATTTGTTGAGGTCTTTGGATTTTATCTTTTGATGGTTGGGGATAGAATCAAATCCATTTATTAATGATCCTCCACCGCCAACGCCAATCGGAGGGGGCAGCCCGCCTCCTCCTCCTCTCTTCCTTCTCTCCGCTGCAAACAGAGGAAATAGAGGTGGCTCCCACCGCCGACGCCAACCGGAGGGGGAAGGATCCGCCTTCTTGCCCTGCGCCTGCGTGAATCGGAGGGGGGGGGGGGTTGCCTCCATCGCTGCGACAGCCAGCGGGGGAAGCCCCTCTTCCTCCTCTTACCTTTCTCCGCGCGAGCGGGAACCGGCGAGGGCGGAGGTCGCCTCCACCTCTGCTGCAGCCGGCGGGGGGAGCGGGGGGAGCGGAGGTCGCCCTCCGCCGCTGCTGCAGCAGGGGGGGGGAGCCCCTCTTCCTCCTCTTACCTTCGTCTGCGCGAGCGGGGGCTGGCGGGGGCGGAGGTCGCCTCCACCGCTGCTGCAGCCGGCGGGGGAGGAGCCATCTCCCTCTCTTTGCTACATGTGCGACCGGGCGGGGGGAGTGGAGATCGCCCTCCACCGTTGCTGCAGGCGCCGGGGGGGAGTCCCTCTTCCTCTTACCTTCCTCTGCGCGAGCGGGGACCAGCGGGGGCGGAGGTCGCCTCCATCGTTGTGGCGGCGGGGGCACGTTGCACCTTCCTCTCTCTTCTTTGTGTGTGCGACGAAAGGGAGAAATGGGGCGGGGGTGGGGGGTTCGCTCCCACCCCCGGGTGCCAACCGGGGGAAGTCGACACTTATCTTCCACCTCCGCCTATTTTGGGAGGGAAGAGAGCGGGTAACCCCTATGGGTAATAAATACGAACAAGTGATAGACATAGGGTTTGAGTAACTCTCCTATGAAAGGAGAAAGAATGGGACTCGTTATATCAATGTTATCAGAAGATTGAATCGGTCAATGAGTTAGTTCGGTTCGAACTAGTTAGACCGTCAATCGAACCGATTTTAACCGTGACATCATCGTAATATAATTATGATGTCATAAAAATTTAATAATTTTAAAAATATATAAATATATCTAAATTCTAAACATTAATCTATACATATAACCAAATTGATTATTGTCTACCACAACCCCCCCACCCACCCGTGGAAACTCTGGTTTTCCTATCCTCCTTGCAATCACTATCATCATCGTCATCCTCAGCTACATCATTCCCATAGCTATGATGTACAACAGTAAAATGAAATAAACATGGAAAATCGTGGAGAGCCATATTTCCGATAATGAACTATCTTTATTCTCATCAGTTTGGCACAACCTGTAAATGGTGCCTTATCTTAAATGAATTTTCAGTTCTATCTGAAGATTGGCTACTAATGTGGAAGACAATTGATAGCTATGTAACAGCTAGACCGTATTATTTTAACATAGCCTAACATTATTGAAATACGCAGTATACTCTGCTTCTCTTCAAATTGTCTGCACACAAGGGCTGCGAGGAGAATGTCTCCACCGGTTGTCCCACCCTTCCCTTTAATAAAACTCCCAAAATGCACGCCCAAAAGCATCTTCTTTTGTGCATAGAGGAACGACAGCAAGCAATACAAGTACAACTGTACAAGGCATCAGGGAGGGAGGGAGGATACCTTACCCAGATAAATGGGTCTGCCGACCCCAACGCCAATCCCGCAGCCGAAGTCGCAGGCGTCGTTGCTGCGCTGGTAGTAGCCGTTGAAGGCGTAGGAGGCGTGGGCCTGCACGGTGTTGGGTAGGTAGCACAGCTCATTCGCCTGTATGGGCGTGCAGTCCGCTGACCGGAGACGGAGAGGGAAGAGGGCCGGCGACGGCGACCGGAGATGGAGAGGGCGGAGCCAAGGGCTACCAGAGGCTGAGATGGCGGAGGGCCACGCGGCGGATGGGAGAGGGCCGACGACCGGAGACGGAGAGGGCGGTGCCCGGTTGTGACGACCCGGATTCCGGATACCAGATATACCCGGTAGGACTACCGAATACACCTGATATCACTTGGAACCCGCGAGGCCTCCCAAGAGCGGTAAAGCTCCGAAGGGAAAAAGGACTGTCGTGTAGTACATTGAACTGACAGATATAACAGCAAGCAATTAAATTTCATTAGATCGGTTTGCTAAAGTAGCAGAAATAAAATTACTTTTTATTAACAGATTTTAAACAATTATATACCAGAGTCAACTCCAAAGCTAAAGACAGCAGTCTAGCAGTACAGTTGACAGAAAGAAAAGACGTACCGAGAAGTCAGGGGAAGCCCGACGAAGGTACCAGCTGACAGGTACGACTCGAACTCCAGGACCCGCGGAAGCAGAACGAACACGTCAACCCACCTGAAAAGTAGGGGTGAGCCTCGTGTCACTGGCTCAGTAGGGGTCACGCGGATCCCCATTGGAAACAACGTAGTAACACGCAACACGAAAATAGTAGTAGTAGCAAAGCAGGAAAACTACTACTAGAAAGCTGTAAAAGAAAGCCGTCAACGGAAAGAGCAGCTACTGCTAAAAGAAGAGAAAAGCCGCATTCACCAGAATACAGCCGCCGACAAACCACGACGCTCAAAGCCACTCGAACCACGACACAGAGAGACTCGGGCGCACGCACGCCCCAATTGCCGTGTACGCTCACCAAAGCACAGCCACGTACACGACCGGAGCGTCGTGTACCACACCAAGCTGGTCCAGGCCCAGCCCAGAACAGACCAACTCAGAAGGGAAACACAGACTCCGAGAAAACACGAGAGTCACGCGTCATGTGACGGAAGCACCTCCTCATTAGAAGAACAGCCAGCTGCGTCCACTGACGCCTTATGCTGCGCCGACAAGTGTCTCGTCTACGCTGTCATCACAACGGCCCGACAGAGACTACGACCACCTCACAAGTAGAACGGCCAGCTGCGTCCGCGACGTCTTACACTGCACCGCAACACACACCACAAGTGTCTCGACTACCAACCGATCGCGTCGACGCGAGCGCGGCCGAGTCACAGACCCACGCGGAACCACAGTAACAAGTACTAGTCAGGGTCACGCCCGTCGGCTTCAGTCCTCTGCCCCTGACCACGTGTGCACACACTGGCTCCTGCCTAGAGCCAGGCCTCTAGCTAGTTTTTCCCCCTCCGTAGGACGCTATGGCCAAGCCGGGGGCCCACGGAACAGCTTAGGAACCGTTAATCGGGATACCCTACCACCTCTCCCTGGTGGGTCGACCGCGTCGTAGGGCTACAACCAGTGGAGGCTCACAAGACACGGAGACTCTGAAACACGAGTGCTGGAGTACTGATAGGCCAGGCCGCGCTGTCGCCCGTACTACAAAGCACAAAGGCAGGACACCAACTGCCAACAGACTCAAGATAAGACAACTAGACCTGCAAACACCATGATCCTTGAGTTACGCAACTCAGGGTCAAGATCGTCGTGCAAAGCGGTAACACACCGCCAATTGAGCTAATCCTAAGCCGGGAAACGACTCACACGGAGGAAACAACTCACGAAAACCTGAGGGAACACCAAGACCCTCAGCACACCTGGACACACGAATCGAGGTAAGATGATACCTCGAGTCATCTAGAACAACCGTCTCGAGTTGGACAGAACCGTCGAGACACACACACCGGGTCACATGTCAACCACTGGGTCACACCGGGTTGACCCGAACCGGCCAACGACACACCAAACGACTCAACAGGATGGGCGGTCGCACAGGAACCACACAACGGGATGAAAGGTCTAAAACTGACCACACAAGGGGATGAATGGTCTCAAAAGGACCACACAACGAAACACAATCCCTAGAGGCTAAAAACACCATATGCACGCGCCGGATCGCGAGATCAGGGCAATTTCCTCAAATCGACCCAAAACGAGTCACCGAGGTTCTCGGACTCCTACCGGTCCCGAATGACGACCAATCGACACGAAACCTACGTGAATGGGATCCAAACATCCCATCGGTCATTTTAACACTAACTAGACCGAGAATGGTTGCCGTTCTCCGGCGAACCCTGAAAATCCCAAAAATGACGGTTTTCACTAAGCTGGCCCGATCTCCCCCGATCGAGCACCAAACTACGCACGGAAGTAGGGAAAACGTGCAGAACGAAGTGACGGTCCATCTCCCTACCTCCACCGAAGAAACTGCGCCCCAAGGGGACTAAACCACGCCGAAAATCGTCAGGAACACGAACGGCGCCTTCTCGGAATCCACCGAGGGATTGCACCCGCCACGCTCAAACCGCCGCCCCATCCCGCGTCCCGATCACTTCATCGCGTCCTCGCCTCGGCCAACTCCGCAACGGTGTGCACCCCGCGCCGAGAGACCCTGAAACGAGAGAGAACGAAGAGAGATGGTGAACGGTTGAAAATGAGGCATCCGAAAGACCTAATAAAGATCCAATAGAGATCCAGGACATTACATCGGTGCCACCGGAGACGGAGATGGCGGAGCGCCGACTGTCGAGAGGGGAGACCGCGAGAGGCTATCGTGGGGAGACTCTGGACGGAGAGGGGAGAATGGGAAATTAGGATTAGGGCTCGGCGGCTCTCACAGGACGACAGGGGTGAGGTGAGAGAGGGATTCCCGATTTCACTTTTTTTTGTTTAATTTTTTAATTAGCGAACCGGGTCGGACCGGGTTACCGGTTCGACCGCGGTTCGAGGGGTTCAGACGATTTTTAAGCTTTGAACCGAACCGACCTTAATCGAACCGGTGTCCGAACCGGTCGGCGGTCGAACCGGCCGGTTCGATCCGGTTTTAATAACATTGCGTTATACACAACCCAACACACAATTCAACACAAGTAAGGAGAAGCATCTAAGAGGGAAGACACTCATGTGAGAAATTTTTTTTCTCAAGAACACACTAGAGCTTGAAGATTTGGGGTAAGATTTGATTCGCTTAGCTCTCAAAAATTTGTCTAATTTTATTCGTTTGATCTAGCAAAATTTCGTTGAAAGGTTATGCACTCATTGCCTCATAAATATCCTTACATTGGAAAAAATCTTGGTAATTTTGTAAGAATTTTATAAAAAATACAGAAATTTGTGAAAACTTTAGGAAAATTAATAAAAGATCATACATATTTTTGTTCATGTAAAAAAATTGCAGGAAAGTTCACAGAGGATATGAAAATTACATAAATATTCTAAAATTTTAAGAAATTATGTAAATATTCAAAAAATTACAGAAAATTGTGCAAATATTCAGACACTTGTGAGAAAAGTCTTATAAAGTCTGAAAATTATTGGTAAAACTCGTCATGTCTAAAAATTATGAAAAAATCCTGTAAAGTCTGAATATCAATCAGGGACGAAGCGTCCAAACAGGTATCAGTGTATATCATCACCCTTGACAGATCAGGAATATCAGCAGCAGAGCTGAACAGTTGAAACGACCAAGCTTCCAAACAAGTATCAGTGTACACATCGCCATTGACGATAACCCTCCCTGGTTTACTAGTCCGAAGTGCAGACGAAGAACGTTGAGGCTTCCACACCAGTACAATCCCTTGAAGATAGCCTTCCCTTCTTACTTAACAAGTCCAAGTATATACAGAAGTCCTTCCGACGAACGGTCAATGTGGAAGAGGCTTCTCACTCGCGTGCAAGATCGAGATCCATAATGGCGGCAAGAACAACATCACCCCCACGCCGCTTGAGAGCCTTCACTGCTGCCCTCCGAGGGACGTCGGCCTCTTCCATGACAATATCGATGTCTCCGGGTGGGAACCCCGCCTCATCCCCGTCCTCCTCGTCCTCACCCGTCAGCAGCTCATCATATTCATCTAGTAGGTACCGACCGTGAGCAGCTTGAGCTTGCGGCGGGCCCCCCAAATCCAAGAGGGTTTCAGAGCTCGCCTCCCCAAAGCTGGCATAGCTCTCCAGGTTTGAAAACTTGAAAACATCAGGCTTCGAGAATGAAATCAGGAACTGCAGCGCACACAGGCAGAGGTTGCTCAAAATGCGGAACAGCATGCTTCTGATATAACAAACGTCGGGAGTTCCAAGTTCTGTCACTCCCGAAAACGATTGACGTCCGCGTCCACAAAAGAAGGCAAATATCTGTCTTGACACAAGTAAATTGACATGAACCAGAAACAAACAAAGATCGCGCGACATTGATTGACAAATATCTGCCGTTTTGGAGACTGGACTCTAGTTGCATGCATGTGGTTTCAGAACATTCGATATTTAACCCATGGGTTTCGAAAAGTGATGGCAAATGTTCACCTTCCATGAATCAGAAATTCCAGAAACAAGCCCCAAGCAAGTAGTCATCTATTTCTTGAAAACAAAAGCGGAATAGAAACAAAATTAGTGTATAGGTGGTACAGCCACAATGTCTTTTGAGTTTTTTCTTCTTCCTCCTCTTCTTTTTTGAAATCCCAAGAAACCAAACCTTCCTAAGATCGCATTACAAACATTCAAAAGCACAGAGTTTTCAGTTGAAGAATATCTAGAGTTTTGGCTGCAAGGATTCAAACCGTAATTTGACCCAAAACGGAAAGATAGCCAGGTGTGTAAAATGAAAAATGATCAGGCGAAGGTTAAAACAATGTACAACTTAGGACACCTAATCATCTGTTTGATGCACGATGTAGAAATTGGCTACATGATGAAGGCCTATTTTTTTTCTCTTTCATTTCACAAAACACCTTCACGATACTAAATGTTCCTCTTTTTTTTTCCTCTTTCATTCCACAAACACATGCACGATAACAAATTCAAGGCCACACTAAAAACATTTCTTATGAACAAGATCTTGGATAGTGTAAACTTCGAACTGCTCCAGAAAAAGGAGCAATATCAGGACCCACCTTTTGATTTTCACTTGTTGCCAACATTGTAACCTTGCTGACACCAGTCATAGGCTGCATCCCCAGTTTCTCTAATGTATTGCGGTTTTTTCTCTCACCCCTTTTCAGATTTGAGCCCCTATTTGTGCTTCTTCCTTCATCAGCTGCAGAAGGATGAAGAATCTGAGATGCACACATATCTGAGCTAAGAGACTAATTGTTGTAGGAAATACAACACCGGTGTTATTCCATACATGCATTTTGGGAATATATGTCCAAAATGAGATAAAAAGAACACCTCCAATGAAGTGCAAAGAAGTGGAGCTACGTAATTCAAGGTGCACATATGCGTGATGTTAAAATCAAGTAAGGCTGTTTGTAGGTAATATTACTACAATCATAAGGACTAAAGTATGAATAAAGTGAGAATCAGATAACCAGATATCTCAAAGAGAATCCACAAGTCATAATTGTTGTTCAAAGCATAGCAATCTCTGTCAAACAAACAGTAGCTATGGGGGATGTCAAGGACCAAGATAAAGGAACTTTTACAAGAAAGAATGTGCTTCCTTCCCTATATAGCAAGTATGCAACATGTCACAAGCATCACCACATTAAGGATTTGGCCGAAACATGTTGGGAAGAACAGGTTGAGTTGCCAACTGACCTCAACCAGGGCTTGGCAGACCTGGGTTGCAGCCCTATGAATCACCATTTCATTCTGTTCTCTTGAATTATGACTAATTTGACAAAATGAAAGAGATGGCACCTATGTAGTCAAAGGCGAGAGGTGACCGAGGCGACCAAGGGGTCGCCTCATGCCTCAAATGCTTAAGCGATGGCCTAGGCATTTGAGGCGTTTAAGGCGATATTTTTATTAAAATAATATATATAATTTAGAAATACAAATATATGTCTAAATATCATAAAAATGCATACATAAAATCAATAAACTTCCTAAATTCATTCATTACTAAAATCAAACAAATTTAAATAAAACTAACAACAAATTTAAACAAAAAATCAAACGGGCTGAGGCATGCGGAGGTGGGCCGGGCCTAAAGGCCGGATTGAGGTGATTGAGGCAAAGGCGATGCGACTTGTGGCCGCCTCCATCGCCTTTGATAACATAGGATGGCACACCCCCAACCCCTCCAAAAAAAAGGGGTTTAGCCCAGAACGAAGTTGAAAATGCGGGAGCGAACCAGGAATCGGGAATTGACTAAACAACAATAGAGTTAAATACTTGCCTGTCACACAACTAGCCAAAAATATTCATCAAAGGATAAGAGTACCAAAGATAAACCATAAATTCATTAAGGCAAGTGTACAACAAATGATAAAACATCATCCACACAATTAAGGCAAGCATGCCACCAAATCCTGGGCTGCTGTATCCATGCAAATGCCAAGGGCTCTCTGAGAGTCTGACTGCTTAATTGAACAGACCAGGGCAATGCAGGGCATAGAAGTGAGGTCAAGCTCAAGACGCTATCTGTTTGACCTGCAGGAATAGGCCATTCTAAAATCATCTAAATGGTTGCATGTCAGGCGGCTACATCGGCTACAACCTTGAGTCAAAACTGGTACCACGAGACTAACAGGCCTGCATATGAAGTTTCAAGTTACAACATCTTTATTGGTTCTTTCAGATACTATGAGCTGTTCCCATGAATGACGATTCTTTATAGAAAAGTAGATATCTCTCGCTGGGAAAAATGTCACAATCATTCACTATTTAACGTGCAGATAAAAACAAAAAGTGAAGCAACAAGAAAGCAAGAGACAACAAATAATAAAGTACTTATGCTTTGCTAAAAAGTTCCCTTTTAGAAGCATTTTGTTCAATGTAACTGGTCCTTACCATGCTAAAATTTTAACAAAATGCACATCAAAAATTGCCAAAAAGGTCCAAATCAATTTTGTTCATTGAGTTGACAGGAATACAGGATTTATAATAACCAGCCACAAAGTACGCCTATAAGTCTTTTATTAGCCTCTAACAATGCATGAAATATTCATGTCTCCCATGAGCAACTTCAAAACAAATGGGAAACATTGACCAAGGAATGGCAAAAGAAAATTGAGATGACTATAGGAAAGAAGAAAGCAGGCATAGGTGAAGCCTATATCATCAGTTTTGTAACAAAGAATATGATGTACACAAATAAATAAATAAATACATATATATATATATTTATATATGTATATATATAGGAGAATAAATTATTGATGAACAATAGAGAAATAGTTCTATTCTGCTTAATTTCAAAATAAATCCAAGCATCTAACCACCACATGCCACTTATATAAATTCCCTATCAATGTATGATTTTCCTGGAATCAAAAGAGCCTCCAGAATGCTGGTGGATAACAATTCAAGCAAAGGAAAACATGAATTCTACCCTCATCACACGGACAACCTTATAATTCCTCCTAAAATGTGGCCACTGCCCACAGCTTAGCCACTGCTTTCTTCCTAAAACTTAAGAGGAAGGATACCAGTTATGGCAAAACTCTGTAACACCAAATGAATATGCATGTTCATCCAACCTCTAAGAATTGAATACACTGGTTGCCCAACCCCTCCACCCCCTGTGACACTGCACCAAGAAGTGGTCACATGCCTGCGACATTGCATCAAGAAGTGGTCAGAAGTTCGACGACAACAGATGCAACAAAAAGAGAAAAAATCCTGCAGTTGAATTTTGCGTACTTCAAGGTTTTATCCCAACTCGATCTATAAGTTTAGGACATTATACTGAAGAACATAATGCTAACCATTGGTTACTATTCTAAACTAAGAGACTTCCTAACAAACAGTAGGATTGCAGAATAGAGAAACATAACAGCGACGTTACCAGGCCATCGACCGGCCAAAGAATAGATGACGCAAAGCCCAACTGAGAAGCCTAAATGACTCTAAGATTCCCGATAACCCCAGAGATAACAGGCGTTCCACCTAGGGATTCCATCAATCAAAAACGAAGCCCTCGAACGCGAGAAAGAAGAAAGAATTGACACACAGAGCGACCGGGAAATGTCAAATCATCCTGATAACCACAAAAGATAAATGCCACGCCGAGGTTCCCAAGAAAGGCCAAATGAAACCCTCGACCAAGATAGAGGACCACGTCTAGAGAGAGGCCTCACCATCCCCGTGCTCGCCGCTATCCTCGACGAGTGGATGTTCCCCCAGAGAAAGACGGACAAGGCCATCCGCGACGTCCTCGACGTCGGATGCCCATTCCTGTGAGAGAGAACGAGACAGCAAAGATGAAACCTGAGATACGAGAGGAAGAGCAATGAGAAGGGATCAGAGGGGGGCAGTGGACGGAGACCTGCGGGTTCTCCTGCTCATCCCCGGCGGTGGCGGTCAACTGTTGCAGCTGATCCGGCGGTATGATCAAGGAAACGAGGTCCTTCTGCTCTTCCACAGGAGCGGCCATCGGCGGCGGCGACGGCGACTGGTGCTGCTGGTGTTGGTCCGCCTTCTCCTGCTCCACATCCAAGGGGGGAGACGTCGCCATTGGCGGCGCTGCTCTCGCCTGCTAGGTCTCTGTCTTCTCCTTCTACCTCTCTGTGTTTCTGTTTCCTCTATGGAAGGAAGAGGGAAAATGGCGGTATGCGTTCACCAACACGAAAAAAACTTCATATTTATAGGAGGCGGTCCCTAATGGACACGTGGGTAAAAAGTGCACGGCAAGTCTGCAACTAAAGATTACCGAATTGCCCGGGTTTCGGTCAGAGTTCGACGAATCGAGTCGGACGGCCTAACTCGCACCGGTCACAGATCGAGATAATCGATCTATGCGAAATCGAGGACGCCGATTAAAATCACACAATACTTAACCAACTAGGTTATAATATTATTTAAGTTATTTTATAACATAATACATATATATAATACATTTTATTTTGGTATGCAATGTTATTCACTCGTCCTGTCCCGCTCTAGTGAAAAATCGAGGTAAATAGGACGAACGATCCGTCGAACCTTAATTTTGGTTTTAATTTTATGTGTATATATATATCCCTAGAATTATGATATTTATGTACAAGTAAAGTTTGTCGCACACTCACCCTTACAACGGGTTTTAACCTACATCGATTTTTTTTGAAAATTTTATAACATGAGTCTCAAGATATGAAAATTTATCGTACAAATCACATCGTTATTATACTATCTAAAACAAAATTTTTGAAAATCTTTTAACGTGAGTCTCAAGTTACGAAAACATGTCATACAAATCACATTATTATTAGACTATCTAAAAAACTTAAAAAATTGATCAAATGAATAATATTATGCCTATTTTTAAAAAATTAATATATTTTATTTTTAATTTATTTAAATATTTAGATGATGGCATAACTTATACGATAAATTAGAGTGACTTATGATCCATATTAAAAAAATTAAAAAAATTAAAACCCACTGCACACTCAGAATGTGCAGCAGAGGCGGGTGTGCTTACTCTTCGTGTATTCTAGTCTACACCTCAATATTATCACATGTAAACAACGTTATTTTAACCACACCACTCAAGTTTTGACACTCTCGGAGTTATTCAGTTGAAAATATAAATTTATAAAATTTTAGAGAGATATACAAATTAATATGAAAGATTATGGAGATATATATCTTTGTTCTAATTATATTGTAAGATCAAATAAAAGTAAATTAGTCTATTTTATGTCCTCAATCCTAATTTACCTAAAGTTAAGTAGGACAAATAGTATGTAAGTGAATATATATGATAATATCAATGTTTGCCGTATCGCGATACGGAACCTTGTTGGTTTTGTTGTTGTATGATATCGTATTCTATCGTATCGGATCTAGAACATATATTTTTAAAAAAAAAATTAATAAAAATAAATTGAGTCCCAAATGGCAAAAAAGTTTTATAGGATACCATACCAGATCGTTTATAGGATTGTTTTATACACATCTATCTGTTCTCTAACCCTACTTCACCTCCTCTTGTCAACCCTCCCGCTTTTGTACTCTTCCACCCTCCTTTTTTCTTCTTCCCCTACCCCTGCCGCCATCCTCATAGACATCCGATTCTATTGCCACCGCCACACCCTTCCCGTCATGGAGACGACATTCTGCCTTACTCAACGCCGAGCCACCTCCCACCATTGCCCTTCCTAGTTTTTGAGGATGTGCGGTCCCGTTCACTCTAGTCACCATTCCCTCCTTTTATTCCTTAGAGATGGCAACTCTAGGGTGTCGGAGACATTCTGTCACACCCGAGACTCTATACCGTCGAGGTATTATCCGATTTGACTTACCGGCCTCACAATTTTGTTTCTTAGAGATGGCAACTCTAGGGTGGCGGAGACATTCTGTCACACCCGAGACTCTATACCGTCGAGGCATTATCCGCTTTGGTCTATCGGCCTCACAATTTTATCCCTTTCTGACAGTGATCGGCTCCAAAATGTGAGACTTCCCGAGAGGTCACCCATCCCAATACTACTCTCCATTAAACACGCTTAACTAAGGAGTTCTTTACAAGAATTAAGCAGATCCTTCAAAAAGTACCTCGATGATATAGAGTACAACTTAATTATAATTGAGGGTGTTATACATTTGATCTAGGCCATGGTGCTGATAGTAGGGAAGGGACTACGAGGGAGGTGCCACTGTGGAAGGGTGAGCCAAGGCACTGGAGGACAACGTCATCTGATCTTCTGTACGCCAACCACTAAAAGGAAAGGCAGGAATAGCGACGGAGGTTTTCGACGGAAAATAATCCGTCTATATTTCTGACAGATGAATGTTCATCGAAAAATACAATATTCTGTCAGAAAATTCGTCGAAAGTTTCGATTACATTTTCAACGGAAAAATATCCGTCGGAAACTCTCAAGACTAAATTATTATATACATTTGAATTTCCGATGGAACTAAATTCGGTCGGAATTTTTGTTGGAAAATTTCAACGGACTTTGTTCCCGTCGAAAATCCGTCGGAAAAGATTTCATTTCCCTTCCCGATCCCACGCCGTCTCCCACCCTCTCGCTCTACCCTCTCGAGCTCTCTCGCGTCCATCTCCCAAGCCCAACAGTGTGGCTTGGCTCAACAGCGACTCCCCTCTCTCTCTCTCTCCGACGAGCGACGGCGGCGGCTCCCTCTGGTATGTCACCGTCTCCCTCACCCTCTCTCAGTGTCTCCCTCTCTCTCTCGCCATCTCAGTCTCCCTCTCTCGAGGTCTCCTCTCTCACCATCTCCCTCTCCCTCTCTCTCTCTCTCTCACCGTCTCCCTCTCTTGATGTCTCCTCTCTCACAATCTCCCTCTCCCTCCCTCCCTCTCTCCAACACACGCACGCACTCACAGAGGGGGAGGGGCCGAGCCCCTCTGTCTCCCTCTCCCTCACTCTGTCTTTCCTCTCTAACTCCATCTTTAACACACACATTCACAGAGATGGAGGGGTCGAGCCCCTCTGCCTCCCTCTCCCTTCTCTCTAACACACGCACACACTCATAGAGGGGGGGATCCCCTCTGTCTCCCTCTCCCTCACACTGTCTCCTCTCTCTAACTCTCTCTCTAACACACGTACTAATAGAGATGGAGGGGTCGAGCCCCTTTGTCTCCCTCTCTTACTCTTTCTCTCACTATCGCACACATGCACACAAAGAGGGACAAGGCCCCCCTCCCATTCATGCACTCTCTATCTTTCTCTGTCTCTCATAGTGACGAAATTTTCGTGCAGGGCTATTAACGTCGGGGACGACAATGAGTTTCGTTCTATCTTCCCGATGAATTTTGGCCTTTGTAAAATATATTTTTTAAAATATATATTATTTATTTTTAATTTGTTTAATCTGATTAAATTTTATTGTTTAAATTTATTATGCATTTTTATTATTATGTGTGTGTTTAAATTTATTGTTTATTAGATGAGTCATAGAAGGGAGAGGGAGGGGGTGAGGTGGGTTGGGGTGGTCTTCTGCCGTTCGGTGAGTGTGTGTGTGTGTGCCAGTGAGAGAGAGGGAGAGATCAGATATGACGGGGTGGGGGAGGGGAGGGGGGTACGGTGGGTAGGGGAGGGTGGGGTTGGTTGGGGAGGGAGGGGAGGGTGGGGGGGGTCGGTGGGGGAGGGTGGGGGAGTCCTCCCATGCACAGGTTCGAGAGAGAGGGTGTAACGACCCGAGATCCAGATACCGAGATGAATCCGATACCATTTGAATCCCGAACCGTCACCCACGAGCCCGAAGACTCAGAAGAGTTAAAGGGATGGTGTGGAAGTACACAAGTATCATAAATAATTGTAGAATTAAAGGAAATTAAATTTCATTAAACGTATTACATGGTCCACAGTTTAACAATAATCAAATGATACAATGATAACAGTAGTTTAGTCCAGTCCAATCCACAGCTAGTACAGTAACAGAAAGTTCAGTACAACTACACGGGGCATCCCCCGGCTCTGGCAACTGGCAACTAACCCTGGGCACCTGAACCTCGCTGAACCTCAGGCGCGCTCCCCTGAAGCCTCGCCTCACCTGAAACACGGTGAAAACACGCAGGGAATGAGCCTCGTATAAATAACGTTCAGTAGGGATCACTCGGACCCCTACCTCGCAACACACGGAACTGCAACGCAAAGCAGCTAAAGGCGAGTACAACTGAAACCCTTCTACTACAGACACCGAACTCATGGTGCTGAAACCGAGACACACGTCACGGTGGTATACCGCGACTAAGAGTCGGAACGGCTAAAGTCGAAAGGTCACTCGAAGAATGCTAAAGCCACGACAGAGTCTCTACACAAGACCAAGCGACAAAATCATGAGTATCTACCTGCTCAGACAGGAGTACCTCCCTCTAGAAGAACGACCGGATGCGTCCACTGACGTCTTACACTGCGTCACAAGTGTCTAGCTATCACGCCCCAGGTGCGAGACTCAGACACACTCAAGTAACACTGACAAGAACTAGCTGGGGTCGTGCTCGTCATCGCGTGTCCACCGCCCCCAACCATGTGTGCACACACAGACCACGCGTCCAGGTCTGGCCTCTAACTGGTTTTCCCCTCAGCCGGACTCTGGCTGCTAAACCTGGGGCCCAACGGTAACCAGTCTAAATATCGTCTCTCAGGGTAGCCTCTCTACCACTCCCTGGTGTGACCACTCTCGGGAAGGCTACGACTAGTGGAGGGTCACTGAAGGAGTAGACTCTCAAGTCAACTGAAAACAACGTCTAAAATGGACCAAAGTACAAGGACCGCTCCTCGTACCAACACCGACTCACGGTGACACAAGCCGAGAACAACACCTCCCGAGACTCCACGGCACCCTAACACAAGGCCCCCACACGATGCCCAGCATCGGGTAGACCACGGGTGATGCGGGACGAGACCACGGACACGACAAGCTCGTGACTGCCCCTTAACGAGGGAAGCGTCGGACGTGCACGGTTGAGAAACCGGCAAGAGCTAGGGTGGTTAATTCACACTTTCGCGCCCGGATCGGGTCACGGGACGGTCTCGCTCACTCTCTCGCAGCAGCGGTGATATGAAATTATAGCGAGCTAGATATCCCTACACATACTCTCTAGCAGCGGCATAAACAAATATATATGAAGTAAGCAAAATGTCAAGTAAGTGAGCGAATGCGTTACCTCCACGCGCTCGGCGTGGGGAAGACGGAGCCGGCCGAAACTCGTACTCCCGGGATAAATATTACACAATGATGACAGCAATGAAATATCACCCACTCCACGCAAGGAGGTAAAGGGCTACACAACTGGACCCGGGAGGACCGAATTCGGGTTGACGGGCGGCTTCTCGCGTCTCTTCGCCAGCACCCGAACTTGTGGCTGTGGGGCCCACGCGCTGTCCGGAGGGGCCGTGTGGGACCCAGTGGCACCGCTGTAGTGGGGACACTTAGGGAAGCGCTCCCCGGGCTTGCGGCATTCTGTTTCGCCGGCCGGAGGCTAGGCGGCTCCGTTCGACACCGGTCGGAATGACCGGCCACGGATCTGCCGGTTCTGTTTTCCGACGCGCGCCCCGGCAAGAACGGACGCTGCGATCATCCCCGACGTCGGAATGCGACGAAACTGGCGCCGTTGGAAAGCTGCTTCGAAGGGGTTCAACTGTCTGTGATTACAGAAAAATAACAAAGCCTGAACTTCCAATTGGAGAATTTTGAAGGTTACTGTTGTACAGTGGCTTAACTCTCAGATCTGCAGGGCTATTCTCTGAGAACTGTCGTTGACCGTAGAGTAGATATCCGATTCAACTCTTGAGGTCTTCATCAAAGGTGTAGGAAATTGAGCTAGGAAGACGTCAAAACTAGTTTAGACAAGTTTGTATATGGCTACGAATTGATAGGATTTTTTCACTAACAGTGGGTCGGACCTGGAATCTGACTAAAGGCACTGTAGTAGAGATAGAACACGAATTTTGAAAAATGGATAGAGGGCAGATCAAAAATCAGGAAAAATGGTGGATGTAGGGGATGATGGACAGAACTCCCAGTAAAATTGGGAGGATTTGAAAAATTCAAAAAGGTGGTCGAAAATGAGAAACTCAGAGCTGTTGTCACTGTAGACAGAGACAAAATAGATCTGGGAATGTAAAATGAACGAAAATGGAAAATTACTAAATGGAGGAGTTTGGACGTGAATCTTTAGGTGGAGGTGGGGATTCAAGGCAAGAACACACCCTCAAAATTTTAAATCCATCTGAGCTCTTGGATGGCAGCAAGAATTCACGAACTACACCTCTGTCCAACAGGACAGAAACTTGAAGACAGCTCCGCAGCGGCTCGAAGGCGGCACGAACGGCGGCGGCGGCGGCACAGATGATCACCGGAGATAGAGGGGAGGGGATAGAAGGTAGAATCACTCTAGAACTGAAGGTTGGAGGAGAGAAACCAGAGGGGAGAGGAAGGGGGCGCAAGGAGGCTCCTTGAACATTCAACAAATTTCTGATTTTTTTCATTAATTTCCACATGAAAATACACACTTTTATATGCTAGGTATCTAATCTAATATAGACCCTTGGATCTAAGGATGGGGGATTGAAGGGCTGGGATTAAGTGTGAAACACACACAAAAATTAATACAATAATAAGGGGAGAGGGGCGCCCCCTTGACCAAGGGTATTGGTAGGTGAAGGTAGGTAACCCACCTTGGACTAATTTAACCACTTGTCTACCCATGTGGCATTTTGACATTCAACCCTTCTAGATGGCCACCTAGGATAGTTGACCAGCCCCACATGAGTGACATGGACCAATGGGAAAGGGCTGAGGGCCCCCTTGCTTGGTCCTACTGGAATTTTACATATAAACCCACTAAGACCTACAATTGCGTACCCATATAACACAAGGGTATACATACAAATATGAAAAGACATATATGCAAACAAAATATGTACGGTCTTGCTCGATGTCCCCATCAACGGGTCAACACGCGGATCGAGATCCACTCGACAGGGACTCGTATCGGCAAGAACAACTCCGATAAGACAAACGTGTGGCAGCCCACTCTTGGACTGCTACAACGTATGATGGTCCATCTTAGACCATAATCACACACTTGACGGCCCAATTGTCCCACAAGGGAAGCCCGAACCCTTAGAACCATGTGCGGGCACCTCACCCGCAAAACCTAACCCCAATCGGACACCCACGGGCAAGAAAGCACGGAGTACGACGCCCCTGGAGCCGGGACAGGGTTGGGCGGCCAAACCATGGGTTGCCCTGGGTCCCTTGGCTGCCCCTGCCCTAGCCGCCCACCTGGGCATCAGGATGTGGGCGGCCAGGGGTTTGGCCGCCCACTGTCCCTGGCCTGGGCGGCCAGGGTCTTGGCCGCCCAGTCTCTGGGCGACCACCTATGTGGCCGCCCTCTATTTTATGTTACAGAAAGCCGAAATTGAGCTCCGCCGGAACCCAATTCCACGCCCAATCACACCCCTATGTGATGGGAAACAAGGGGAAACATCCCCAGCCCTTCCTAGCATGCATCTAGGGCCCTGAAATCGATCAAAACTCCGGGAAACGGGCGGATAGGCTCACAAATCATCTCATGAACCCTTAACATGAAAAATCCCCCCGGCATGGAATTAAATCCCTCTAGATCTCTCCACGGCCTATAAATCACGGTAAGGGAGGGGAGAGGGGCAGAGATCCGTCACCCTATCTCAAAGAAGGCTGAATTCCGTCGGATCTACGTGGATCGCCGCTCTCCGCCGCGCACGAATCAAGCCCCCACGCCGCGAATTACCACCGCCAAGCCCGCCTCGTCGCCGCCATCACGATTGCGCCGCCTCCGGAGGGAGGAAGGCGCGCTCACGGATCGTCGGGGAGAGAGAGAGCTGCTACAGTGGGCTGCTACAGTGGGGAAGCGGGGGTTCTCCAACAGAAAGAAAGAGAGAAGAGAGAAAAAGACAAGGTAAAGAAAATGAGGAAATAAGGGGGTATTTATAGGAAATCCCAAAAATCGAGAAAATACCAAAAATTCATAAAAAAATATTTCCTCAATCCTCGTGATGCGCTGATCGCAACAGTACCATCCCGACGTGGATGAACGCACCGGAGCGCCCTACACAGGGTTCCGCAGGTTTTGCTGGGAAAATACACGGGAATCACTATACAAGCTCCGGAACGTCCGAAACTGATCCGAAACCCACAGATCCAGATCCGGGAAATGTCCAAAAAACCCGAGACGTTACAACCCTCCCCCCTTACACAAATTTCGTCCACGAAATTTAGAATGAAGCACAGGAATAGGGGGAAAGACTTACGCGAACAAGTAAGGATGCTGCTGCCGCATCTCATCCTCACGCTCCAACGACGCCTCACCACCAGAATGACGCTGCCAGACCACCTTAAGAAGAGGAATAACCTTGTTCCACAAGCGCTACTCACGCCGATCCTCAATGCGGATAGGATACTCCGGAAGGGACAAGTCGAGGGTCACCTCAGGTCAAACGGCGTCCTCCAACATATGGGAGTCATCGGGCATATACTTCCGAAGCATCGAGACATGAAACACATCATGCACGGTAGATAGCTCCGGAGGTAACTGTAGCCGATAAGCAACTTCCCCAATACGCTCGACAATGGGGAAAGGACCAACGTAGCGGGGACTCAGCTTCCCATGCCTACCGAAGCGCATTACGCCCTTCATGGGAGAAACTCTTAGGAAAACATGATCTCCCACAGCAAAGCTAAGGGGTTGCCTCCTTCGATTGGCATAACTCTTCTGCCGGCTCTGCGCCGTCAGCATCTTCTACCGAACGAAATGCACCACCTCAACACACTGCTACACCAAATCAGGTCCTGTCAGAACACGCTCACCCACCTCGAACCAATCAAGTGGAGTCCGACAAGGTCATCCGTACAACGCTTCATAAGGAGCCATACCAATGCTCGAATGATAGTTGTTGTTATAGGTAAACTCCACTAATGGCAAATGGTAGGTCCAGCTGCCCTGCCACTCTAAGTAACATGATCTCAGCATGTCCTCCAAAGTCTGGATGGTCCTCTCAGATTGACCATCTGACTGAGGATGATAGGCCGAGCTGAATGCCAACTCGGTGCCTGGAGCTCTCTAGAAACTCCTCCAGAACCCCTATGTGAAGCGCGGATCACGATCAGACACAATGGAGATGGGGACTCCATGTAACGGAGCGATCCGCTCCACATACAAACTGGCCAACCTCTGCACGCTCCAACTGACCTTGATCGGCAACAACCACGCCGTCTTCGTCAGTCTATCCACCAGTAACCAAATACTATCATGCCCACTAGACGTCCTCGGTAACACAACCACAAAATCAGTGGTCACGTGATCCCACTTCCACGCGAGAATGTCCAAGGGCTGAAGTGTATCTCCTGGTCGCTGGTGCTCAGTCTTCACCTGCTGACAGGTCAAACACCTGGCCACAAACTCTGCCACATCCCTCTTCATGCCAGGCCACCAAAACTGCCTCTTCAGGTTCTGGTACATCTTAGCCGATTCGGGGTGCACGGTATATCGGCTCCCATGAGCCTCACGGAATATCGTATGCCTCACATGCTCCTCGGCTGGGACGTACAACCTACCTTTGAACCTCACGACATCATCCTCACCGAGCTCTACATCGGCCATAGCCAAAATCCGGGGTAGCCCAGGGTCCGCACGCTGGGCCTCAGTCACCTGTCGATGAATAGCTGGCGTGACAGACAGACTTGCAAGGACAGCCGAACCCTGATCCTGAGGGATCTTGAGCCTAAAAGTCATGGCCGGTACCTGCTCCCAAAGCCTCCACTTCCTCAGCAACATCTGGCTGACCGTTACTCTCCTACTCAGAGCATCAGCCACGACATTCATCTTGCTAGGCTGATAAGATAAAGTGAAATCATAGTCTTTCATATACTCCATCCATCGCCTCTGCCTGAGGTTAAGGTCCCTCTGAGTGAACACATACTTCAAACTCTGATGGTCAGTGAAAAGCTCGAACTTCTCGCCGTACAGATAATGCCTCTAGATCTTTAGGGCAAAGATCACCGCCTCCAACTCAAGATCATGAATAGGGTAGTTCGCCTCATGTGGCTTCAACTGCCGTGATACATAAGCCACAACTCTCCCATGATGCATCAACACAGCACCGAGACCTACCCCGGAAGCATCCGTACATACCACAAAATCTCTCGAGCCAGAAGGCAACACCAACACCGAAGCAGTGGTGAGTAATCTCTATAGCTCCATGAAGCTCCACTCACACTCCTCCGTCCAGACGAACGTCACATCCTTCCGTGTAAGCCTGATCATCGGGGCTGCGATACAACCAAAATGCTGAATGAACCTCTTATAATAGCCCGCAAGCCCCAAGAAGCTCCGAATCTCCATGACCGTAGTTCGCCTCGGCCACTGCACCACTGCCTCGACCTTAGCCGGGTCCACGGAAACACCCTCTCTAGAAATCACGTGCCCCAAAAGGTGCACCTCACGAAGCCAAAACTCGCACTTATTCAGCTTCGCATATAACTGGTGATCTCGCAGAGTCTGCAACACCACCCTCAAATGGTACTCGTGCTCCTCTACAGACCGTGAATACACAAGGATGTCGTCCACGAACATGACCACGAACTAGTCCAAATACGGACGAAATACCCTATGCATCAAGTCCATGAAGGCTGCTGGGGCATTGGTGAGCCCAAACGGCATCACCAAGAACTCATAATGCCCGTACCACGTACTAAAAGTAGTCTTCTCCACATCGGACTCACGAATCCGTAACTGATAGTAACCAGATCGTAAATCAATCCGTGAGAATACTCGTGCAGACTGAAGCTGATCAAACAAGTCATCAATCCACGGCAACGGATACTTGTTCTTGATGGTCACTTCATTCAGCTGCCGATAGTCGATGCACAACCTCAGACTACCGTCCTTCTTCTTCACAAACAACACTGGTGCACCCCAAGAGGAAAAATTAGGACGAATATACCCCTTGGCAAGTAACTCCTGCAACTGCGCCCTCAACTCTCTCAACTCAGCGGGAGCCATTCGGTAAGGAGCCTTCGCCAAAGGTCCCGTACCCGGCACAAGCTCAATGACAAAATCGATCTCCCGTTGGGGAGGTAATCCAGGCAAATCATTAGGAAAAATACCGGGAAACTCGCATACTACCGGGATGTCCTCTCCATCCGGACGCTGCTGGTCTACCGCGACCACAGAAGCGAGAAAATCCTGGCAACCGAAATCAAGCAAACGACGGGCTCTAATAGCAGAAATGAGGAAATGAGGAGAGGTAGATCGAATACCTTGGAGGTAGAAGGTCGATCTATGGGGATGCCGAAGGTAAACCCTCTTCGTTCCGCAATCCATGACCGCTCCATGTGCCTCGAGCCAGTCCATGCCCAAAATCACGTCATAATCTCGAAGGTGCAACCCGTACAACCTGCCTGGGAAGTTCTGACCCTCAATCCACACAGGAACCTCCTCAAAACAATACGGAGTGATCATGAAGTCACCAGAAGGTAACTCCACCGCTAGATCACACGACTCCTGGGATGCCGGTTCCTCGATACTCAGCGCAAAATCATCAGAAATAAACGAATGCGATGCACCAGAATCGAACAAAACTCGTGCTGCGCAACCCAAAATCATAACAGTACCTTCCACCAGCTGTGACGACTCTGCCTCTGCTCTGGTCATGTGAGTGATCTTTCCTCGCGACCTCTGTCTGCCCGCACTCGCTGACTGTGGTAGTGGTGGGTACTGTCCCTGCTATTGGAACTGCCTCTGGGGGTACTGCTGCTGCTGCGGCTGAGGGTATTGAGGTGGCTGGCGCGGCCTCTGAGGACAGTCGCGCGCTATGTGTCCTGGTTGATCGCACCTGAAGTAGATCTCCGGCACCGTGCACTGTCTGCCTGGATGCGACTCCTCACACCGAGGACACTACCCTCGAGAACCACCAACCGGTCCCTGTCACTGAAAAGGTAGCGACTGCTGAACACTAGCTGAAGAAGCCTGCCTCTGCTCTCGGCGCTCCTTGTGCTTCTTGCCAAAACCCTTCCTGAAGAGCTTCTTAGCCTTGGAGCCAACAGATGCAGATCCTGCTGCTGACGCCGCCGGAGTCGGAGCTCCCAAACTACCTGCTAGTGGCTGGAAAGTACCCTGCTGATGGGTAGTCGCCTGGTGACTGGGACTGCCCCTGGCTAACCTGTCCCCTGGCCCTCTGCATATCCAGCTCCAACGATGCCGCTACACGAGAAGTTGTCTCCAGATCCGTGGCAGTGTTCGCTATCAAGTGGTGCCTCAGCTCCAGCCTCAAACCCTAAACAAACTGCTCGATCTTCAACTGCTCATTCTCCATGATGTGTGGAGCATAACGACCTAGCTCCACAAATTGGGTCCGGTACTGTAACACGGACATGTCGCCCTGCACTAGCTCCAAAAACTGTCGCATCTTCTGTGTAGCAACATAGGCTGGGTAGTAAGCACGCTCGAACACCCTGACGAAGTCCTGCCACGCTATCTGCTCAAGTGGATGTGACTGTAAAGATGTCTTCCACTCGGAAGACCACCACGCTCGAGCCGTACCCTGCAACTGGTTGTATGCCAACATCACTCTGTCCTCCTCAGTACAGCGCATGGAGCTAAACACTCGCTCCATCTCGTCGAGCCAATCTCTAGCTGCATCTGGGTCTGGCTGACCGCTGAAGTAGGGCGGGTGAAACTGCAAGAAGTCCCGCATAGCACGGCCAGGGCCAACCTTGGTCGATGAACCCTCTCCAGCATCACCGCCAAACTGCTCGGACATGAGCTGGAACATGCCCCGAAAGAAATCCTCGGCCCCTGGAAACCTCGGTGTATCCCCTGCCTCGGTAGATACAGGTGGCACTCTGCTATGCTCTTCCTGCCTACTCTGCTCCTCCTGCTCATCCTGTATCTCTACCGACTGTCCCTGCTGAGAGCGAGTCCTCCGCCTTGGCGCCATGCTCGCTCCTGATGCAAAAGACAGAAAACATGGGGAAACGACCAAAATCAGTAAAACACACGATGCCCTATGCCAGTGCCAACTGTACATCATTGTGGACTAGTGGACCATCGTAATTACTTAGGATTCTCGTGTATTCCACAACCATGGCACTGATACCAACTGTAACGACCCGAGATCCGAATACCGAGATGAACCCGATACCATTCGAATACCGAACTGCCACCCACGAGCCCGAAGACTCGGAAGGGTTAAAGGGATGGTGTGAAAGTACACAAGTATCATAAATAATTACAAAATTAAACAGTTTATATGAATAAATAGGAAATTAAATTTCATTAAACATATTACATGGTCTACAGTTTAACAATAATCAAATGATACAATGATAACAGTAGTCTAGTCCAATCCAATCCACAGCTAGTACAGTAACAGAAAGATCAGTACAACTACACGGGGCATCCCCCGGCTCTGGCAACTGGCAACTAACCCTGGGCACCTGAACCTCGCTGAACCTTAGGCGCGCTCCCCTGAAGCCTCGCCTCACCTGAAACACGGTGAAAACATCCCTCACGTGAATAAAGGGATTGCCGTTCCCGTCATATTTGCGATAGTTGGGGAGCTCGGACTGCGGAGGGAACCGGATGTTCTGAAAGCTAGGAACATGAACATCTGTCAAGGATTGTGGGCCAACCCACTTCTGGAGGAAATCGAGTTGCTGTTGCATGGTGGCCCATTTATCAAGTAGTTCCTGCTCTCTGGAGGGAGCAGGGGTAGTGAGAGGTGATGATTGAAGTTGAGGAGCGGAAGGGTGAACCGCAGCAGAAGGTGGGAGCCCATAAGAAGGAGCAGAAGGATGAACAGCCAAGGCAGGGGGCCCATAAGAAGGATATTGGGTCGGAGACTGACCCAGAATAGAGTGGGCTTGGACAACCCCTGGCTGAGGGCGCAAGAAATATGAAGGGTCCATAAGGACTTGTGGAACCATTGGGCTAGACATATGATGATCCAACTGAATGAAAGAAGGGACGACTGACTTCCATTTGTCAAAAGATTGCTGGGCCGACGTAGAAGATTGGCCCGTCTCCATGCCAGCAAAGGTGATGGTCCGGTGTTGGACCGGAGTAAGATTAATTGGAGTGAGCTGGACGGAAGGATTGGATTGACCCTGCACAATCGTGGGAGGGGAGATATTGGATCCTTGCATGGCCTAATAGACAGTTTGGAGTTGGGCCGGATCCAATTGGGCCATCATCTGGAGAATGGAGCCCACAGAAGGAGTAGTGAAAGAAGGGGTAGCTTGACCACCCTCCATGGAGGTAGAGGACGGAAGAGGGGCTGTCCCCTCTCCAGAAGAGAATGAGGTAACCCTAGCAAGGTTTTCAAGAAGCCCTTGAGGAAGGGAATCCTCTTGGGAACGGGGAGGATTGAAAGAAGACATGGTGGGTTCGAAAAGCGGATTTGAGTAGAACTTGGAGAAGGAATTGACCCTAGAAGGTGCTTCTAACTGACGAAAACAACTCCACATGCAACGAACAACCTTAACAAAATGCGAACAACACAACACAAACACACAATGAGTAACCAAACTTAGACGATTTCTAACAAAGATGTAAGTAACAAGAGATGAAAACACTCAGAGTCAAGCAAGTTGTTTAAGATGATGCTTCAAGATTCTTATGATTTCCCCTTTGGAACTTTAGTGGATTGATTAATGTGAGCTCTCAACAATAGGTCCCTGATAGGAGATGGGTGTAAAGCTTGTTTTGACTCTAAATGTGATCACTCCCTTACTTATGCAATCCTAGACACGGGGTGGGAAAGATACAATCGGCCCGGCGTCCGTGTGGGAATCCACGGCTCGCGGGGACTTATGGAGGTCCCTGGTGTGATTTTCTAGTCGGCTCCAAGGAATATGGAGACGAGAGGTCCGCACACCAAGGTAGGAAAATACAATCTAATGTATGAAAGTATGAATGAACCTATGTGCACCGGAGTGCATGCAAATTCTAACCTAGAATCTAGCAAACAATTATGCACACAACGATGTAAGTATGTAAACCAACCAAGGAGGAAGTCAGATAACACACACGCAAGAATATCACAGCAAAAATTGTGGAAATAGAATGCACCTCGGGATACGTACCTATCTAGAGTGTAACGGTCTAGAAGACCCGCGTCAGAAATATATAACGGTCAGAGTCCAGACCGCCAGAAGCAATATAACGCAGGGACCCATGACCATCGTATGAGCCAGAGAGCCAAAAACAAACCAGAAATAGAAGGGAAATCCGTGAAAAGCCCAAACAGCAGGATGAGGAGTGTAACGGTCTAAAGCCCCTGCGTCAAAGTGGAGTGATGCAGGGACAGAGGGCCGTCAGACTACCCAGAGAACCAGAAACAAGAGGAAGTAAGAGGGAAATCCGAGGAAACTAAACAAGGAAATGATGGCAGGTTTAAACAGAGATCAAGACACGATTGGCACAAGTTGTCCCACCGTGATCGCCAAAAAATTATCTGTTGATTTATTTTACTTCTCTTCTTCTTTTCGTTTTGATGTGTAATAAAGATGACAAGCAAAAATCAAAGATCTCAATCAACCCAAGGACATATGAACCATGAACCTAGACAACCAGAACAAGCTCTAGCATGGGCATGCTATCTCAACCAAACTAATCTAAGGAAATAAAGAAAAACACACACCGGGGCGTGGAGCAAGAGCAAATAAAAACACACCGCAAGGGTGGAGCAAATAAAGGAAACAAGAGATATGAGATGGAGAGAAAGCTAATGCCCAATACTAAGAAAGAACGTGATCGCCACCAAAGTAAACACAAGCCAGAGACTTTAAAATACCTTGGAAATAGGTGGATGAAGCACCCGCCCACGGGAGAGAGAAAACCAGTGAAATCTAGAAATCAACCGAATGTAACGGTCCAGACCTCGTGCGTCACAGGAATGTGACGGTCTCCAGATGAGCCGTTAGAGAAGCCTGACGCGCCTGCACAAGACCGTCAGAAAACCTGCAGTAATAGCTTGTGGACTCTTTTAACTCCAACTCTTCCAGCCGACCAGAAGACTTGGGCCTCGCGTAGTGAACCTGTAAATCTGCCAAAGAACGTGAAAACACAAGAAAACAAACCCAGATTAGCCCTTTAAACAAGCGTAATATCAACTCTCAAAAGGCTTAAGAGCATGCAAAAGGAAAGGGAAGTACCGGGAAAGTTTTGATTTTTTAACCCCTCTGGGCGTTTTTAAAAAATAGGAAGATGTTTAGATGAGGAAAATCAGATGCAGAACGTGGAAACAAGGAGGGGGACAATGCCTATGATGAGAGGGAGGAGGAAGAACACAATATGCAATGATGAACTTTGAAATCAATAGAATGAATACTCCCTTCACCGTGAAGTAGATGGACGTGAAAGATAAGTCTCCTTGGTTAGATATGGCTCCAGAATGCGGCAGCACTTCGACGCGAACTCTAGATCTTCCTCTCTCGGGCCATGAAGTTAAGGGTGCTATTTATAGGCCCTCAAACTCTCCGATCGAATAGAGGATAATCCAGCAAGAAAAGAAGATAACTCTCAGCAAATCCTTGAAGATAATATCACCAAGAGTCCATAGAAACAAACAGAAGGTTCTGAGGATCAGATTTGGAAGAGAAATCACCAATTCAAACTCTTATCTCGACCACGGAGTAGTAGAGAAAAGGCCTGAACTGCTAGGACTCTCTGTTGGATGTAACGGCTACTCGACAGACCGCCATATGCAAATAACGCGCCAGGGGGATACTGTTACATTTAACCTTATCTCAAAAAGAGATAAGATCAACGGGAAGAAGATCAAACAAGTTGAGACTCTGCAAGATATGTAACGGCTATGGTTGGATGCGTTGGAAGAAAGTAACGGTTGCACGACAAACCGTTAGAATCAATGGGCAGGCCAACGGATAAGGATTGGAACAAAGGCCTCCAACTTCAGGACTCTTCAAGAAGTAACAACCTTGGGCGAATGCGTTAGAAGAATGTAACGCCTATGCAGAGGACCGTTAGAAATAATGAGGATCAAAATTGATAAGAGCTTGCTACGCTTCATCCAATGAAAAGCCACAAGGAACCACACTCAACTAAGGAGAGAAGACCCATAAAATGAGCTTCAAACTGACGAAGGAGACTCAATGAAGAGTGAACAACTTGGAGCATCACATATAATGAACAAGGAGATGACCCGACTTATTGGTCATAAAATGGGTGTCAACAAACACGACCACGAACTGGTCTAGACACGGACGGAACACCCTATGCATCAAATCCATGAACGCTGCGGGGGCATTGGTGAGCCCGAACGGCATCACCAAGAACTCATAAAGCACATACCTCGATCGAAACGCCGTCTTCTCCACATCTGACTCTCGAATCCGCAGCTGATAATAGCCCAATCTCAAATCGATCCTCGAAAACACTCGGGCCGACTGAAGCTGATCAAACAAGTCATCAATCCAAGGCAACGGATACTTGTTCTTAACAGTCGCCTGGTTCAACTGACGGTAGTCGATGCACAGCCTCAAACAACCATCATTCTTCTTCACAAACAACACCGGCGTACCCCACGGGGAATAACTAGGACGAATATACCCCTTGGCCAGCAACTCCTGCAACTGCGCCTTCAGCTCTCGCAACTCAGCAGGCGCCATCCGATAAGGGGCCTTCGACATTGGCGCCGTACCCGGCTCCACCTCAATCACGAAATTAATCTCTCGCTGTGGTGGCAACCCTGGTAGCTCCTCAGGAAAAACATCGGGAAACTCGCACACGACAGGAATGTCCTCCACCTCAGGACACTGCCAATCACTCAAAACCACGGATGCGAGAAAGCCCTGACAACCCGCATCAAGCAAGCGACGCGCACGGATAGCCGAAATAAGCAAGCGAGAAGAGGAAGACCGAATACCTTGGAAATAGAAGGTGGGTCCACGAAGCTGTCGGAAGTAGACCTTCTTCGAGCCGCAATCCACCAGGGCATGATGAGCCTCGAGCCAATCCATGTCCAAAATTACATCGAAGTCCTGAAGTGGTAAGGCGTAGAGTCTAACCGGCAAGTTCCGCCCTTCCACCCACACAGGTACCTTATCAAAGCAGTATGGGGTGATCATGAAGTCATCGGTAGGCAACTCCACCGCTAAGTCACAGGACACCTCGATCACTGGGTCCTCCACACTTTGAGCAAAATCCTCCGAGATGAACGAATGAGAAGCACCTGAATCAAACAAAACACGAGCCGCACAACCCAAAATCGAAAGAGTAACTTTCACCAAATGCGACGCCTCAGCCTCTGCCCTAGTCATGTGAGTCACTCTGCCTCGGGATCTCTGCCTCCCCACAGTAGCTGACCGTGACAACTGAGGAAACTGCCCTTACTGCTGGTACGGCTGTGACTGTGATGACAACTGCTGGGGCAGAAACTGCTGCTGCTGCTGAAACTCGTGCGGCGGACGCGGTCTCTGCGGACAGTCACGTGCCATGTGCCCTGGCTGGTCACACCTAAAGTAAATCACGAGTGCCGAACACCGTCTATCCATATGAGAACCACCGCACCTAGGGCAACCACCCCGCGAACCAGTCATCGAACCCTGATGCTGAAAAGTCACCGGCCGCTGAACACTGTCCATCGACTCCTGCTTCGACTCCTTACGATCTTGACGCCTCTTACCAAAACCAGCTTCCTTAAGCAGCTTCTTAAGATTCTATCTAAAGGACGACGACCCTGGCGCAGGAGCCACAGACTGCGTCGCCACTGATCCACCAGCTGGGAGCTGGACAGTACTCTGCTGCTGCATCCCTGTCGGCTGGCTGAAATCTACCTGCACCTGGCTAGTACTACCTTGCCCTCGAACCTTCTGCAAGTTTCTCTCCAGCGCCGCTGCTGCCTTGCATGCCGCATCCAAAGGGGTCAAACCTGACCCAAGAAGATGATGCCTCAACTCTAGCCTCAGACCACCCACAAACTGATCGATCTTCACCTCATCATCTGCCACGATATGAGAAGCATAACGGCCCAACTCAATAAACCTGGCACGGTACTGCATCACCGTCATGTCACCCTGAGTCAGATCCATAAACTCACGCAACCTCTGCGACCTGACAAAAGACGGACAGAAGGCACGCTCGAAAGTAGTGACGAACTCCTGCCACGCAATCTACCGAAGAGGACGGGACTGGAACACTGAACCCCACTCTGACGTCCACCAAGTACGGGTCGCCCCCTGAAGACGATGAGTAGCCAACGCTACCTGCTCCTCCTCGGGACACTCCATTGCACTGAAAATCCGTCGCACATCATCCAGCCACTCTCTGGCCACCTCAGGATCTTGCTGCCCACTTAAGGAAGGAGGCTGAAACAGCAAGAACTCCTTCAGCACACGACCATGACCACCACGAGCCCGGTCCTCGCTAGCATCGCCGAAGTAATGTCTCAGATCTTTATTGGGTCTTTCGGATCCTTTTCAGAAAGTTTCGGATCACTTTTGTAGCTCCCGAGTTGAGTTTTACGATCCGTGTGAGTCTTTCTCTCGTACTAGTTACGGAACCCTGCGGTGAGTTTATCTCTCACTTCATCGACTCGTGGACGCTATAGCGACGATGTGCTCTTCGAGCCGGTCGTTTCGACTATTTTTGTGCATTTTTCTGAGACCGGGCCAAAAATCGGATTTTTCAAAAATTAGGAAAATTCCTAATTTCTTTCTATAAATTCAACTCCACTATCTCTCCTGCTCATTTTCAACTTCACGCTATCTCACTCCGTTCTCTCCCGTCTCTGGTCCGTTCGGCGCGGGGCGCGCACCGTTGCGGAGCTGGCTGAGGCGTGGACGTGCTCGAGTGATCGGTTCGCTGGAAGGAGCAGCGGATAGAGCGTGGTGGGCGCGATCCCTCGGTGGATTCCGAGAGGGCGTCGTTCATGATTCGGTGGTTTTCGGCATGGTTTAGTCCCTTCGGGGCACGGTTTCTTCGATGGAGGTAGGGTGACGGATCGCCACTTCCTTCTGCACGTTTTCCTTACTTCTGTGCGTTGTTTGGTGCTCGATGGGGGGAGATCGGGCCGGTTCAGTGAAAACCGTAGTTTTTGGGGTTTTTAGGGTTCACCGAAAAATGACAACCATTTGTGATGTGGTTAGTGTCAAATTGACCGTTGGGATGTCTGGATCCCATTCACGTAAGTTTCGTGTCGATCGGTTGTCATTCGAGGCCAGTAGGAGTCCGGGAACCTCGGTGACCCGCTTTGGGTCGATTTGATGATATCACCCCGATCTCTCGTTTTAGGGCTTGCATGTGGGCTTTTGAGCCTCCTAGAGTTATTTTTCGTCGTCTAGGTTTGTTTCCCCTGCGCTTCGGCGTGAATGGGGCGTGGAACGGCCCGATTTGGCGTTTCCACTATTTTCTCGCCGTGACCGGTGTAGCGGTCGTTTCAGAGACCGTCACATGTCTCTGACGGCCCTACGACAGACCGTCACAGCGTCTGGGCATTTTTAGTTCTTCGTGATTTTGGGAGTGTGACGGCCTAGGGGTGGCGCGTCACAGCTCTCTGACGCGTCCGGGCTGATGCGTCACGCCTGTTTTGTCGTCTAGCGTTTTGGGTAAGTCAGTTCGTCTAACGGTAGTGTCCCCGTGCGTCACAGCGTTGTAACACGCCTGCCCCAGGCCGTTACGTACTGTCTTTCTGAGTTTTTGTTTTGGGTCGATTGGCGTAACGTGCCTGTCCTCACGCGTTAGGTGGGCGTAACGCGTCTACGCTCGCGCGTTAGGCTGCTGTAACGCGTCCGCCCTGGACCGTTACGTGGCTCGCGTTTTGGGTTTGAGCATGTTGGCCCTGACGCCCCTGTCCTGGCGCGTCAGAGCGGTGTAACGCGCCTGTGCTAGGCCGTTACAGTCCTTGTGGCCGTAATGGCCGTTGGTTTGTTTTGTTCTGTGTTGGGCCGTCTAGGTGATGTTAGGGGCTGTTAGAGGTAGGTTTGTGGCGTGGCTGTGTGTGTGTCGGTCTAGGTTAGGGTTGTTTGTTGTTCCCGTGGTCTGGCCGCTTTCTTCGTCGACGTCGGTCGACATTTCTACGAAGGCTAAGACTGCATTTCCGAGTCTGTCGATAGTTTCCTGTGCTGCCTTTGGTGTTTGAGGTACGGGTGACAGTGCATGTTCGACTGTCTGTACTTCAGCGCCGCGTTTCGAGCTTCCTCTTCTCCTCACCCTCGGCGTCCAGCAGTCGAGGGGTGACCCCGATATACGGTTTTGTAAGTTAGTTTCCGTCGGCTCCTGCGGTTACCGTAGCGTCCTACGGGGGGAGAAAATTAGCTAGAGGCCTGGCTCTAGGCAGGAGCCGGTGTGTGCACACGTGGTCAGGGGCTGAGGACTGACGCCGACGGGCGTAACCCTGACTAGTACTTGTACTTGTGGTTCCGCGTGGGTCTGCGACTCGGCCGTGTTCACGTCGGTGGTACGCAGCGGTTAGTTGAGACACTTGTGGGGTTTGTTGTGACCTGTTCGGGTTGGCCTTTCTGTGGCTATACTCGAGGTCTGTGTCCTGTCCTGTGCACGACGCTCCGGTCGTGTTGTCTGTGCCTGTCTAGGTCTTTTCTAGACTTTCTTTTGCATGCCTGTTGTAGGTGTAGGTTGGGGTGTTTTGTTTGATTTTCCCCTTTTCCTTGCTGCTCCCTGCTCCTCTTTACCTTTCTAGGCCTGCTTGCCTGTTCGGGTTATTCCCCTCATCCTTACCTGTTCCCTACTCCTGCTTCCCTTTCTTTTACAGCTTTCTAGTGCTGTTTCTTGCTGTTGTTCCTGTTGTTCCGTGTTACAGCGCATTTTTCAGTGGGGATCCACGTGACCCCTACTGAGCCAGTGACACGAGGCTTACCCCTACTTTTCAGGTGGGGTGATGTGTTCATTCTGCTTCCGCGAATCCTGGAGTTCGAGTCGTAGCTGCCAGCTGGTACCCCCGTCGGGCATCCCCCAACTTTTCGGTACGTCTTTTCTTTCTGTCGACTGTACTGCTAGACTGATGTCTTTAGCTTTGGACTTGACTCTGAGTATATAATTGTTTAAAATCTGTTAATTAAAATGTAATTTTATTTCTGCTACTTTAGCAAACCGATCTAATGAAATTTAATTGCTTGCTGCTATATCTGTCAGTTCAATGTACTACACGACAATCCTTTTTCCCATCGGAGCTTTACCACTCTTGGGAGGCCTCGCGGGTTCCAAGTGGTATCACGTGTATTTGGTAGTCCTACCGGGTATACTTGGTATCCGGGATCCGGGTCGCCACAGTTGGTATCAGAGCGTTGTTGCGTGAAGTACATGGGAATCTCAGATATACAGTTTCCAGAGTCGCTAAGTCCAGTACAGTCTTCAGCTGGCGTTAGGTTTCGTGATTCTCGTTTATTGCTGTCGTTGGTGTCCTGTGTGCCAGGTGTTCCCTGTCGCCTTTGGCACTAGAGCTGATGATGTGGTCAGGTTGTCAGCTGAGAGGACTGTGTTTCTTTGTTTAAGCTGCTCCCTGATGTGTCGGTCGCTTTGTTTCTTGGTGTCTGTTCATTTCGTAGTTAGGTTGTTGGGTTGTTCTTCCCTGCTTACCCTTGCTAGTCATTAAATTTCGAGGATGAAATTTCTTAAAGGAGGGGAGGATGTAATGTCCCGGATCTTTATTGGATCTTTCGGATCCTTTTCGAAGAGTTTGGGATCGCTTTTGTAGCTCCCGAGTTGAGTTTTACGATCCGTGTGGGTCTTTCTCTCGTACTAGTTACGGAACCCTGCGGTGAGTTTATCTCTCACTTCATCGACTCATGGACGCTACAGCGACGATGTGCTCTTCGAGCCGGTCGTCTCGACTATTTTTGTGTATTTTTCTGAGACCGGGCCAAAAATCGGATTTTTCAGAAATTACGAAAATTCCTAATTTCTTTCTATAAATTCAACTCCACTATCTCTCCTGCTCATATTTAACTTCACGCTATCTCACTCCGTTCTCTCCCATCTCTGGTCCGTTCAGCGCGGGGCGCGCACCGTTGCGGAGCTGGCTGAGGCGTGGACGTGCTCGAGTGATCGGTTCGCGGGAAGGAGCAGCGGATGGAGCGTGGTGGCCGCGATCCCTCGGTGGATTCCGAGTGGGCGTCGTTCGTGATTCGGTGGTTTTCGGCATGGTTTAGTCCCTTCGGGACACGGTTTCTTCGGTGGAGGTAGGGAGACAGATCGCCACTTCCTTCTGCACGTTTTCCTTACTTCTGTGCGTTGTTTGGTGCTCGATGGGGGGAGATCGGGCCGGTTTAGTGAAAATCGTAGTTTTTGGGGATTTCAGGGTTCGTTGGAAAACGACAACTATTTGTGATGTGGTTAGTGTCAAACTGACCGTTGGGATGTCTGGATCCCATTCACGTAAGTTTCGTGTCGATCGGTTGTCATTCGAGGCCGGTAGGAGTCCGGGAACCTCGGTGACCCACTTTGGGTCGATTTGATGAAATCAGCCCGATCTCTCGTTTTAGGGCTTGCATGTGGGCTTTTGAGCCTCCTAGAGTTGTTTTTTGTCGTCTAGTTTTGTTTCCCCTGCGCTTCGGCGTGAATGGGGCGTGGAACGGCCCGATTTGGCATTTCCACTGTTTTCCCGCCGTGACCGGTGTAGCGGTCGTTTCAGAGACCGTCACATGTCTCTGACGGCCCTACGACAGACCGTCACAGCGTCTGGGCATTTTTAGTTCTTCGTGATTTTGGGAGTGTGACGGCCTAGGGGTGGCGCGTCACAGCTCTCTGACGCGTCAGGGCTGATGCGTCATGCCTGTTTTGTCGTCTAGCATTTTGGGTAAGTCGGTTCGTCTAAAAGGTAGTGTCCCCGTGCGTCACAGCGTTGTAACGCGCCTGCCCCAGGCCGTTACGTACTGTCAGTCTGAGTTTTTGTTTTGGGTTGGTTGGCGTAACGTGCCTGTCCTCACGCGTTAGGTGGGCGTAACGTGTCTACGCTCGCGCGTTAGGCTGCTGTAACGCGTCCGCCCTGGACCGTTACGTGGATCGCATTTTGGGTTTGAGCCTGTTGGCCCTGACGCCCCTGTCCTGGCGCGTCAGAGCGATGTAACACGCCTGTGCTAGGCCGTTACAGTCCTTGTGACCGTAATGGCCGTTGGTTTGTTTTGTTCTGTGTTGGGCCGTCTAGGTGATGTTAGGGGCTGTTAGAGGTAGGTTTGTGGCATGGCTGTGTGTGTGTGTTGGTCTATGTTAGGGTTGTTTGTTGTTCACGTGGTCTGGCCGCTTTCTTCGTCGACGTCGGTCGACGTTTCTACAAAGGCTAAGACTACGTTTCTGAGTCTGTCGATAGTTTCCTGTGCTGCCTTTGGTGTTTGAGGTACGGGTGACAGTGCATGTTCGACTGTCTGTACTTCAGCGCCGCGTTTCAAGCTTCCTCTTCTCGTCGCCCTCGGCGTCCAGCAGTCGAGGGGTGACCCTAATATACGGTTTTGTAAGCTAGTTTTCGTCGGCTCCTGCGGTTACCGTAGCATCCTACGGGGGGAGAAAACTAGCTAGAGGTCTGGCTCTAGGCAGGAGCCGGTGTGTGCACACGTGGTCAGGGGCTGAGGACTGACGCCGACGGGCGTAACCCTGACTAGTACTTGTACTTGTGGTTCCGCGTGGGTCTGCGACTCGGCCGTGTTCGCGTCGGTGGTACGCAGCGGTTAGTCGAGACACTTGTGGGGTTTGTTGTGACCTCTTCGGGTTGGCCTTTCCGTGGCTGTACTCGAGGTCTGTGTCCTGTCCTGTGCACGATGCTCCGGTCGTGTTGTCTGTGCCTGTCTAGGTCTTTTCTAGACTTTCTTTTGCATGCCTGTTGTACGTATAGGTTGGGGTGTTTTGTTTGGTTTTCCCCTTTTCCTTGCTGCTCCCTGCTCCTCTTTCCCTTTCTAGGCCTGCTTGCATGTTCGGGTTATTCCCCTCGTCCTTACCTGTTCCCTACTCCTGCTTCCCTTTCTTTTACAGCTTTCTAGTGCTGTTTCTTGCTGCTGTTCCTGTTGTTCCGTGTTACTGCGCATTTTTCAGTGGGGATCCGCGTGACCCCTACTGAGCCAGTGACACGAGGCTCACCCCTGCTTTTCAGGTGGGGTGATGTGTTCATTCTGCTTCCGCAGATCCTGGAGTTCGAGTCGTAGCTGCCAGCTGATACCCCGTCGGGCTTCCCCCGACTTTTCGGTACGTCTTTTCTTTCTGTCGACTATACTGCTAGACTGATGTCTTTAGCTTTGGACTTGACTCTGGGTATATAATTGTTTAAAACCTGTTAATTAAAATATAATTTTATTTCTGCTACTTTAGCAAACCGATCTAATGAAATTTAATTGCTTGCTACTATATCTGTCAATTCAATGTACTACACGACAATCCTTTTTCCCTTCGGGGCTTTACCGCTCTTGGGAGGTCTCGCGGGTTCCAAGTGGTATCACGTGTATTCGGTAGTCCTACCGGGTATACCTAGTATCCGGGATCCGGGTCACCACAGCCGCCCTGCTGCTGACCTCCCTGTTGCCGCTGAAACGCATACTCAAACATACCTCGGAAGAAATCGTCCATCCCCGGAGCTCTCGCATCTCCAGCTACACCCTCGGAAACTGAAGCCCTGCTCTGCTCCTCTAGACCGCCACTAGACTCTCCCTGCTGGGGACGAGCCCTCCTCCGAGGCGCCATAACACACCTGGCATCAAGGAAAACAACCACAAATCAATAAAACACGCGCGGCCCTAAGCCCGTCGCCGACTGTACAGGACATTCATGGACCTCCTCGACCACCGCAATTCGTTTCAAGTTCCGATGTACCTCCACAACCTATGCTTTGATACCAGCTGTGACGATCCGGGATCCGAGTACCGGAAAGGAACCGGTGCGTCTCGAATCTCGGCCCGCCAACCCACGAGCCCGAAGACTCGGAAGGGTAGAAAGGGATGGTGTGGGAGTACAAGAGAAGTTGAAACAACCGTAGAGATAACACAATAATCTGAAATAAATGCACAGAATAATATAAATAAGGTAAACTGCTACATGGTCCAGTGTATCTCATGTCCAAAATGAAAGTACAGTCAACAGAAAGAAAAGTACAACTACATGGGGCATCCCCCGGCTCTGGCAGACTGGCGACTAACCCTGGCTAGAAGAACCACACTGGAACTCGGCCGCGCCTCTCGAAGACCCCGCCTCACCTGAAAAGCAAGGGTGAGCCTCATTTCATTGGCCCAGTAGTGATCTCGCGAATCCCCACCTCGCATGGAAAATGAGAAAGCAGAAGGTAACCCTACCTAACAGGAGTACGGTAGAACCAACATGCTAAAGTAAATAAACGGAAATGCCGTCTACTCTAACAACACGTACTACAAAATCGCGGTCCACGAAACTCGAGTCCACACCTGCCAACAAACAGGAGCACTACCCACTAGAAGAACGACCGGAAGCGTCCCCTGACGTCTTACACCGCTTCACAAGTGTCTAGCTACAACGTCCCAGGCGTGAGACTCAGACACGCAATAAGTACCACAACAAGGACTAGCTGGGGTCACGCTCGTCAGCGTGTGTCCTAAGCCCTCAACTACGTGTGCACACACAGACCATCTGCTCTAGGTCGGGTCCTCTAGCTGGTTTCTCCCCCCCCCCCCCCCCACCGAACTCTGGTTGCAAAGGCAAGGGGCCCTACGGTAACCAGCCTAAAAACCACCTCTCACCGGGTCTCGCTCTCCACCACTCCCAGGTGGGTCCGCACCCGCGTGCGCAGGAAGCTACGACTAGTGGACATGTCACTGGAAGTAAGGACTGACTCACGGAAACCACCGGCCACACACTAACGCAGACTCTCGGTAACCCAAACGGTAGGTACGGATGGCGGGGGCATGCACAAGGCTCGACCGCCCCTCGAGTCATGCGGCACCCCTACCGAAATAACTGATTCTCCGGGGACCCCCGGGCGCCCCTGTGGCACTCACTAGGTGCTCGCAGCAACCCTCGAGCCACACGCCACAACTGGATCCGAGACTCACTCCACCAGAGGTAAAACTACCGAAGGAACGCGGCTCGGGGAGGGGGATTAACGCGCTAGGGACCCAGGGCGCGACACTGTCGCGCTCTGGACCCATGGCGTGACCCTCTGGAGAACGCGCTAGCAGAAGCTAGCGCGTTCACCAAGAAGGCGCTAGCCTAAGCTAGCGCGTTCATCAAGAACGCGCTAGGAAAGACCCTGGTGTGAACGCGTCACGTGGTGGACTGAGAGAGAGAGATGAGGTTTCTCCCTCTCTGAGTGAAAGAGTAAAAAATGATGAAAATGAAAATGCGTGCGTAAAAAGGATGATGTAGAAAAAAAAATGGTAGAGAGTATAACCTGAAAGGTCACTCTGTACGGGGACGTAGAGCTTAGACTTACCGATCGGTACAGGGCGGAGAACGGGATCCGAAGACCCTCTCACGCAAACTGAACCCCTTCCCGGTAGGCGTGACCTACCATTCCGAGGGCAGCTTTCTATATACCGAGTGCGAACCTGGGACTCTACGTAGTAGAAGTTGGCGGACACAAAGACATACGTGGACTCGGAATTTGGAACGGCATATCACTCCTCACATAATAACAATAACATGAATATAAACAATAAGCAGACCGCCGCAGGATATTGATCCGTGCGGGATTTTAACAGTAATATAACAGGTGCAGAAAGGAAGTGCAAAAAGTAAATGACTACGGTGAAATGACTTACCGCAGCCGATTATAGTACAAACAGACCCGGGATTTAGCTATCCGCGGGTATTATAGACAGAAATAAAATTTACTACAAGCACGCGTTTGGTGGTGTGATCGCCAGGGACCGTGGGTCCCGAACTGGTTGATCGCTTTTGCCTTTGACGCGGGATGATATGGGCTCCTTCTTCCTCTTTGTTCGGCTGGCCGAAAAGAGGGCTTTTGAGTTGGTTACCCTGCAAAACAAACACAAAAATTACATCAGAACAATGATATAGCAACAACTCATGAGATAAGACAATAATAACTGAATAACAGACTAAAAAAATATAAAATAATAAGAACGAGAAAAGAAGCCGCTGATGGCAACACAAGCACGAGGCGAGCGAAGGTGGGACGAGACGGCTTTCCCCGTGTACGAGAACACGCGGGAGCGCTAATTGGGCCGGAGCTTCGGCCTTTATTCCTGCACTTCCAAATAGATGGCAAAATATAAATAAGAATAATATTCAATATATATATATATAGCTATACACAAATATACATGTTTAAGCATACACATATGTAAATATAGCTATACATTTATATATGTGTATATATATAAAAAGGTGTATATATATATTTATACACACACACACACACACATATATATATATAGACATAAACCCGTTAATCAGGTTAAATGTAAGAATGACGATGACGATGATGCTTGGCATGAGAAAAGGGAGCCTTTGCGTTACTCCACCGTCAAAAGCTAACAGTGCAGATGGAGTTGACGGTGGAGCCTTGACATTTGCTTTATCTCCAAGGATAATCAATGGGTCTATCTCCTGCAAGATCAAAGTATGATACACTTAGTATAATATAACATATGTGATACACTTAACATGATACATCATATAGTCTCCTGGGAGATGAACATTGTTATTCCGGGATTAGATGGAGTGGGTGCGTGAAGAGAGAAAAGAGAGTGTGAAAGAGAGAGATGTTAAATAATAATAAAAGAAAGAAGTAGAGAGAGATCGAAGGACAGGAGGGGATTGAATAATAAAAAAAATAAAAGAAAGAGAGAGTGAGGGAAAGATCGAGAGAAAGAGGGAGAGGGGGTGAGAAGGAAGAGAAAGAGAGAGGGGGAGAAACCGAGACGGGGGGAGGGAGAGAGAAGAAAAGAGAGAGATTGAGAGAGAGAGAAAATATTAAAATAAAATGAAAAGAAGAGAGGCTCGGATGAGAGAGCAGAGAGAGAGAGGGAGAGAGAATATTAAAATAAAATGAAAAAAAGAGAGAGCTCGGATGAGAGAGCAGAGAGAGAGGGAGAGAGACGGACAGATGAGACGCGGGAGGGAGGAGAGATGCGAGAGGAGAGAGAAAGAGAGGGAGAGGGAACCGGCGGGAGGAAGAGAAACCGGAGAGAGAGAAAGAGACCGCGGGAGAGAGGGAGAAAGAGAGAGAGTTAGAGTGGGAGAAAGAGAGAGAAAGAGAGAGGGGGAGAGAGACCGCGGCGGGGAGGAGAGAGAGGGAGAGCGGGAGCGGGTCGACGGCGGGGGCGAGAGAGAACCGAGGGGGAGAGAGAGACGGCAGAGGAGGGGTGAGAAACGGCGGGTGAGGGGAGAGCGTCCGGCGACGGCGGCTTACGTGAGGGGTGGCAGCAACGGGTGGTCGCGGCGGGGAGAGGCGGCCGGTGCGGTGGCGGAGGCGAGCGGCTGGGCGTCCGTGGGTGGTTGGTTGACGTGGTGGCAGCGGCGTGGTGCTGCAGGTGACCGGCGACGGTGGGGGACGGCCGGTGCGGTGGCGGAGGCGAGCGGCTGGGCATCCGTGGATGGCTGGTTGACGTGGTGGCAGCGGCGTGGTGCTGCAGGTGACCGGCGACGATGGGGGACGGCCGGGAACGGCAGCCGTATCGTGGAGGACGCGGTGGTGGCTCGCGGGGATGCTTCGCGCGATGGAGACGGGCGACGTCGGTGCGGCAGCAGCGGCGGTCGTGAAGGTGGCTGGCCGGCGTTGAGGGCTGTTAGAGAGACGGTGGGCGGCTGCCGGTACAGGTTGAAGACGACGACGTCGGCGGAGTGGGGGAGGTGCGGCTGCGGTGCGGTCGTAGCGGACGGTGCAGGTGACCGGCGGTGTGGGTGAGTAGCTTCACGGCGGTGGTTGCGATGCACCGGTGGTGGGGTCGACAGTGACGGCAGCAACAATGGCTTGCGGTCGGACGTGGTGGAGGCGGGCGTGGTGGAGGAGAAAGCAGAGAGTGTGAGAGAGAGGGAGGTGGGAAGAGAGATGGAGAGGGAAGTGTGGTGGCTTGCGGCTGGGAATGATGAGAGGGAGGAGATGGGGTTTGCCGAGGAGGAGGAGTGGTTAGCAAAAGTGCGGAGTGGGAAGAGATGATGAGAGAAGAGGAAGGAGGATGAGAGCATGGGAGACAGGGAGAAAAAGAGAGAAAATGACGTGAAAGAGGCAGATGCTCTGTGTAGGGCGGCTGGGAAAAGAATACAATGAAGATAAGAGATAAGACAATGACATAAGGATTAAGATTAACAAGCATATATTAGTTATAATAAAGAAAGATTAGATTACTGATAAGTATATACATTATCATATCTCTTTTTTATGTTTTTATTGATTTCTTATATATATATATATATTTACACTTTTATCATTTATAAAATTATTTATTTTTATGTATTAGGAATTATTTTCAATATTATTTTTTAGCCTTTTCTCAATTTTTTTGGATTTTTATTTTTATAAGTTTTATTATTATTATTTTTGTGTATTTTTTTATGCTTTTCTCAATATATACACGCATATATATATGAACTTTTCGCATCGTTTTGTTGTATTTTTCTAACTTTTTTTGATTTTTTTTTGTCTTTTATGTAAAACCCTGAAAAATGACTAATCACCCACATAAAGCCAAATGCGTAAGCCACTTTGGGAGATCATGGTGTAATATGAGATTTACTCACGAAAAATGTGAAAACGGCGTGTCTACAGCTGCCCCGCCTTGGCATCTGCTTTGTAGGGGCAGGACATGTAATGGAATGGAATGTATGGAATGAAATGGAGTGAAGTGAAAAGCAGGTGCCAAGGTGTGATGAGACACGCATTCATCATTTGCCTGATGGGAATCTTTCCAAAGTTTTACCGAAGTAACCTTGAAGAAGGTTCTCCGAAATCAGCCATTGTTTGGATGATAAACAAACAAGGAATACAAAGTGTGCACTGGGGCACAAACAACTAAAAGGACCAACTTCAAGGTGCGGAAGTACCTGGGTCGTAAACCTCAGGTTTCACCATTGGAGAGCGGTTACTAGCCATTGTGGACGTGCTACAGCCAAGGTGGGTCCGAGGGGAATAAAAAGATGATTTAGAGACAAATCCGAACAATGGTTTCTTCAAGAGAAACATCCCAAGGCGACCTCAGGAAAACTCAGTACTCGACTAGAATGGAATATCTCACATTTCAGAGTGTTTAAACACAGTGGCTTACACAATCGACTTAAGTGAATGATTTTCACAATGAGACGAACTGGCCAAGGTTAAGCTGCGGAGAGTGGGTCAAGATACCGATTCGATGAGCCAGTAATGAGCCAAAGCCCGTTTATCGACACACTGAACAGAACCATCGTCCCCATTCTATCACCACTAAACGGCCTATCCGTACGACTCGGACTAAATGTAATGCATAACACAATGCGGAGATATACATGTGGAAAAGTAATGATCCATTTTTTCTTTTTTCTTTCTTTTCCTTTTTTTTTAATCTTTTTTTTCTTTTGCTTTTTTCTTTAAAATTTACATAGAACAATTTCACAATGATGACAAAATACAATCATGAAGACATAGTTATTTAAGACAATCATGATAGGACAGAATTATCAACACAATCATGACAAGATAGAATTATGAACACAATCATTACAAGACATAATCATAACATGACCAATCATACAGTATTAATAATCATAACACGACAAACTGTTGATGACGACCTTGATTCCTTTCTATTCTATAAGTAGCTCATATGCGAACCAGGAAGAAGTACAAACACGAATTCCCTAAAGAGAAGCAAGGGAAAGAAAGAGTGATCTTAGCCCTTTGACTTGAGATGGAAGGCGAATCCTCACGTCCCGTGAAGAGAAGCAGGGCTAGCAATGAGATCCAACGGCTTAGGGACCTTGAAGGGCATCTGAGTGAAAGAATTCACTCAGGACTGGTGAGTTGACTCACTTTTTAGTTTCTGTATGACTTCTCCTTCACCTTCTCGACATTTCCTTTCCTTTTCAGCCATATCCTCTCTTCCCGGGCCCAAGGAAATTCTCAAAGCTGCCCTGGCTATCGAAGCTCACTTCGAATATGACCATTGGCATGAGAGCTGTGATATCAAAATGGCATCTCCAGGGGCTGGTGATTCACGCCAAACACTATAATAAGATTTACATGGATTGGGCAGCCATGGGCGCACTGGTGGAAATTTGGCACCCTCAGACTCACACCTTCATCTTCCCCACTTTTGAAGCAACAATTCTTCTTGAGGAGGTGGAGCTGCTGCTCGGTTTGAAGAGATTTAAAAAGAATGGCAAGATAAAGATCTCGCGCATGCTGAAAAATGTGACTTCTGAGGAAGTTCTTGGAAGTTTCATGCCATCGAAGGCTATCAAGGCGGTCCAAACTCGACAGGGAATTAACTTGCAAAAGCTTGCAGAATGGACCATGAGTGCCTTGGAAGAATCGACAAGCGATGATCAGCTGGAGAAACTGATGAAGGGATTCACAATCTGCTTAGCGGGAGCTCTCCTATTTCCTTGTACAGACAACATAGTGGAGGAGGACCAATTGAGTGCCATTTGTGGGATTTGGGATGGAAAGAGAGTGGGGCCCGCCATCCTTGCCTATCTCTACAGCGGTCTCACAGCTTCCAGCATGGGTAAGCCTCCTTTCGGTTGCATACTCCTTCTAAATTGTTGGATTGACTTGCATTTCAAATTTGACCACCACGAGGGGATGACGACTACCTCAAAAATCTTCCAACAAAGTCCACTTTACCACATAGCCGATGCGTTAGGCTTTAGTGGTAATGTGGTAAATCGCGCTCCTTGGTTGAAGAAATGCGAAAACTGGAGGAATCACTACAGCACTATGATGCAGAACATGTTCACTTATGCGCCAACATGTTTACTGTCATGCGAACTCCTCACGCGGTCTTCCCCAGATGCGGAGCTGCAACTTGTTGGCGCGACTGAGTTTATTCTATACAATGCACATCGGTGTTATACTCAGATCGGCCTCCCTCACCATTCATTCCCAATGTTATCTGAAATTCCTCCCCTGAAGAAGAGAGAGCTAGGTACGGAGGGAGATGCAAATGATATGAAGGCAATTAAGGCATCGTGGAAGGCAAGTGTTCCACTGAAGGTAATGGTGTCTGTAAATGAGGACATGGAACTGTGGAAAGCTTATGTAACCCAATTGGGGAATTTGAGGCCCGAAGTGCCTAAACCCCTGGTGTAGTCCTCATTTTGGAATGAAATAAGGCCTTAATGCCCTTGCACATGCTTTGAATCTCCTCCATCCCTTTTTCGTAAGCGGCTAAGATGGCAGACGCCAAGCGACAGCTGACCATCACAGAATAAGAGATGAAAGATCAGAGCAACTACAGCATGAGGGATTGCCCCGAGATGCCTTGACGCTAAAGATTTCTCTCCAAGTGGCGAGGAGAGAGGTAAAACGAGAGAAGATGAGGAGAAAGGCAAAGACAGAGTAGCACAGGAGGCCCATGAGATGGAACGCTGAGAGGAAGAGCGTCCAGACACGTCACTTGCTCCGCAGATCAGAGGGGAATTGGAGCTCGCGGCAAGGGAGCTCCTGGAGCTGGTACAGTCTCCTTTGACAGAGTAGAGGGGAGTTCAACCAGCATCCTCAGCTTCAAGAGCTTCACGGCCATCAGGGTCGCGAGAGAAGCAGGAGGACGACGAAAAGCACCGCCAGAACAGATGGAAAGGTATGGCACAGCAAAGCGATTGCTGCATCACGAGACTATAGAAGGCCTCCGAGGGACTTCTTACCTTTGGAGAGAGAAGAGACGTAACCAGGAGGGTGACGAGGATTAGTGAATGGCTTGTACACCCACTCCTTCCTCATGACGGGCACAAACCCTTATATAGATATGTGAATGAAATGGCTTGGTTTGAACGTAGCTTGCTTGCCCGTTCGTTCCTTCTCTTCTACGGCTCTTCTCTACCACATGGGTTCTCACGCGAGACCTGCTCGACGAGATGTCTCCTTAAAACACGGAGTGGTGACTCACCATAGCCATGATTTTCAAAGGGAGTCTGCCATCAGACTTCAACAATATCAGCCCGTGGTGCTCTTTTCCACGTGAATGTCCCTCGTTTCCCTGTTTGCGCTAAAAGTAGTCGCAATAGGACAAGGGACACGGGGAATCTTTGGACCGAATAGGGGCGGCGGGTCAACGATCACAGCTCTGGTCCATTCACTTCACATGGCGAAGTGACACGCGAGTGTACCGTGGCCATGATTTTTCAAAAGGATCTACCACCAATTTCAAAAACGTCGGCCCTTGGCCCTATTTTCCCGCATAAATGTCCCCGATTTGCTTGTTTGCTCTAAAAGTAGATGCAACAGGACCATAGACGCGGAGAATCTTTGGACCGAATAAGGACGACAAGTCAACAAATCACGCCCCCAAATTGATCACTCCCCATGGTAGAGTGGTCGCAACAGTAAGGGGGGGGTGACTTGTCGCAAAGGCTGTTGCTAGGGGTGATGGTGATAGATCTAGATCACCTTTGTAGACACGTCAAAATTGACGTTACTGTGAGTACATCTCATATTGCCTTGTAATGCCCCAATTTGACCATCGAATTAACTCTGTTTGAATAATTTTTCTCACTTTTCTTGGATTTCTCCCTTTTTCCTCTCTTTTCCTATTTTTCCTTATTTTTTTGGATTTTTCTGGGCATTTTTCTCTTTTTTTATGTATTTTTTAGAAATAACGACTTGATGTGGGGCGTCTTTTAAATAACAACTTTGCCATGGGCGTTTCTAAAAAAATTGACGACTATATTGGAGGGCGTCCATTCTTTCAAATTTCCAATTTTCTGGATTTTTCTGAGAATTTTTCGGAATTTTTTGGGAATTAACGACTTAACCATGGACGTTATTTTGAATTTGAAAAGAATAAAAAAATCAAAACTTGAATTCACGCCTTACACACGGTCGTCACTTTTTCAAATTGATTTTTTAATATTATTTTCCACTCTCTTCCAGAGGTGATTTGGTGGCCTTCCGGGTGTCAGAAAAATTCGTAAAAAATAGTCGTTGGAATCAGGGCATTGAGATGCACCTCCACCTAAAAAATGAGAAAATAATATTGAGAAATAAAAAATGGCCCTATTTTGAATATTTTGAATTAACGTCCTTGGTTAGGGCGCGTTTTAATTAACGCCTTTGACTCAGACGTGTTTCATAATTTTTAAATAAATTCTAAAATTTGATTTTTGAATTAACGCCATAATCTAAGTCGTGTTTTTAAAAGACGCCCTCTGGCAGGTCGTCAATTCTTGAATTGACGCCTTTGTCCAGGTCGTGTTTCATTTTTGTGTTCCGAACAAACGCAGCCTTTCCCCAGAGAGTCCCTACTTCGTTTGGTCACCTTGCCCATTCTTATCCTTCCCTCCTTGGGCTCTTGCCCATTCTTATCCTTCTATCTATGAGGTTCGATCCTATTTTTTATAGAGATTCTTCATCTCTGTTAGGTTGGTTGGGAGGTCTTTCTTCTTCTATCTTCTTATTCTTCTTCTTCTTCTGTGTTTTCTCTGCTTCTTCTTCCGTTTTCTTACTCTTCTGTCTTCTGTCTTCTTCTTCTCCTTCTTCTTCTGTCCTCTTCTTCTTCTCCTTCTTCTTCTGTCTCTTTTCTCTTCTTCTGTCTTCTTCCTCTTCTTCTTCTCCTTCTTCTTCTGTCTTCTCTTTCTTCTGTTTGTTTTTTTTACAGGAACCGAAGGTTGCTCTGGCATAGGAGAAGTCTTCGTGCATCTTCAGATCTCCATCTTTTGAGGCTTCCTCCCTATCGAGCATTCAAGCCAAAGGAGCAATCAACAAACAGATTTTTTTTATCTTATCTCCCCTTTATCTTTTATTTTCATAGTTCATGGTCCATAAATCATGCATGCATCATTGTTCTATTGATCTTTTCTCTCAATCACATTGAGATCTCCCCCATAGTGCACTCTTGCACACTTTTTATTATATTTTTCATATCATTCATATCATATCCCTCACCCTTATTGCATAGGGGTTTAAGGGCCAACACCCTTAAGGTGTGTCTTAATCCTATGATATTTCATGCTCATCTATTCAAGAATTTGATGCTACACCCACCTTGTTTCTAATTCAATTCTTTTGGTGGTATTTGTTTGTTTTGCAAGGGTAATAAAAGCAAGAACTCTCTTCATCGGCCGGCCGATTTGAAGAGAAAGGAAGCACTCACATCCCCGCACTTTTGAGGTATTTTTCGTGATCATCCTCCCTATTTGTTATTGATTATCTTTTGAGGCCTCGCGTCTCTGGCGATCACACACACTCCCCTTGTGCACCTCGTGCATGTTTTTCTTCTCATCTCCATATTCATTGCCTATTCCTTTTTAATTATTATTTATCTTAAGTGGATTTTTAAATAGATCTACAAATTGGCGATCACGGTGGGACCCTTTGTGTTCTTCTTTCATTACCCCTTTCCCCTTGGCACCCTCGCGTGCCCTTTCCTATTGGTACCCACGGTACCCCTCCTTTGTGCCCCTCGGGCATCCTCCATTGTTTTCTTGTCCCACTTGTGATCTGTCAGTTGATAGATTTCTTTTTGAAATCCCACTTTATCCAAAAAATAAAATTTGATGAGCATGATTATGTTTTGATATTCATATTTGTTGATTGACTGTGATTGACTCTGTGAGTGTTTCTCTGCTATTGCTGGCCGTGAAGAGTTTCTGGAATAAGGCAATTAACGCCTCTGACAGAGGCGCGTTTTTTGTTAACGCCCTAGCATAGGGCGCCTTTTCCCTGTTTAACGCCTTTTGTCAGGACGCGTTTTTATTATATTTGGTAATCTGTTGAATTCACGCCCTTCCCCAGGGCGTTTCTTTCTTGATTAGCGCCTCACACCAAGGCGCTGTTTCATGATTTGACGCCCTTGTTCAAGGGCGTCCTTTTATTTGTAACGCCTCACCACGAGGCGTTTCTTGACTTGGTTGGGATCTCCCCACAGTGTTTCACGCCCTGCCCCAGGGCGTCTTTTCCATTGGTAGCGCCCTGCCCCAGGGCGTCTTTTGATTTATAGCGCCCTGCCCCAGGGCGTCTTTTGCCTGTGTTTTTACCGCACTCCTTCTTCATCACTGTATTATATTTTTTTGATTATATCTGTTGCATTCATTCATATTGCATTGGTTTGGGAGACCTCCTCTCTCCACATATCTAGGAGCCACACACCCCCTTGGTGAAGGAACGACCCTCCATTGAGCATTCCGTCTCTTTGGATTGGAAATTCCTAAACCAAGCCTCCGTAAGTCCCCGCACCCGTGGATTCCCTCACGGACGCTGGGCAGGTTGTACCCTTTTGGAGTCTCGAGTTAGTTGGCTTACACGGTGAGAGAGGATTCCTAGTTGGCATTGGAGTTAAATCATATTGAAACTAGGATCCTCCCTTGTGTGAATCTTTCCAAACTTTATTAAAATTCATTAATTCACCAAGGTTTAAAACAATCAAAATCACGGTAACCATTCCAACTTGTGTGCTTCTTTGCATATTATTGTGAACTTTGATTATATGATGGCTTACCGTAATTGGGAAAATAACGTGTTTAATTCCATTCATGAGGATGCACAACCTAGCACTTCTTACACTCCTCAAATTCTACATGTTCATCAAAATCCTCACCATTCTTTCAAGGGACCACGTCCTTATTCTTATGGTCATGCCCGACCCATGGGTAATGTCCATTCTTATGGTCCCCCAACTCAAGTTCGAGCCACTATTCCTCCGGGACCGTCTCCTCCCAACGATGAGAGGGTCTCCCAAATCTTTCATGCATTAGATCATCTCACCCCTCAACAGATCCACGCCCTTAAGGCTGTCGTTGAGGGTGCATCTCCTTCATCACATGCATCTCCTCCTTCTTCTATTCCTATACGGGTGGCCCATCACCCACCTCCTTCTTCTTCCAATCAGGTAGCCCATTACCCGCCTCCTTCTATTCACACTCCTCCTCGGGTGGTCCGACACCCGCCTCCTTCTATTCCTCCTCCAACACGGCCCCGAGGCCCTTTTATTCCTTATAATCCGACCCATCCGGGTTATCCCGTTAATTCCCCTCCACGGCCTTCTTATACGGCCCCTCCTTCAAGGCCCTGCCGACCCTCTGTTGCTCATGTTACGCCCCTCCAGCAAGAGATTTTTGATAAGATTGCTTCCATGGAGGAACAATTAATGAGGGTTACAAGTTTACGGCCCGCTCCTCCAACTTCAGTTAATCCTCTCTATGCGACTTTGGATGACATTACAAGAATGGAGAGAGAATGGAAGGATAGGATGGACGACTACGGCGTCTGCACTCCAAGCAAGCAAGAACCGGCGATTGAAGAATCCAAGCCGGTATACGACGATGAAGTTATGCAAGCACCCCTTCCAAGTTTCCTTCGTTTCCCTCTCCCTCCAATTTCATTTGATGAACCCCCTGCTCAGGACGAAGCCATCGTCCCTAATCCAACTCCTATTCCCGAGACTTCATGGTGCTACGAGGATGGGTCGATACTCCAATCACCCACGCCGGCGCATCTTGAGTCTCTCCCCACTACTAATACCGCTCGCCCCGTTCGGCGCTTTCTCCGCAACAAACCTCCACCAATTGCCAAACCTCCACCAATTACACCTCCCCCCATTATGCCATTAGCCTCGACCTCGGCCTCCACTTCCCCAATTTCCCCACCATTACCCTCCATTATGCCTTTAACCCCAAAACCCATTTTGCCTATACCTCCACCACATAGCCTTTCGCCTTTACCCATGGCTAATCCTGAGCAGGATCCACCCCTTTTTGCACTCGAGCCAACCCCGACTGCTTCCGAGCAAAGGGAGAAGCTCGACATGTTTGAACCTCCGCCTCCACTCACTCATTTGCCAACACCTCCTGTTATACCTCCATCATCCACGGAGCCTTCCGCCTCCGCCTCACCTCCCTTTACTACTCGGAAGGGGAGCGCTGCTACAAGTACTCGTGCCGAAGACGATCAAAAGCCGGGCAAGAAGACTTCGGCCACGACTGTGCCATTCAAGATTCAAGAATTCATTTTTCGGATGTCAATCCGGGTTATTGTGCCGAGCACGATTGAAGAGGCCAAGTCGCCGCCATTGCTCAGAGAATGCCAAGCGTTGACGCCATTTAAGGGCCGGGCAAGGCACCCCTTGTTCCAAATTCCGAATTTCAAATTCATTATTCCTTACAAGGGGCGAATGCCCATTTTGCTCAACTTTCCATATATACCACATTCAATGGGCAACACGATGCTTCCCGTTCCAACTCACCAATTCCCTCACATTGTTGATCTTTGCCTTCAAAGGGGGTTGCCACTTGTTGAAGCTCCTTTTATTGGGCCAATTGGCTGTATTCTTTCACTACCGTGGAGGGGCAGTTATCTTGGGGCTGAAAGGCCTTCCGCTATTTCATCCACCTTCTTGTCTATCACATCTTTTCCATGGGCCATTCCCAGGGTTAGGAGGAGGATCTCGTCCTCTCATCCTTCATATTCTTCATATTCTTTGCATTTCATGCATTCTATTGCATTCATGCATTCATTGCATCCGTTGCATTATATTTGCACACATTTGCACCTCCTGCTTCCCGGGTTTCCAAACCCGTATCTTCCCCGCCTTCCGGCACTTCCGGATATTCCGCATTTCTCATCTTCATCTATTTCGAATTCACTCTCCCTGGGGCATCGCGTCCCTTTTCCTGCTATCTCCCTGAAACCTCCAGGAATTTTATCCCTCCTCTTTGGGCATCTCGCCCTTTCTGATTCTACTCCTCCGGAACCTCCGGACCTTTCTCTCGGGCATCGCGCCCCTTTCCAATTTCCTCCTCCGGAACCTCCGGATTTTCCTCCTGATCCTCCTTCATTCCTCTCTCTTGGGTATCGCGCCCCTTTCCATATTCTTCCTCCGGAACCTCCGGATTCTCCACCTGATATTCTCTATCTTTTCCCCGGGCACGACGCCCCTTTCCATCTTCTCCTTCCTGATTTCATCCCTCCGGAACCTCCGGACTTTTCCCTCGGGCATGACGCCCCTTTCCATCTCATTCCTCCGGAACCTCCGGATTCTATTTCCCTTTCCTTCGGGCATCGCGCCCCTTCTCATTTGCTCCCTCCGGAACCTCCGGACCCTCCATCTTTCTTCCGATTCATCTTTCTAGTCCTCTGGGACATCACACCCTTCATTTTTTTCTTCCTTTTCCATCATCTTTTTCCTTATTTCTCCTCAGGGCATCGCATCCCTTCTTTTGTCATCCCTCTGGAGCCTTCGGATTTTTCCTATCATGATTCTTCTCCTCCGCCTCCGGACCCTCTGGATCCGCCTCTTTCTATCTACCAATTTCTTCTTCTAATTCCTCCTGATTCTGGGTCCGACCCAACTTCTTCCACATCCACTGCCTTGGGCATCTGCCCTTTCTCCCACTACTTTCGAGGCTTTAGTCTTCACTCATCCTTCTAATTCTTCACTTCTTCTGTAGACTGTTCCATGTGATCAGGGTCTCCGCGCCTTAGTGAGGGAGTTCTAGCCCTCTCCTCTCTTCCCTTTTCTCCTTATTCGTCTGAGTCTGGTTTGAGCACCACTCATTCTTGTTAAGCCACTCCCAAAATCCTTTGCTTCCAATCCTTTTGACTCCCAAAGAGGACAAATCCCATGATGATCAACCTCGCCTCTGACAGCTGCTTCTACAAAGGTTGCAAGGTAACATATTGGCGTAAGTATGCATTTTAATGATATCATTTTCTCATTACTTCACGCATGATTTTCAAAATCAAGTGCTTCTTAATGAGATTAAGAGTGGTGTTTTAAACCTTTATCTTTAGCTTTTGTTTAATTGAAATCATTCTCAAAAGAGTCCTTTAGGCTTATTTTTTTGCAGCACCTCTGGTTAATAAAAGAACCCCGCGCTGGGAATTCAACATTCTCTCCCCGCTTGTTAAGAGCAACCCTCAGCTGGGCACCTCACCCACTTCACGGCGTCCTTAGCCGGCTCCTTGGTTAGACACTGTTGCTACTTTGGCCATGCCATGAGAATTCCTGAAAGTCTTTTCTCTTCTCTACTCGGCCGCGTGCAGGGGCAATAGGTTGACGGATGAGATGACCAACCTCGGTAATCCCCAATACGAGAGGAGTCTCAAATAGGGGCAGTCTTGACCCAAACTAAATATGAATTTCATGATATACATCTCGCCAAAAGGGCTATTATGAAAATCAAGTCAGAATTTCGATAAAAGCAAAAGTATGAATTATGGCATGACAAGAGTGGCAAAGTCCCCGCAGGAAAAACCCTGGTCGTATGCATGTCATGGGTCTAAAAATTAAAGGCACAAAGCCCCGGCACAACAGACTACCTCTTTGAGGGTTAATACTTTGGAAGGAATTCAAATCTCGACATCTCCCATCCTGCATAAAGCTTATCCACAATTGTTCTTCTCTTCTCCCTCCAAGACCGAATGTTTCTCAGGTATGGCCTTGGTAGGAGCACCGTTAATCAAGGGCAGTCAATTATAGGACGCCACTTTCAATGCACGCCTAGCTTTGGGTAATTTTAGCGAAAAGGGAAGGAACTAGGACCCCTAGCCAGTGGTTCAAAAACAACCCTTTGATGCTGCATTAACAATGTCTAAACCAAAATCCACAAAAAATTGAATATTTCCTGAGCAAAATCAAACAAAAAATTGAATACTTTCAAAATTCATAATAAAAATTCAAATATTTTTCAAAATTCATAAAAATTCAAATATTTTTAAAACTCATAAAAATTTGCATATTCCAAAAACAAAAAAAAAATTACATTGTATTGTCTGATGGTGTTTTGTAGGAACAGCTTTGCAAGGACCAAGAGCACGGGATGAGTCCTATCTTCACTTATTGTTATCAACCTCTTGATTCCTCCCGATATTCTCGTGATATGCCACACTAGGGCATTTTGATTATCATCTCCCTATATCATTCTGATTACTATATCATTCTGATTATTCATCTACAAATCATTCAATCAACTCCTGCTGATTTCACTTGGTCACTTTGCCACTGGACATTACTTGATTCCAATCATTCAATCTCAATCTCACATGCCAAGATTGTCATCCTTATGACAAACAACAAACAATGATGCTTTGCAATGCTATAATTTAACTCATGCTATTCATGCTAATACATGCTTGAATGCTATTCACACTAAGCTTTGAGTGCTTTGATGTCTATGTTATCATTGCTTATTGATGCTTCCATTCATGCTATGCTTGTTATGCTTAAATGCCTCATTCATTGCTTGTTATCTTCATTATATCTTGGCTAATGAAATTTTGAGCGCAGGATAAGAAGCTCTTGGTCCCACTGTCCGGGCATCATCATCCAAGCCCCACGGTGCCCGCACCTCATCTCTCAGTTCCCCCATACTTATTGCTCCACCATCTCTCCCTGTATGCATTTTTACTATATGTTACATACGCTACTAGATTATATCAAGGACCTTGTGGCTTTGGTAAATCTGGGATTTGAGTTCCCCTTCATCAAAAATAATGATGATTCTAGAGGAGTCTTAGTCACACGGATAGGCCGTTGAGCCGTCCAAACCTGAGGACGATGGATCCCTTTTACGAGTTGGTGCGCGGATAAACGGGATTCAGCTTAGTATCAGCTCGCTGAATGGGTTTCTTGACTCAGTCTTGGCAGTTTAACAATATTATCCTTGATTATATTATATCTTTATTTGTTATTTTCCCTTTAAACCCAGCATGCATTCATGTAGGACTTTGAATCAACTGTTGAAAAATCATTCTGATGAGCTGACTTTGAGGGTTGAAGTTGATCTTAATCTTTCCAGATATGAGATATTCCATGCCGGATTGAATCTTCAGTTCGTTTTGTCGCTGTTTTGGGTCATTTTCTCGAAATCTCCTTGTTTGGATTTTTATCATCTTATTTTATCTCCTTTCCTTTGATCCACCTTGGCTGCAGCACGTCCACATTAGCTGGTAACCGCTCCCCAATGGTGAAACTTACAGGTTTGTGACCTGGGGTACTTCCACCGCGCTGGAAGTTGATCATTTTATTTTATCTCCTTCGTGCACTGCGTGCACACCTCCCCATTTTTTATCCAAACATCGTTGATTTCATTGAATTCTCGAGATTACTTCATCTCGTGCTTTTGATTTCATTCTCATCAAGTGATGTTGATTGCGTGTCTCATCACACCTTGGCATCTACTTTTCAGTTTGCTCTGCTCCCTTGCAAAGCAGACGCCAAGGCGGGGCAGCTGTAGACACGCCAAAATTGACGTTACTGTGAGTACATCTCATATTGCCTTGTAATGCCCCAATTTGACCCTCGAATTAACTCTGTTTGAATAATTTTTCTCACTTTTCTTGGATTTCTCCCTTTTTCCTCTCTTTTCCTATTTTTCCCTATTTTTCTGGATTTTTCTGGGCATTGTTCTCTATTTTTATGTATTTTTTAGAAATAACGACTTGATGTGGGGCGTCTTTTAAATAACAACTTTGCCATGGGCGTTTCTAAAAAAATTGACGACTATATTGGAGGGCGTCCATTCTTTCAAATTTCTAATTTTCTGGATTTTTCTGAGAATTTTTTGGAATTTTTTGGGAATTAACGACTTAACCATGGACGTTATTTTGAATTTGAAAAGAATAAAAAAAATCAAAAATTGAATTCATGCCTTACACACGGTCGTCACTTTTTCAAATTAATTTTTTAATATTATTTTCCACTCTCTTCGAGAGGAGATTTGGTGGCCTTCCGGGTGTCAGAAAAATTCACAAAAAATAGTCGTTGGAATCAGGGCATTGAGATGCACCTCCACCTAAAAAATGAGAAAATAATATTGAGAAATGAAAAATGGCCATATTTTGAATATTTTGAATTAACGTCCTTGGTTAGGGCGCGTTTTAATTAACGCCTTTGACTCAGACGTGTTTCACAATTTTCAAATAAATTCTAAAATTTGATTTTTGAATTAACGCCTTAATCTAAGTCGTGTTTTTAAAAGACGCCCTCTGGCAGGTCGACAATTCTTGAATTGACGCATTTGTTCAGGTCGTGTTTCATTTTTGTGTTCCGAACAAACGCAGCCTTTCCCCAGAGAGTCCCTACTTCGTTTGGTCACCTTGCCCATTCTTATCCTTCCCTCCTTGGACTCTTGCCCATTCTTATCCTTCTATCTATGAGGTTCGATCCTATTTTTTATAGAGATTCTTCATCTCTGTTAGGTTGGTTGGGAGGTCTTTCTTCTTCTATCTTCTTATTCTTCTTCTTCTTCTTCTGTGTTTTCTCTACTTCTTCTTCCGTTTTCTTACTCTTCTGTCTTCTGTCTTCTTCTTCTCCTTCTTCTTCTGTCTTCTTCTTCTCCTTCTTCTTCTGTCTCTTTTCTCTTCTTCTGTCTTCTTCCTCTTCTTCTTCTCCTTCTTCTTCTGTCTTCTCTTTCTTCTGTTTGTTTTTTTTTACAGGAACCGAAGGTTGCTGTGGCATAGGAGAAGTCTTCGTGCATCTTCAGATCTCCATCTTTTGAGGCTTTCTCCCTATCGAGCATTCAAGCCAAAGGAGCAATCAACAAACAGATTTTTTTTATCTTATCTCCCCTTTATCTTTTATTTTCATAGTTCATGGTCCATAAATCATGCATGCATCATTGTTCTATTGATCTTTTCTCTCAATCACATTGAGATCTCCCCCATAGTGCACTCTTGCACACTTTTTATTATATTTTTCATATCATTCATATCATATCCCTCACCCTTATTGCATAGGGGTTTAAGGGCCAACACCCTTAAGGTGTGTCTTAATCCTATGATATTTCATGCTCATCTATTCAAGAATTTGATGCTACACCCACCTTGTTTCTAATTCAATTATTTTGGTGGTATTTGTTTGTTTTGCAAGGGTAATAAAAACAAGAACTCTCTTCATCGGCCGGCCGATTTGAAGAGAAAGGAAGCACTCACATCCCCGCACTTTTGAGGTATTTTTCGCGATCATCCTCCCTATTTGTTATTGATTATCTTTTGAGGCCTCGCGTCTCTGGTGATCACACACACTACCCTTGTGCACCTCGTGCATGTTTTTCTTCTCATCTCCATATTCATTGTCTATTCCTTTTTAATTATTATTTATCTTAAGTGGTAATTGAATCTTCAGTTCGTTTTGTCGCTGTTTTGGGTCATTTTCTCGAAATCTCCTTGTTTGGATTTTTATCATCTTATTTTATCTCCTTTCCTTTGATCCACCTTGGCTGCAGCACGTCCACATTAGCTGGTAACCGCTCCCTAATGGTGAAACTTACAGGTTTGTGACCTGGGGTACTTCCACCGCGCTGGAAGTTGATCATTTTATTTTATCTCCTTCGTGCACCGCGTGCACACCTCCCCCTTTTTATACAAACATCGTTGATTTCATTGAATTCCCGAGATTGCTTCATCTCGTGCTTTTGATTTCATTCTCATCAAGTGATGTTGATTGCGTGTCTCATCACACCTTGGCATCTACTTTTCAGTTTGCTCTGCTCCCTTGCAAAGCAGACGCCAAGGCGTGGCAGCTGTAGACACGCCAAAATTGACGTTACTGTGAGTACATCTCATATTACCTTATAATGCCCCAATTTGACCCTCGAATTAACTCTGTTTGAATAATTTTTCTCACTTTTCTTGGATTTCTCCCTTTTTCCTCTCTTTTCCTATTTTCCCTATTTTTATGGATTTTTCTGGGCATTTTTCTCTATTTTTATGTATTTTTTAAAAATAACGACTTGATGTGGGACGTCTTTTAAATAACGACTTTGCCATGGGCGTTTCTAAAAAAATTGACGACTATATTGGAGGGCGTCCATTCTTTCAAATTTCTAATTTTCTGGATTTTTCTGAGAATTTTTCGGAATTTTTTGGGAATTAACGACTTAACCATGGACGTTATTTTGAATTTGAAAAGAATAAAAAAAATAGAAAATTGAATTCACGCCTTACAGAAGGTCGTCACTTTTTCAAATTGATTTTTTAATATTATTTTCCACTCTCTTCCAGAGGTGATTTGGTGGCCTTCCGGGTGTCAGAAAAATTCATAAAAAATAGTCGTTGGAATCAGGGCATTGAGATGCACCTCCACCTAAAAAATGAGAAAATAATATTGAGAAATGAAAAATGGCCCTATTTTGAATATTTTGAATTAACGTCCTTGGTTAGGGCGCGTTTTAATTAACGCCTTTGACTCAGACGTGTTTCACAATTTTCAAATAAATTCTAAAATTTAATTTTTGAATTAACGCCCTAATCTAAGTTGTGTTTTTAAAAGACGCCCTCTGGCAGGTCGTCAATTATTGAATTGACGCCTTTGTCCAGGTCGTGTTTCATTTTTGTGTTCCGAACAAACGCAGCCTTTCCCCAGAGAGTCCCTGCTTCGTTTGGTCACCTTGCCCATTCTTATCCTTCCCTCCTTGGGCTCTTGCCCATTCTTATCCTACTATCTATGAGGTTCGATCCTATTTTTTATAGAGATTCTTCATCTCTGTTAGGTTGGTTGGGAGGTCTTTCTTATTCTATCTTCTTATTCTTCTTCTTCTTCTGTGTTTTCTCTGCTTCTTCTTCCATTTTCTTACTCTTCTGTCGTCTATCTTCTTCTTCTCCTTCTTCTTCTGTCTTCTTCTTCTCCTTCTTCTTTTGTCCTCTTCTTCTTCTCCTTCTTCTTCTGTCTCTTTTCTCTTCTTCTGTCTTCTTCCTCTTCTTCTTCTCCTTCTTCTTCTGTCTTCTCTTTCTTCTGTTTGTTTTTTTTTACAGGAACCGAAGGTTGCTCTGGCATAGGAGAAGTCTTCGTGCATCTTCAGATCTCCATCTTTTGAGGCTTCCTCCCTATCGAGCATTCAAGCCAAAGGAGCAATCAACAAACATATTTTTTTTATCTTATCTCCACTTTATCTTTTATTTTCATAGTTCATGGTCCATAAATCATGCATGCATCGTTGTTCTATTGATCTTTTCTCTCAATCACATTGAGATCTCCCCCATAGTGCACTCTTGCACACTTTTTATTATATTTTTCATATCATTCATATCATATCCCTCACCCTTATTGCATAGGGGTTTAAGGGCCAACACCCTTAAGGTGTGTCTTAATCCTATGATATTTCATGCTTATCTGTTCAAGAATTTGATGCTACACCCACCTTGTTTCTAATTCAATTCTTTTGGTGGTATTTGTTTGTTTTGCAAGGGTAATAAAAGCAAGAACTCTCTTCATCGGCCGGCCGATTTGAAGAGAAAGGAAGCACTCACATCCCCGCACTTTTGAGGTATTTTTCGCGATCATCCTCCCTATTTGTTATTGATTATCTTTTGAGGCCTCGCGTCTCTGGCGATCACACACACTCCCCTTGTGCACCTCGCGCATGTTTTTCTTCTCATCTCCATATTCATTGCCTATTCCTTTTTAATTATTATTTATCTTAAGTGGATTTTTAAATAGATCTACAACCTTCCTTCCAATCCTATAAATACCTCCTCTTTCACTCGACTTGAGAGCACCCGAGTCGTGAGAGCTGACCCGAAGAGTGAAAGTTTACAAGAAGGTGAGGTAGTGAGAGTTGCTCAATTTTCAGGATGGAGGGTGAATCTAGCTTCAGAACAGAAGGTGAGTCTTCCCGCTCTTCAAAGAGGAGCAGATCTGGCAACAGTTCCAGGAGACTTTCAGAAGTCGAGGGGCAGCTCGGTGAGAGGATGCAATCACAACTCGTAAGTTGGACCTTGTCATCCCTTCCTTCATTCTCTCTCCCTTTTCTTCCTTGGCAAAGCTCCCCTTTGCTCAGTTCTTGTGTATGTGCAGAGCATGATGAAATCGCACATTTCTTGGGAGCTAGTGGTTGCCGCATATCTTGGTCTTCCAGACTTCCAGAAGGCCAGGCTAGATGTCATGGGATTTGGGGCCTTTCTGCGGATCGAGCCAATCAAGCTCGACCTCGTCCTCATCCAAGCATTGCGCGAAAGATGGGACCCAGTGAGTCGGGCATTCTTGATGCCCTGGGGGCACATGGTACCCAGTCTGGAAGATGTGGTCCGAATCACAAGCCTCAGAGTGGATGGGGAGGCAGTGACCGGGGTCACTTACGCGGACTACCGAGAAGGTACCCAAAAGCTATTAGGACTGGAACTTGACGGTCGGAAGAGCCGATCAGTAGCCAAGGCATCCATCATGGAGGCATTGGGACTTGCTGATACTCGTCCCCGGGATGATGAGTCCTTGGAAGAATTCATGGAAAGGACTGAAAGAGGGTGCCGTGCTGTGTACTGCTCAGATTTCGGCAATTGGGAAAGGTCCAACATGGATTTGAGGAGATTTCTCCTCTTCTTGCTGGGAAGATTGCTACTGAGCTCGAAGGGAGGCAGCATCGACTGTCGCTTCCTAGAGCTGCTAGTAGACCTGGAAAGAGTAGGGCAGTATACTTGGGGAGCTGCCGTACTAGCGCATCTGTTTACAGGCCTATCCCAAGAGGCAGACCGTGAGGTGACTGTCAGTGGCTTTACACCATTTATCCAGGTAATTTTCGTTTCATTTTTTTTGTGTGTTTTCCCAATAGTTCACTTAAGGTACTAATGGCACATGATGATGCAGCTATGGAGCTACTACTACCTCCCGATGGGGAGAGCTCGGCATTGGCGACCAGTGACGGTGCCATTAGCCAGACGGTGGCAACCCATTATGAGTACAACACCTCTATCCTACCAACTGATGGTGTTAAGACGCGAGCTGCAGGAGTTCCCTACAACGATGGTAGGATTTTTTTGCTTTTTGTTTTCTTTTCCTTTTTGTTTCTACATTTGACTAGCGAAACGAATATGTACAATCTAATCTAGGTGAACTGGAGACCTTACTCAGGGGTGGTCGATGCTGACCAACCGTGGGTTCTGATGAGCCGCGCCCGATTTGGACGAGAGCTTTGGATGCACTGCCTGAATGAAATCGAGCCGCTTCGGCTACGATTGGTTATGAGGACCCTGGGACTACCCCAGGAGTGGGTGGATACGACTGCGCCACCTTGGGTTGGGAGAAAGACGCGAGGACCGGCAACCTGTATTGATTGGCGTGTGCGGTTCCCCGAACAGTATGAAGACTGGCAACGGGGTGGCACAATTGTGGAATCGCAGGCACAAGATAGTGAAGACTATCTGCGTCTATATAGGGCAATGTATGCAGAGCGACTCCAACCTGGGGGACTTGTAGAGGTAGGCCTCCCTTTTTCTTCTTTTCGTTGTTTTTGTTGTTTTTGTTCTTATCTATTTTTTTTTTTGTGAAAATGCTGACTCCTATAACATGACTACAGGATGTCCGTGATACCATGATAGCGAACTTGCGAGCTCGCTTGGCAGACACGGAGCGACAATTGGGTGACACGTGTGGTGCCTTAAATGCCTCGGTAATTGTATATGCAATGCATACTCCTAATTTATGACCCTAGATTCGTGGTGCTTAGCCGCTAATTATCACCTCATGTGGTTATAGCGCGTCCAAATCGACGCAGCCTCATCAGCGATGGGAGCAGATGGCGTCTCTTCCAGTTTATGGATCCCTACCTCAGAGCTGGATTCGCTTCACGAGCAACTTGCTCATGCCACGCAGCGTGCCGCAGAGGCAGAAGGAATGCTCTCTATACAGGTAAAAGTTTCATTGTTGAATCTTCCTCATTCATGCCTTGCCGCATATCTGAGACGGCATATCTGGCAGGAAAAAGAGACGCAAGAGGCACTTGCCCAAGCTGCGCAGAGGGAGGCTAGAATAGCGGAGCTGGAAGATGAACTGCGGCGTCGTCCAGATGATGACTCTTCTAGGGACGCCGTGGAGCTGAGGATCACCCTTCAACTGGAGAGGGAAGACCGAGAAAGAGAACGGGCAGAAAAAGAAAGGGACAGAGAAAGAGAAAGAGCCGATAGGTTGGCTGAGAGGGAGGAGCGAAGGGCCATGGAAGCCCAATTGTTTGAACTCCGAACCAGCCTTGGTCTTGCTGAACAATGGCTAAAAGATGGTGAAGAGCGCTACCGAAGAGCACGAGAGCGTGGCTTTCGTGTTAGTAGCTTCTTTGCTGCCCCTGCAGATCAACGCCGGGGTGTGGAGATGGGAAGAGGAGTGCAGGGCGGTAGAAGTATCGCTTTTCGTAGTTGGGTAGCACCCTCGAGAGCGTCTTGTCCGGAGAGCGGAGGGACGAGTAATGTAGAGAGAGAAGGTGGAACTTAATGTACAATTTCTAGGAATAAAATAAAAAGTTTGATTTTTGGTTGTTTTTGTTGTCATTTCTTTCTTGCTATCTTGAATCCCTGCATACATCACTGAAACAAACAAGTTAGAATTTCTGCTCTGACTTGGCCCCTTGCTCAATAAGCAGATGTTTGTTTTGACTGTCCTTGATAATGGGTCAAGGGGCCAAGCCTTCATTAATAAAGGTAAGATAAAGATATGATGGTGAATGCGGCACACAAGCACACGGATGCAAGCGAAAATTAAAAGTGGAATGCTGCATACAAATGCAATCATAGGAAATGCGATTTTTTTTATTTTTATTTTTTTCTTGCATTTTTTGTTGTTTTATTTTTCATCATTTTTTGTTTTGCATATGTCTACATTTTTCTCTTTTTCCCTTTTTTGTTATTTTTATCATCATCATTTTTTTGTTGCTAATGCCTGGTAAGCACCCATATGGCACCTAACCTGCATGAGAATATGGATTTCTTACTAACCTCCCAGGTATCCTAAGTGCACATCTAGGTTGATTTGGGCCTCTAGACTCCTCGAATGATAATCTCGCCGGCTAAGACTTATCCTGATGACAATACCGTCATGCCATGCTTAGGCTCCCAGTCGCTTCCGACCGCAGGGATTCACCCAAAAAGCGTTTGAGGTAAATGATTTGCCCGACCCGGGTCTATTTCCTCACAACTCTAGATGGTATATAATGGAACACCCTGGAACCCAAACGACCAACTGCGCGACGCTGACCCGGAATCAGACGCCGTCGCACCCGTAGGTGACGCGCTTGCATTGGTCTAAGCCCGAGGTTAAATAAGAAGGCATTAAGGTGGTAGACAAGGGTCCTGACCGGCCAGAAACACGGAGACTCCTTCACGACAATGGCTTCTGCTTTTCAAAATGGACAACCATATGTTTGTGTTAAAAGGATGTTGCAGGCTTTGGCGAGTTTCACGCTTCGGGAACTCCATTGAGCTTTGATCTTCAGGGGAAGGAGGAAGAATATTGGGGGTAAACCTCTTGAGAGGACCGACAAAACCGTTAACCCGGCGAGCCAGTAGGGGCGCACTTAACTTCCCCTTTCAGGCAACTTCAGACCAAATCTCGAGCATTTACATCTCATGACCCCTTTTGTGTAGAATTTGGCTTTCAGTCAAGGGGTTTCATTATTGGGATCATGCACGGTTACGACCAGGCTTTTCACTTGACTTTGATTTTGTTCTTCTTTTCTGATTTTTTTCTTAACAGATTTTTGCGAGGGACATAGTATTTTGACATTATGGAATCCCTCTTGGATGCCTGCGGGGACACTGCCCTCTTCTCGTGCTCTGATCCATGCTCAAGGAATTGGATCTTACTCTTACCCTGAGAGGTTGTGTTCGTGTTTCCCATGCTCAGCGTTTTAAGGGCGCCGGCTGTCTCATTCGGTCGAGAAGAAGAGAATAAAGATTTGAGCTTTCTTGGAGACCTTTTGAGTGATGCCCTACCATAAGCGATGCTATCAATTTTTTTATAACACAGATGTGTATACATGTTGTCTTCTTTTGAGGGGGCATAGGCCGAACGGGCCGGACATGGGTCTCCACGGTTCTGGCAAACCAAGACCTGAGACCTACCAAGCCTTAATGGGCCTTATCTTGACATGGAGGTAAGATGCAGTAACTTGATTCCATGGTGGTCTCCAAACATCAACATTTTAAATTTTCTATTTTTTTCTGTTTTTCCTTTTTTTGTTTTATACACAAATTTTGTGGTTTTCATTATTTTTCATTATTTTGTTGTTTTTGTTTTCAATTTTTTTTGTCTTTGACAATATGTACACCTATCTAAGGGTAATACTTCTTAAGGTAGAGCCCATTCCAAGGGTGGGATAACTCAACTCCTTCAGCATTGACTAGCCTGTAGGCGTTGCCAGGATGTACAGCCTGAACCACATATGGTCCTTCCCAATTGGGTTGGAGCTTAGAACGCGGCCCGCCAAGTTTTACAAAAATTCTTTTCACTACCATTTCACCAACTTTGAACTTTCTCTCAATAACATTCTTCTGGTAAAAACGTGCGAGTCTATTTTGGTAGACGCGAGCATGCTCGGCAGCAACCAGACGTTTCTCGTCTAAGAGTTCCAACTGGGCAAGGAGAGAATCGCGACGTTCATCGAGGGGAAGGTCCTTGTCCAATTGTACTCTCAGAGAGGGAATCAGAATCTCATACAGAACTACCGCCTCCATCCCGTAAGTGAGGGCGAACGGAGTTTTCCCAGTAGGAGTTCGGATTGAAGTGCGATAGGCCCATAGAGCTTCGATAAGCTTCTCTGGCCAATCCGAGAATCTGCTAGACTCACAAGTTTTCTTTATGATTTTGATCAGTGTTTTATTCGTGGCCTCTGCTTGGCCATTGCCTTGTGGATAATATGGTGATGAATGATGTAATGCAATCTTATACCTTTTGCAGAGGTCCTGAAGGTCCTGAGAAATGAATTGTGGCCCATTATCGGTGATGATAGTTCTTGGAATACCGAACCTGGCGATGATGTTCTTCATAATAAACTTGCAGACTGTGGATGCCTTGATTTTTGCATAGGCTTCAGCTTCGGCCCATTTGGTAAAGTACTCCGTTGCAGTGAGGATGAAGGATTTTTGTTTAGTAAGGGAGTTAGGATCACCAAGAGGACCGATGATGTCAAATGCCCACATGGAGAAAGACCATGGGGAGGATACTGGATGGAGAGAGGAAGATGGGGAATGGATCTTATCGGCGCGAAGTTGACACTTGACACACCTACGGACATAGACAGCACAGTCTTCCTCCATGGTGGGCCAGTAAAAGCCTTGCCGAAGGATCTTCTTGGCAAGCATCTGGCTATTCACATGACCACCGCACACGCCTGAGTGTGCTTCCTCTACACACTTCCAAGACTCATCATCATCAAGACACCTTAGAAGAACACCAGTGAGGCTTCTCTTGTATAGCAATCCTCCAACCAATGTGTATCTCTGGGCTACTCTCCTTATAGCCCTCTTATCTTCAGCTGTTGCCTCTTCAGGGTAAGACTGGTCTTTGCAATATTTAACAATCTCATAGAACCATGGCTTCTCCTCATCAGCCAGTTCTTCCTCCAATTCGACCAACATAATTTCCCTCTTTTCAGCGACTTCTCTATCCTGAGCTATCTTTGACATTTCCTCCTGAACCCTCAAATAGGAAGGGTTGTGAATAGCAGGGAAGAGAAGCTTGTGGATAGAAACGGACAGAGCCCTTCTACCCAGAGGAAACCTTAATGATGATGCCAACGAAGCAAGAGCGTCGGCCAGAATGTTCTGATTGCGAGGAACATGAACAAAGACTAACTTGGTGAACAGTTTAGCGAAAGCAACAGTAAGCTCTTGATATGGCTTGAGCTTGGGATCGCGTGTGCGATATTTGGTGAGCACTTGGCGAAGGATAAGTTGACTATCACCTATGACTCGTAATTCAGTGACCCAGAAGGAATAAGCAAGGTTCAGACCTGCTAAAAGAGCCTCGTATTCAGCCACGTTGTTGGTGACTGGAAATGAGAGCTGGAATGCCTCTGGGATAGCGACACCTTCAGGTGACAAAAGGACAATGCCAATACCTCTCCCCTGGGAATTCAAAGCTCCATCAAAATATAATGTCCACATCGGAGCATCAGACTGGGTAATGGACATTAGTTCCTCGTCTAGAAACTCTGATTGAACAGGGTCAAACTTGGGGAGAGGGTGATGAGCGAGATGCTTGGCTCTAGCATAGCCTTTGATTGCCTTTTGTTGAATATAGGTGATGTCAAACTGAGATAGAAAACTTTACCAACGTGCTAGCCTATCAGTAAGGATAAACTTTTCCAAGAGAAATTTGATAGGATTCATCCGAGCAATCAAGTGGACTTCGTGAGCCAGAAAGTAATGTTTCAATTTCTGTACCACCCACACAAGGGCGGCACAGGTCCTTTCCATGGCAGTATACTTTCGCTCACAGGGGTTGAGGAGTTTGGACAAGTAATAGGTTGCCCGTTCCTTGCCTTCCTCATTGATTTGTGCCAAGATGGCTCCCACAGAGTCGTCTAGGACCGAGATATATAGGATCAAAGGCTTATCTGGAATAGGTGGAGTGAGAACAGGCGGGTTGGCCAGATATTCCTTTAATCCGTCGAAAGCATTCTGGCACTTAGAATCCCAACAAAATTTGGTCCCTGCTTTGGTCAACTCGTAGAAGGGCCGGCACCTTTGCGAGTGTTGCGACACAAAGCGACGGATAAATTGCAACCTCCCGATTAATCCTCGAACTTCTCTCAAATTCTTCGGGGGTGGCATATCCCTAATTGCCTTATCCTTGTTGGGGTCTATCTCAATACCCCTTTTGCTCACAATGAAGCCAAGTAACTTGCCCGATGATACACCAAACACGCACTTTTTTGGATTCATTTTCAAATTAAATTCACGCGATCTTTGCAACACCTTTGCAAGGACCTCGGGATGTTCCGCCCTAGTTTTGGATTTTACCAACAAATCATCCACATATACCTCCAAATATATGTGCATCATGTCATGGAATATTGTCATCATAGCCCTTTGGTAAGTGGCTCCAGCGTTCTTCAGTCCAAATGGCATGACTACATAACAGTAAGTTCCCCAGGGAGTAGTGAATGAGATTTTCTCCTGATCTTCTTCTGCCAAACGGATTTGATTATATCCAGAAAATCCATCCATGAATGAAAGGGTTTCATATCATGCCGTGTTATCAATCAACACATCAATATGAGGCAAAGGAAAATCATCCTTCGGACACGCACGGTTAAGGTCCCGAAAGTCAATGCAAATTCTCACCTTACCATCCTTCTTCATGACCGGGACAATATTTGCGACCCACTGAGGATAAAGGACGACTCTTATGAACCTAGCTTTGTGAAGCTTGTCGACCTCTTCCTTCATTTTTAAAGCCATTTGTGGGCGAAAACGTCTTAACCGTTGCTTTACCGAGATGGACCCTGGTTTGAGAGTGAGACGATGCTCAACCAGAGTAGAATCTAATCCTGGCATATCCTCATAGCTCCATGCAAACGTGTCCTTATAATCCTCGAGAACCTTAATTAATGTCTCTTCGTCACATGATGGTAAATTATCACTTATGAGGACAATCCTAGGGTCTTCCTCAGTTCCCAGATTGATCTCTTTGGTAGACTCTTCTACAGCGGCTGACGGCTCGTCAAATCTGCTCATTCCACTAGCATATGCGTCGGCCGCATCCTCATATTCTTCATCCTCATCTTCAATGGGGTATTCCTCATCAGTGAGTTCGTAGACCCCATACCCTTCATCAATCATGCAATCATTCTCACATTCTATTTCTGACAGTTGGGTTGGATTTTCTAACAATTGAGGGATAGCTAGAAAGGCTTGACACCTGGTGGCTAGATCTAAAAGGAATCGACGGGGAATCTGCCTACACCTAGATTTCCTTTTAGGTACTACCCTTGACTTATTCCTAACCTGACACACATTATTTACAGAAGAAGAAGAAGCTAGAGAGGATGGTGAAGAATGTACAGGGAAGGACCCCTCAGAGGAGGGATAAAGAAGGTCACTCAAGGGACCTTGAATGAGTGGCCCGTAAGTCGGGGCACACTCATGGGAGATATAGGATGTTTCCTCAACAACGATGTGTTGTTGGAGAGTTGGGAAATTGACGTTTTTTTTTCGTTTTCATTTTTAATAACAAAACAATGCAAAGAAATTGGAGGAGGTGAAACGAGAATTAGAGCTAGAGCGTTGTGTAGCTCGTGGAGCAGATCATGATTGAAAATCTGGCGTGAGTTAAGAAACCCACGTAGGTATATGAGTAAAGAAGGGGACCTGGGAAGATCATCAGACAACTGTCTGGCCCAGGAAGGAGACAACAACAGAGGCTGTGATAGATGGGTAGAGAAGATGACGGCTAATGAGCCGTCGGTGACAATATTGGTGATGGATGATGACCCGTCGATGACAACATCCTCTTGGCGAGGAGGGTTTGACATTCTGGCAAGTGTGATGGTGTCCCCTGGCATTTCAGAGATCAAAGACGACCCTTCTAGATGTGGAGGCGAGAACATTCTTTCCAGTGCAATGGATATATCTGATATGTCAAACCATTTGTACCATTCACAATCCAGGTGGACAATCTTTCCTCTTTTAGGGATCCTTGAACATCCTTGAGCTAAAAACACCTCCCGTGACCCCCCAGGTGACTCCAGTGGAGGATCTCCCATCTGGACGATGGGCCCCTTTTTGAAATGTGAGGATAAAGTCCAAGTGAGGGGTTTGCCGTCTGATTCGAATGGCCCCTTAAAACCCAAGCCAGCTCTATGGATTGGCTTTATCTTTTGGAGTGGTCTCAGCCTTCCTTGCAGTTGTGCCCCTAGACCTTTGCCATCTTGGTAGCCAATATTTCTCATAATCTCCCATCCTTTGGAGCGGAAGGGAAGACGTGAGTTTGACAAAGGGAATGGCTTTTGTTGTCTGAAGGGAGCACGACAGGGGTCGTACACATCCAACAAGGATAGTATGGGCCGATGAGTCGGCCAGACCGAAGGCAAAGAGGTGGTGATTGCATCCACCGTAGAACAGAGGGGCATACTCATTACCTTAATAACCCATCTTTTGTATGGAAATTTCAAGCACTGATGATTGGTGGATGGCACAGCATTCATAGCTTCAATGTGGGTATGGCCTAGTATAGCCTTGAAAGTGGGATCCATATCAAGGATATGGAATTCCGTGAAGAATGATACAGGGCCTAGTTCTACATTGAGGGCAATCATCCCCATTGGCGGCCTCTTACTATTGTCATAGGCCGTGACTGTGATTGAGGAGGGCATGAGTTGTTCTTCATCAACTCCACATGTTTGAAGAGTACTCGGGGAAATCACATTTATAGACGCGCCCGTGTCTACCAGGCACGGATCCACTGATACGCCATTGATTTTTACCGCAATACACAACGCATACTTTCGAGCTTCCTTGGGGGCAAGCTCGTGATTGTGGAACATGATGGGCGGTTGTGTATCAGTGGGCATCAGGACTGTTGAGATTTTCTCCACAGGGAGATCCTCGTTCACCATGACTTTTTGAAGATAGTCTTTCAAAGCTTCTTGGTGAGATGGGGATCTTTTGATCAACTCAAGAATGGAGATACGGGCGGGCATCTTATCCAGATGTTTTAGCAAATCATACTGGGTCCCAGGGATAGACTCTTCTGACTGCTCTTCCTTATCTTTCTGGGGCTGAGATTGTTCAGGGGCCTGACTATTCTGGGGAAACACCCGGTGGAACATCTTTCCACTCCGGAGCACCATTGCTTGTGGCTCCCGTTGCACCTCTATGGTATTGGGTGTGGATTTTAACAAGGGTTTAAGGGGTAATAGTGGAGGAATGATTGGTGGGATAGGGGTTATGATGGGTGTAGGGGTTTTGATTAGGGGTTTGCTTGGTGGAGGTATAGTAGAGGTAGAAGGAATCTCGGGTGAATCACGGATGATAAGGGGTTTAGAATGTGAAAGAATAGGGGAAGTAGAGGGAATCTCAGGTGAATGGTGGATGATAAGGGGCTTAGAATGTGAAAGAATAGGGGAAGTAGAGGGAATCTTGGGTGAATAGTGAATGATAAGGGGTTTAGATGGTGGAGTGGGTATAGTGGAAGTAGAGGAAATCTCGGACGAACGGTGAATGATAAGGGGTTTGGAAGGTTGAGGCAGATTAGAAACGGAGGTGACTTGGGGTGGATGATGGACGATAAGGGGTTTATATAGTGGAGGGGGTATAGTGGAAGTAGAGGGGACCTCAGATGAATGATGACTGATAAGAGGTTTAAATGGTGGAGGAGGAGGTTCAATGGGGGTAGAGGTGGATGGTGTGTCATACGGGTAATGGGCGGTAAAATGGTTAGAAGGCGGAGGTAAAGGTGCGATAGAGGTAGATGGTCAATTAGAGGAATAAGAAGTGATCATGGGACTTAGGGGTGAAAAAGGAGTGGGAGATGGCCTTTGGTGATGGACTAACGGTGAATTGACGGTAGGGGTACGAATAAGAGGGCGTGATGGCTGTGGAACGGGAGAAGGATCAAATAGGGGTTGTGAGGGGGTTGAGTGGTAAGAAGATGCTGTTCGAAGGAGACGAGGAGGTTGATTGGTGGTATGACTGGTAGCAAGGACAGAGGTGCTTTCTAAATGACAGGTTTGCTCTCTTCCAACTTCCGAGAAGGAGGAAATCGGATTAACCTGGTAGTTGGGCTGTTGGTGCTCCGGAAGCGGGTTATGGATGATGCCCATATTAGGCTACTGTTGTGGGGCCTGCTGAGGCTGTTGTTGTTACTGTGGTTGTTGTGGTAACTGTGGCCTAGGCGGAGGTCTCCTGGCCTTTAGGGTGGCGATGCATCGCCTCATTTCATCCCAATCGATTTCACCCAGATCATTCATGTCATAAATGTAATCTTTGAAGTTGAAACAATTCTCCACCGTATGACCCGGCTGTCTGTGATAGACACAGTACCTGGAGGTATCAACATTTGGGGGCCATGCAAACTTTTCTTTGGGCAAAGTAAGTAGGTTGGCAGCCATGAGGGCATTAAAAATGTCCGACAATGCCTCGGGCAATGGTGGATAATGGGCTCTTTTGGGTCCAATGGGCCTCATCCGTTGTTGTGGTGGGCCGTAATTTCCCGGGGGTGGAACTTGATGATACTGAGGTTGTGGTTGCTGTTGTTGTTGCTGGTGATGGAAGGGTTGAAGCATGTTATTTTGAAGGGGGTTATTTTGGGGTGGAGGACGATAAAGAGGTGGACCTTGTTGAAAGGGAGGTCGTGAAGCCTGAGGAGGCCTTGGGTTAACTGGTTGGTTGGGGCCGCCAAGTGTAGACACGCCATTCTTGACGTCTCATAGAAAGTCTCATATTACTATACGACGCCCCGCGATGGCCTACGCATTTCGAATCGCTCGAGTGCTTCCTTTTCCTGAGTCTTCTTCCGCCCTTTTCGGCATCCGGAATCGTCCCGTCACGGCATTCGGACGGCATCAACACCAGTCGAACGCATCAAGAGGTTCCGGAATCAAGAAGGGGGTCTGCCAGGCGGCCGCCGACGCCTGATCCAAGGACCCGGGTGGGTCTTATTGGGGGCGTCCAGGCCGCTGGACGCCCCCATGATTTTGATTTATTTTTTTTTTCTTCAGGGCCCAAAATTAAATAAAAAAAATAAAAAAAATAAAAAAAATAATAAATTAATGGAGGCGTCCAGACATTTGGACGCCTCCATAAAAAGAAAATATAAAAAAATATATATATTGCCAGTTGGCATATAAAAATAAAAAAATTAAAAAAAATGTATATATATTAATGGAGGCGTCCAGGCCCCTGGACGCCTCCATAAAAACATGTAAAAAAAATATATAAAATGCCAGCCTTGGCATAAAAGACAAAAATAATAAAAAATAATAAACTTTTGGAGGCGTCCAGGCCCCTGGACGCCTCCATCAACTCACTCACGGGCACCGGCCACCGAACGACGGTTTGTCGTGTGTGAAAAAAGCCAAATTTAGAGACGTCCAGCTGACTGGACGCGCCCATTTCTGAATCACGAGGCGCCGCTCACAAAACCACGCGTTGTGCCAAACCGCGTGCGGCCGTCGTCGGTTTTCGGTGGACCTGTTAGAGGCGTCCGGGACCCTGGACGCCCCCATAAAAGTATTCTAAAAAAATCAATAAAAATAGAATAAAATATTATTTCGGCCCTGATGGAGGTGTCCAGGGTCCTGGACGCCTCCACCTTCCGGAACTCTATAAATAGAGGCCCACCCCCTCAGTTCTGGGGGAGCTAAGCAGTGATCCGATAGGCTGCCGCAGCCCAGAGGCTACGGAGTCATTTTTCTAACCCGTGGGTTCTTTTGTAGGTGGAGGTTCTGCCGGCTTCTCGGGTGCTCACGCTCGCGAGAGGAAGGTCGTCTTCATCCACCGCGCTTCCACGTCGTCCCCACGCTGCCGGAGCTCCGCCGGATTTCACCCTCGGCTCATCCAATAAGCCTTTTCTTCCCCTTTTTCTCCATAGTCCTTTACATTCATCATATTGCATCATCTATCCCCCTTCACAAGGGGGCCTCTTCTCTTATACTTCTTACATCCATCATCTCATTTTCCTCCTACTCGAGTCCGAGAGGGGTTTAAAAGATAACACCAACCAGGTGTGTGTCTTGCCATCATTTCGTTATTTTTATCGCAAGGATTCGAATACTACACCTCCATCTTTCTAATCCACTTGTCATTTATTTGTCGTTGTCTTGCAAGGGTACCCGAGGAAAGCCCTCTCCGTCGGCCGGCCGGAAGGAGAGGAAGAAGCAACCCGCCATCTCCCGCTTTTGAGGTAGGCGCGATCACCTTCTTATTTTGGGGTCTTTTGGCCCCTGGCGATCACATCTTATCATCGAGGCCGCGGCGAGTCACTTCCCCAATGGCCGTTTAAATTTCTGTTTCCTATATTCTCTTTATATTTTGTTATATATATTCTGCTTATATCATCGAGGCCGCGGCGAGTCACTTCCCCAATGGTCGTTTAATTTTCTATTCCTACGATCTCTTTATGCTTTGTTATATTCTGCTTATATCATCGAGGCCGCGGCGAGTCACATCCCCAATGGCCGTTTAAATTTCCGTTCTTATATTTTCTTTATATTCTGTTATATTCTGCTCATATCATCGAGGCCGCGGCGAGTCACTTCCCCAATGGCCGTTTAAATTTCTGTTCTCATATTTTCTCTATATTCTGTTATATTCTGTTCATATTCTCGAGGCCGCGGCGAGTAACTTCCCCAATGGCCGTTTCAATTCTTGTTATTTAATTTTTGCATCATTCCCGTCCCCCCGAGGTCGCGGCGAGTCACTTCCCGCTATGGCCGTTTAATCCCCATATTTTGCTATATCATACTTGTCCCGCTCGCCCCACCGGAGCAATCTCCCGTGGTGGCCCCTTCTCTCTTTCCTCTCATTTCTGTGTTGCAGCAAACAAAACACCCAACAAAAAGAAGGAGCCCGCGCGCTCTCCGCTTCTTCCTCTTCCTCTTCCCCGCACCATCTCAACTCCGAACCGCGTGACGTCGCTCACAGATTGGCGATCACGGTGGGACTTCTACTGCTTCCTCTCGGCTACCCTTGCAAGTTCGGCACCCTCCGTGCCTCTCCATCTTGGCGCCCGCGCGCGCCCCCGTTGTGCTCACGGCAGCACTGTCAGTTGTTTGGTTGTTTGTTATTATACGTCTGTTATTTTTGTTGTTTTCCCACTCCATATATCTGTCAGCATTCCATTGCATACATCTATTCCTCCTTTCTATCTTTTTTTCATTTTTTTGAGGATCACCCTTTCCCGGTGAAGGAAGGACTCTCCGTTTGGGAATTCCTCTCAACGGACTAGAATCTCCTACACTGGGACCTCCGTAAGTCCCCGACATCGAAGAATCTCCTCTTCGTTCACTGGGCTGGTTGTACCATTGAAGTTCCCCGGAGTTAGTCATTTCGTTCGTGGTGAGACGAGAGACCCTAGCTGACACGGCGGTGAAACAAAAACAAACTAGGGTCCCCATTTTGTGTGAACTTCGGATCTCGCTAAAAATACAAAAAAAATCATCAAAATCAAAACACAAAAAAAGGACGTAAAAGCATCCACTTGTTTGATAATCTCTGCTACCTACTTGCTAGTGTATGTTTTTGCGTTCTGGGAAAACTGTGAGCATGTCTCACGAGTCTTCTGAGGAGAACCACCCTAGTCGTGGTTTGACAGCCGACCCGCGAGTCTATGCTATGGACTCGGGTCCTTCTCATGACCCCTCGCATGAGGTGCATGTTACTGCCGGGGACACGTCCCCGCCACAGGATATCACTTCCTTACTGGGCGTCCTCGCCAACACGGAGCTTACCTCTGAACAGCTCCGGGCCTTCCAGGCCATTCTAAAGGGGAAATCTGTTTCCCCCACGCCCCAGGAATCAACTCCGGCTATCGCACCTCTCCACGAGTCCGTGCAGGCCATTCCATCTCCTTCATTGGCGCAAGCCACCCAGTCTCCCTCGCTTCAAGGACAAGCGAGCCAACAACCTCCCTCATTCCAATTCCCGTCACAATCTCAAACTCCCGGTGTTCCTCACACACCGTTTCAGCCAAGACCAACTGTCGGTGGTCCGACAGTTCCCTCTCATTCCGGGTTTCCACCTCAAGTCTCCGGGAGACAGTTTCTCCCCCAATGGCAAGTGCCACCTTCACCCCCAGAGGAGCTCGCCCAATCGCTCCTCAATAGGTTCAATCGCATGGATGAGCAGTTTCAAAATCTGAGAAAGATGGTGGACGTGAAAGCCACCCCGGAGGTTGCTTTGCCAATCCTCCCTGTCATTCATCTTCCTCCTTCCGAAATGCCCACGTACCGCAGATACAACGGTACCGGCAACCCCTTCATTCACCTCAAGGACTTCATGTATGAGTCCTCCTATTGGCAAAATGATCAGAGGTCCCTGGCGTACCTCTTTCGGAGATCATTGGATGGTCCCGCGCTTGAGTGGTTCTATTCTCTGGAGCCCCGCGAGGCCGAGAATTTTGAAGTAGTTCAGAGAAGGTTCTTGCAGAATATAGGGATAGGGTCGGTCCCTCAC
>JAHNEJ010000033.1:0-53031 GCA_022559845.1 Amorphophallus konjac
TAGGGTTAGGTTTAGGTTCGATTGATAGATGGCTATTGATCCTTAGATCGTGGCCTTTCATTTTCCACCGAAATGAGCTCATTTGGTTGAGTATTAAGCTCTAATTTGGTGTTTTAAGATGAGGTTTACTATTGCGTTCACTATTGGGTAGGTAAGTGTGGAAATCGGACTTAATCCATTGATTAGGCCTAGTTAATGATTTTATTAGGCTTAGTCGAAGAAGAAAAAATTATTAAACGAAATGGATTACACAATAATATGATTTTTATGGATTTTTATAAAATAGTTGAAAAGTGACTTATACTATTTATTAAAGAATTAATCTAATTAATTACGAATAAATTCTCATTAATTCAAATAATTCCAAATAATTTCAAATAAATTCAAATAATTCTAATTAAATTTCTAAAATAATTTGGGATATTACAGGATGAGTGCCGGTTGGGCGATGTTCGTGAGAATTCATGGCTGGCGTTGTACTTTCTGAGGTGCTGTGGATCGAAACTTGCGGATTTGCTGAGGTTGAGTAGAGCATTAGAGGATTGGTTCCTCGGTATGTGATTGTCTCCAGCTGTGTGAGACGTGTTGTTGCCATGCTATTGCCTGAGATATTATGGTTTATGGCACTGGCCAGATAGAGAGTTGGGGAAATATGTTGGCGAGTGCGCCGCATGAGTACCCTGTTCGTGTGTTGGAAGTTGTGTTCTCGGATGAGATCGTGTTTTGGAGAAGTGATCTCTGAGAGATTATGGGTCCCAGTTGATAGCTGTGAGCGGCTGGTAAGGCTAGCCACATGGTCGACCATGGTAAGATGTGTATTGTCCGGGGACCCGTGTGCTTGGGTCGTGGCGTCGTCAACCAGCTTGATGTGGTAGCAGGCGGCACTTGTCAGTTTTTGGAGAAGAGAAGGTGCTATGGATTGTGAGAGGTTGTGTCCCGCGGCTCTGTGGTAAGAGTGGAATCGGGATTGGCAGGCATCCATCGGGAGTAGTCGAGATAAGTTGTGATTGGATAGCTTTGAGCAGTGCCTGTGTGTGGAGGTCCTTGATGGGACGTTGGCATTGGAATGGTGATCCCTGGTTGCGACCAGCAAGGGAGGATTCCCCGTAAGTCTGAGTTGAGTGACGTGAGGACCAAGGAGAGACCTTGTCATGTGGTTTCACCGTGCTCCCCTGAGAGGGTAGAGTTGGCATGAGACTCGAGATAGGATGTGGTGTTGGTCTGTGCGAGAGTCAGCGGATGGCCTATTGCGAGTTGGATCGTGCATGTTGGGCCGACGGAGGTTTCCCATTGAGGAATGTCTGGTGACTAGTGGATGGTCTTTCACAGACAGAAGATACTGGTTGTTGGGGCTCGACAATTGCGAGAGCCATGTGTCAGCGAGGCCTTGGGTGGCCGATTATGAGGTGTGCCTTTTTCCCATATTGGATCTGGGGATTTGTGAGGAGTTTTTATCTTCTGGCAGAGTTGGCCATGTTGCTGAGAGTGTTCGGCCAGCCAGGTGTGAGCTGGTGGAAGCTCAGTGATGGTTGTCCCCGGTGCAGGGCATGAGATCGGTCAGCGGGTTGTGAAGCTGACATTTGGTTGGTCCGCCGAGCATGGGCGTTGACCGGTGGTTCGATTTTCGCGGCGAGGAGTGTGTTTTCTCGATGAGTGTGGTGGTGTCTACGGTGCCGTGGTTGGTTTTGTGTCGGCTGAGGTGATGCCAAACTTGTGCCATTTTTACATATGCCTGCTCTGATGACCGATGTGTGTGCGGTGTGCGGAGCGTGGCATTGTCCGTGATTAAGGTCTAGCGGTATCCCTCATGATTGGTGCTTTCGTGAGAATCGAAGTTTTTTGTGCTGGGGCTCTGACATCGTTGTCAGTTGGTTAAGGCATTCTCCCCCTGTCGCTTGGCGTTTGTCCTAAATTTTGAGGATGACATTTTTTTAAGGGGGGAGGGCTGTAATGTCCCAAATTTTTTAGATATTTTTCAGATCATTTTCGTGGGTCCCGGAGTGTGTTTTGTGCTTTACACGTGTTTTTCCCTGATATGTCTTTGGAACCTTGTGCAGGGTGAACCATTGCGTTCTCCGACTCCGAGACGTGACCAGCGCATTGTGCTCTTCCAGAGGATCACGGATGTAATTTTTCGTATTTTTCTGAATTTCTAGAATTTTTGGGTTTTTCTATATATATTAACCTCCTTTTCTCTCTCCCCATCTCTCATTTCTCTCTTCCCTCCCTCTCTCTTCTCACGCTCTCTCCTCTCTCCCTCTCTTCTCCAGCGACCGACGGAGGTGGACAAGGGCGAGGCGGCGAGGATCGTGGGGCGGCGAGGATGGAGCGAGGATCGCGATGGTGGAGGCGGTTCGTGGGATCGCGAGCCAGCGGAGCTTTAACGGCGTTTTCTTCACGGATCGGTGTCCACGGCGCGTCAAATCTTCGGTGGAGGTAAGGAGCTGGACCCCCATCTCGTGTACTTCATTTCCCACGAGTTTTGTAGGCCGTGGTGAGCCGAGCGAGCTTATTTGAGCGTTTTGGGAAAAATACATATTTTTAGGGTGTGAGTCGGATCTAGCGTTTTAACCGCGTTTTTGGGGCTTAAATGGGTCCTCTCGGTGCTAGAGAGGTTGGGGAATAATTTCCCCTTATTTTCCCCTTCACGTGGGTGTGAACGGGGCATGGAATGGGCTTTTTTTTGCGGAGTTCGCCGTTTTCGCGCTCGGGACGCCTTAGTGGTCCTTCTAGAGACCGCTAGGCTACCTAGCGGTCCTCTGGAGACTGCTAAGGTTCCCCCTATGTCGGTTGGTTTTGCGGTCTCGCGATAGACCGCCTGAGGGGCTTAGCGGTTTGGTGTAGAGCGCCAGGCACGTTGTAGTGATCAGGGCTAGACCGTTTTCTGCTTTGGAGACGTTCGAGGTCAGGTGGGGTAGCGACCGTGCGACTGACCGCTAGGCAATGCCTAGCGGTCAGGCAATGGACCGCCACCCTTCCTGCCGGTCTGGGGTTGACCACCTGGGTTTTAGTGGCGTCTGGGGCCATGCGGTCCAAGCCAGACCGCCATGCTCTGTGACGGTCCAGGGAGGACCGCCACTTGGTTTCTATGCTAGTTGTGTTCCGGTTCGCATTGTGTTGGTCTCCGGTCGACCCGATTGTGACCCAGTGGTTGACATTCGGCCTCGTGGATGTTCCGGACATCCCGTGGGTTCCGTGTCCGTATTTTTGGGGTGTCTGGAAGTACAGTGCTATCTCGATTAGCATGCCCCTGTGTTTGAGGGTCCGGGTGACCCCATGTGTTCTTAGCTTTCGTGTTCTCTCTAGATCGAGTCACCATGTATCGGTATGAGTGCATAATGCTGTCCCCGCACGACGTGTGTTTCTCCGGGAAGTAGTTTCTGAGTGGGTCATGTGTATGGCCTTGGACTGTGAGTCCAGTCACCCAGCCTAGGGCTGGAGGTCTCTTGAGTTCCCTTTATGAGGGAACGGTCTCGACAGTTGTGAGCTACCTCGTGAGTCTTCGTATCGTGATTTCAGACCTAGGGATTAGGCCAGATTGACGGCGTTGTGCTATCGTGCACGACGGTCTTGACCCGAGTCTCGTGACTCAAGGACCGTTGATTTAGTAGGTCTAGTGGGCTGTCTAGAGTCTGGTGGCGTCGTGCCACCTGTTACTCCACGTTACTCGCAATGGGTGCACGTGTGGTTTTCCGTATTCGCATTTAGTGACCTCCCACTGGTCGTAGCCTTCTTACGGCACGCGTGTGCTGACCCACCCGGGAGTGGTGGAGCGGCTTACCCGAGAGAGACTATTTTTAGGCTGGTTACCGTAGGGCCCCTCGCCTTTGCAGCCTGAGTCCGGCTGGGGGAAAAATCAGCTAGAGGATCCGACCTAGAGCGGATGGTCTGTGTGTGCACATGTAGTTGGGGGCAGAGGACCCGCGCTGACGAGCGTGACCCCAGCTAGTCCTTGTTCTGAGTTCCTGGTTACTTGTACGGTGTCTCAGTCTTCGCCTGGGGCATCGCATGGAGACTCCTGAGGTTGTGGACTAAGTCGTCAGTGGATGCATCCGACCTTGCTTCAGGTGGGCAGTGCTCCCGTCACTTGACGTGAGTTTCACGTGACTCGAGTTTTTGTTTCCCGTCTGCGAGATGTGTGTTCCCGAGGTAGGGTCTAGGATTTTCGGTGAGCGTCACTGAGGGTTTTCCCTAGACGGTGTTGGTTTCACGACGGTGAGGTCGTGACCGTGTTCCTAGACCGAGTGGTCTTGGGTTGGGCCTTTGTCTGTGAGGCGGGCCTCCGCGATAGGGTTGTCAGGGTGTATTCTCTGGCAGCGTAGCCAGAGGTCTTTCTGTTAGACCGGTGGTCTCCCGACTGTGAGATCGGGGCGTATTTTCTGGTACAGTAGGAGTAGCTGTAGTGCCGAGTTTTTACCGGCCATCGGGTTTGATGTTCCTGTTGTTCCTATTGTTCCAGCTGTAGTTGCTGCTTTTCGTGCCGCCGTATTTTCGGTTGGGGTTCCGCGGGACCCCTACTGAGCCAGTGACAGGAGGCCCACCCCTACGTTTTAGGTGCAGCGATTTCGAGGGTGCTGTACGGAGGCTCTTAGTCGCCAGCTCGCCGGGCCGAGTATTTACTCGGTATTGGATACGTTCTTTTGCCTTAGACTGTACTTTCTATTGGACCGGATCCTGTTGCACTTGTTTATTTATTTCTGTTGTAGTTGTTTATTTATTTCTATTGTCCTGCTTTATTTCATATTTCTTTGTACCTCCACACTCCTTTTTAGCCCTTCCGAGCCCCGGCTCATGGGCGGCGGGCCAGGATTCGAATGGTATCGGGTTTCTTTTCCGATATCTGGATCTTGGGTCGTTACAGTTTCTCTATTTGTAGATTTTCTCTTGGGTGGCTTCCTCCTTCCCCATCAAACAAAACCTAGGAGTGTAGCACGTGATTCGAGATATCATATTTTGATCTCTACACTTTTTAGCGCCGTCTGTAGAAAGGAACAAGAAAGTCATGGCACCCAAATGAGACTATCACAATGTGAGCAACCGTCGGCGTGCAGTCGGTTCCCAACCGGCATCCCAAAATGCTCCGGCGAGTGACCACCATTCCCAAGGGAACCATTCACAACCCCCGACCAACCCTACGGCTGAGGAGCTGGCTGAGATGTGTCAGCACCTCCAAATGTTGATAAATGCCTATCAAGGTCTCTTGAATCTGTAGGCGGAGCAAGAGCACGCCGCGGCTGCCCCTCCTCTAAAGGGAAAGGGCTAGTCGGTGGCTGGCTCCCACTGTGACCATGAGCCATCGGTAGCGCCTGCAGCCCACGCCCGCGTGTTGCATCTCCCCTCCGCCCAGTGAGCCCACCCCATTCCAACCCAGGAATAGCGAGGCGTTTATGACGGTATGATGACGTCGGTGTAAATGCAAAATACGTCCCCACGAGGGAGGATGAGAGCATGCAATAAAGGAATAAGGAAAAGTGACTGTGATCGCCACCAAGGGTTAATAATACGAACAACAGTAAGGAAGCCCACATGGATCATACTACTTACCTTGTAAAAGGAGGAGCCAGCCAGAAAGAAAGAAAATTAACAAGTCTGATCGAGAACGCGGTCTTTATAGTGGCCGCGTCTTGATGAACGGGGTCTCTAGGACCACCGCGTTCAAGCAGGGGGTTGGGAGATGAAGATTTAGCTCTTCCTCGCTCTTCAGCCAACCAACGAGCAAGGGTCTCACGTCCTTAGCCTGCCTAGACCTACAAGGCAAAGCAAATAGGGATAAAACCCCGTTAGAACTATAGAGAGCATAGCATCTACCCCTTAATGAAAATAGACATGCAATTATAAGAGACAATACCTGGAGGGTTTGGGTTTTTAACCCCTGCTTGGGGAACAAAAATAGGTGTGTGTATGTGTAGTGTGATTGCAGGGAAACGAAGTAAAGGAGATATAGAAATGTATGTGATGCTTGTAAAGAGAATTATGCAATAGCATCGACTACTTCACCAAGTGGGTCGAGGTAGAACCCCTCACTAAGATCACGGGCGAGACATTCTGGAAGTTTATCATGCATAACATCATCTACTAATTTGGGATCCCACGCGTCCTCACAGTGGACAATAGCCGGCAGTTCGACAATGTTGTCTTTCAAGAGAAGTACTCAAAAATGGGGATCTGAAACTACTACACCTTGGTGGGACATCCCCAAGTGAACGGTCTGGTAGAGAATGCCAACATGACTCTCCTTCACGGCATCAAGAAGCGCCTATAGGAAGCTAGTGAGTCATGGGTAGACACCATACCTAGCGTTCTATGGGCGCATCGTACTGCTGCCCATATAGTCATTGAAGAAACTCCATTCCATTTGGCGTACGGAGCCGAGGTGGTCATTCTATTGGAAATAGCCAATCCAATACTCACGGTCAGCCAGTTTAATGAGGAACGAAACAACCAAGCACTGTGAGAAAACATGGACTTGATGATGGAAGACAGAGAGCATGCCCAGACCCAACTAATCGGCTATCAACAATGGCTGTCGCAGTACAACAACGCTTAGGTTAAGGAACGCCTTTTCTTCCCTGAGGACCTTGTGTTGCGTCGTGTCAATGTCTCCGATCTATGTGTAGCTGCAGGAAAACTAGCTCTGAATTGAGAAGGCCCATATAGGTAGAATTGCTCGAAAAGGGGGCCTACAGGCTATCCTCCTTTAGTGGCCAAGAAATCCCCCGCACTTAGAGCTCTTTAAACCTTAAGGTCTTTTATCAATAAAGAGTGGGTTGGATTGTGTTCATTCTCTATTTTGTCCCATCTCCAATACTCGTAGGGACTCTATGGGTAGCTTCGCCCTTTTAAGAGGCGAGCAGAAGAGTCTTCTCCTCTTCAAGAGAAAGATGTATGCTCCCCTCCAAAATATTAAGGGTGGCATTACACTTCTAAGAGGCAAGTAGAAGAGTCTCCTCCTCTTCAAGAGGAAGACGTATGCTACCCTCCAAAATACTAAGGGTGGCATTACACTTCAAAGAGGTGAGGTGTCTCCTCCTCTTCAGGATAGACTAACACTTCCTTCCAAAATCGGAGACGAGTCATTCATGGTCCACTTGGTCATGAGTATGACAGTGGACCATCGAGCACTTCACGGTAGTGCTTGACTAGCACTTCCAAGAGACATACATGTGAGCACCCTCCTCTTCATGAGTGGGCCGAATATGCCCCTCTAAAATATTATAGGTAGTACCTAACCCGGTACTCCCTAGAGGCGAGCACACGAGCACCCTCCTCTTCAAGAGTCGGTCGAACATGTCCCTCAAAAATTGGAGCCCGATCATTCATGGTTCACCAAACATTACCCCCTCTTCAGGGGGACGGCCGTGAACCATCAACCACTCATCCGGTTGACTGACTCAGGTCAAGCCTAGCCGACGCCTTTAGTATTAAGCAAGTTGTCCAACAAAAAAAAGAACTTGCGAGCTCCTAAGGGCTAAGGCCACAGTCACCATCCAAGCATTCAAAGATGGGAATAAGACTGAGCACACACAATAGAGAGAGCAAGGACAAGAGGTATTATTATTATTTATAAGGAGAAAGGAGTAAAAGAGACTTCAGTCATCGCTTTCAGAGCCGAACAAGTCTGGGGTAAGGTTCAGCACTCCCTTGATAGAATGAAAATGGTGGACCTTCATTAGTGCGGCCCACCAGCCCTACAGGTAGCCTCTGATACTCCACCCTTCTCGTTGCCCTCTGTTTGGGACTTGCCAGTCTAAGACAGCGCCTCCCTACGGAAGCATGGACACTTGGGAGACATATCTCCTAAGGAAGAATCAGAACTCTACTGCGACATTGTCTCAAGGAAGAGGAATTGCAGGCATAAGAGAAGGCACGGTGTGCTCAAGAGTTCCCCCTGGGTCTCCTATTTATAGTTGGAGCGACCTCTATAGAAGGTCATGGGAATTACATCCTTTAATTGAACACTTGAAAAGGAGGTAGGGATCTCGAGAATCGAGCCGATCACGGGCCACCACTTCCCAAGAAACCAACTGTCCCTCTACACCTCCAGAGAGACCCAGTGTTGAAGGACTTCTCGAATCTCACAGAGAACACGTCAACAACAAAATACATGACAAGCCAACCCATAACCAAGAGATGGGAAAAGATATGACACCTTTCCATTAGAAAAAGAGAAGATGGAATTTATAGAAAGGGACACGCCTTTTTGGATGGGCTCAAGATGGATACAAGAAAAGAGGAAAAGGTGGAAGAAGCTTTAGACGGTAGGCATGCAGACTTCCCTCGATGGCAGCATCTTGCTTGGTGGTGGGTTCCACAGGTGCGATCATCTCGAATGGCTGAGGGATGTCTAGGAAGGTGATCAGGTCTCTAACCTCCTCCTGTGGTCCCTCAGACTGTTCGATCTCCATGGGCTCAGCCTCCTCCTGCTCGTCCTCCTCATCCTCATACGGGGCAGAGGGAGGTAGAAGCTCGAGCACTGGGGCATCGGTGGCTTGGGTGGCTGCCTTCAGAGTTGCGGCCCAACCATCATTGAAATCAACTTCCTTGGCGGGCCCATAGATGGTGAGAGCCTTGTTGTTTAGCTCATCCCCGTACTCAGTCAACTCCCGGAAGAGCTCGACCGCCTCCGCCACTACCAAATATGCCTTCGCCTCCACTGCCTTGACTTCCGCCTCCAGCATCGCAGCCTTCACCTTCGCCTTCGCTTCCCCATCCCCCGCTCTCGCCTTCATCCGTTGCTAGGAAACCTCTGACACCCGAAGCTGCTCTCTGGCAACGTCTTACTCTCGATCGACAGCTTCTAGGGCTTGCCCGTGGGGCTCCAAGATGGCCCGAAGACTCATCTTTTCATTCTCCAATGATCGGACCTGCTTAGCCAGGTCCCCTTGATCCTACCGACTGGTGCTCAACTCCTGGTCAGCCGCTCGGAAGTAGACACTCCATAGGTCGAGGAACTGACCCATGGACACCCAGTTCTTCGCCGTCGGCTATACGAGGTCGTTGGCGTAGTCAGGGGTGAGGCTCACGGGGAGGTCCTTTGGTTCAAGGGCCTTCTTCATCATATCATGCGCCGTAACGAAGGGCTTTGAGCTCCTCCAAGTCTCTTTGAGAGGCAACAGGTTGATGAAAGCCGCTAACAATGACACGGTGCCATAACATGCTGATGGCAGAGTGGGCGTAGATGGGGCAGTGGTCGGAAGAGAGGTGACCAAGGCTGAGGCTGGCGACGATGCGGTCGGAGGCGACGACGATTGAGGCACTAAAGGCCCCGAAGGTTCTACCAGGGTGGGCACCACACTCTTCTTCTTATTTTTCTTCTCCTGGTGACGCTGCTAGTCCAATGCTGCCACGGTATCAAAGTCTAAAGCCTTGCGCTTACCTCCCGCCATTGTTGAAGACTCGCTCGGAAGACTACAGGAGGTGCTCAGGGGACCGAAGCCATCACTCAGGGTCACCTCCGACATCTCCATTCCAAGGATGGGGATGGTGGTGGGCATCGGAGGTGGCGGCAGTGGTGTGCAGCGGTGAGAATCCCCTTCTCCTGCCTCCACCTGCAGGGGGCGATATGCGAGACGCGCCGAGGGGAGCATAGTAGTGGGCGAGAGGGTACAGATAGCAGCAGCCTTCGCCTGGGCAGCTACAAGAGATGGCGCGTGGTCACGAGGGCAGGGTATAGATGATCGTAGAATGATCATCTTGAACTCTAGCTCCGGCTCCACCCCCTGAGCACTCGGAGGAGGCTTACAGACACCTACAAGCGACAACGACAACAGTTAGATGCCCGTCCAAAGTAAGCTGTACTGACAATATAGGGTCCTACCAGGAAGCAATGGGGGGCTCAACTCCAAAGACCTAAGGAGAGTGGGGGTAAGCTTCAAATCAATGTTTGATATTGGATTACGGAGCATCGCCTTAATGGAGACTGCCTCCTCCTTGGTCGGTGGCGGCGGCTTGTCAGTCAGGCAGACTGGCCGAGGGAGGCGAAGCCCTAGTCTTTGGCTAGCCCAGTGTTGCCAACCTTCACTAGGATGACGAAGCGCTCTTGCCAACGCTTGACATTTGAAATGGCAGGGGTGAAGTGCACAAAGCTTCATTTGTTTTGAGCCCGAAAATAAAAGGCTAGGGCATCGAAACTTGGGCAACGTTGGATGCCAAAGAAATGATGGAAAAGTTAGACGGTAAGGGTAGCCCACACCTGGTGGCAACTATACACGAAGGCACAAAGTATGCGCCCAGAGTTGGGCGATAGTTGCCCTAGCTCTAAACCATAGAAATGGAGGATATTCTCGAAGAGGGGGGATAGGAAGGCGGAATCCAGCCTTAAAGACCGCTATGGAGACGCTGATTCCCCTAGGATAATACACACCCAAGTACTCATCTACAGTGTGGAAGAAGATATCATTGTCCGTCGGGATCTGGAAGGCCTCCCTAAGACCGAAGACAACGCGGTAAGAGACATTGAAGAAGGGACAAAAGGGACTAGGTTGGGCACTTGAGGTGCTTAATGCCCCACCATGGTTGCCCTCCCTATCGCCAAAAGACTCAGATTCAGAGAAGATGACCTTCGTACGCGGAGCCATGGGGTCGACAAAAAGGAAGAAGCAGAAAGGAACCTTACCAGACGCTAAGCAAGTGGCAAGACGCAGTGAGCACCATCGCTGGAGAGGAGAATCACAAAAGTGCCTCCTTGAGCATTTCCTACCTCTCTTAAAGGCTATGGAAGATGGTGCATCCCCCTCGTTCTGATGTCTCTGATCAAGTGAACGGTCAAAAGTCTAATCACCACTGCCAGTTCACTCGGTGAGAGTGCCTAGGGCTGCACTAATGACCGTCTAATTACGCTTCTCTAGAAATAAAAAGATGCCATAATGATAATGGTGACGTCACCTTGCACACATGGGAACTACCTTGTGTGCCAAGGAATGTGGTAGGTAGCACAGTTCCCCATGTCAGAGGTATAAGAAGATTAGAGAAAGGTAAACTGAGCATCCCCCTCTATCAATCTCATCCAATTCCTCTCGAGCACGGAGCACTCTCACTCCTCGGGAGTGGGGGATAGTGATGAGGGGGAAAATTGCCAGGCCCATCGCGGCCCAGTAATGCCATGCCCAAAATAGCCCATTATTGTCAAGCAAAGTGCGGCCATCGCCGACCTACCCATAGTCCTAGAAAGTTGTCCAATTGAGGCCCACTCGGGATTGGCTAGTGTACTAGCTCAATATTGGAGCACGTGCGTCCCGAACACCACGAATCTGCCAACGGGTGAATGTTGAGGCCGGAGCTACATGGTTTACCCCGATGAGCATTGAATCTTACCCACACTGCCCAGATGTCCGCCACGATGTCCTTCCTCAGAGAATGAGTGAGTGAGCAACTGATGATCCCCGCGATTGAGCAGATCATCGCTCCACTAACCATGCCTTCGCTAAGTCAGGAAAGAGACGACGACAAGACGAACAATATAAACAGGGACCCAGGCGGACACATGGGAATACACACACATTGTGACACCATGCCACTCGACGCCCACACAGTCATTCACTTGCCTGTAGAGAGATACAGAGATAACTTAATCGTCTCCAGGCTCCTAGCCTAGTCTCCGAGAACTTGGTTCCCTTTCGAGCACTCTCTCCACCTCTGAAACTCTTATCTCCTTCTCTCTATGCTCTCTACTTTTCTCTCGTGTGCATTTATGATTTAAGCAACAGAAGGTTGTCATCTGGAATCACACTCAGGGCTCCTTCTGACGTATCGCTTAGTGTTTGCAGGTTTTCTCGGGACAGTCGGATGCTCTTTCCCTCCAAAAAAATCTCAAAGGTGTAGTACGAGACTAATGTAACACTTTTCTGCATCTACAATATCTATTTAAAGTCTAAGATATAGCTTTCACTCGTGTGAAAATTCTAGGGTTTTCAAAGAAAAAGACCTAGGGTCTTTTGGAAAATTCTCCTATAAGCTCGCCTAATTAGAAAAAAAACCTTCATAATCAATCTATTTATCAAGAATCCCTCAAAATCTACTAATATTCATAAAAACACTCGCATAGTTTACTTTTGTTAAAATAATCCTTCCACCCAACAGTTAATTTTTTATTTTCTCAAAGTATTTCCTCTCTCCCGCACAATCTCTCTCTCTTTCTCTCTCTGTCTTCGTGTATGCATGCACCTATCCCCACTCCGACCTCTTTGGGTGGGGATGCCAACGTCGGGGAGAGACCCCTTCCGACCCCTCCCCCCCCTCTCTCTCTCTATAGGTGGGGGTTATTTAAAGAGTTTTTTAAATCATTTTATGACATTAATTTAATCTTAATCATCGTAATTAAATACTGTAGATATCCCTTTATAAAGACTAGCGTGGACATTTATTTCCTGTACTGTACACGGTAGATTTGGGGGGCTTTTTAATAAATAGACGGATTGAGAGAGATTTTTAAAAATTAGGTAAAGATTATAGGGGCCTTTCTCTAAAAACACCCAAAGTCCTTCCGCACATGGTTCATCGTAAAATGGTCGTTCTATATTTCTATACGAAGTTTTTTTTTTTTTTACATGGTGAACGTGGTAATCTAGTCCTTAATAACTACAGAATGAACTCAAACACCTAGAATGATGGATGATCTCAAGATCGTCATTCTTCTTGACAGCAGCGGACCGGAGGTGAGGAGGACAAGTTAGACGTGGCCCCGTAGCCGGCTTTCTTTTGATCCTCCGTATCGTTGCCCGCGAGCTCCTTTCTACCTCAAAAACCAAAGACTGGTTGTGTTTATTCTTTATATTATAGAGTAGGCAGCAAGAATGGCTGTGAAATAGTTTATTCCATCTAGCAGGTGAAAGAGGTTATTCCCATATTTAACCCCAAAGTAGGAGTTTTTTTTTTTAATCCCAACTGATCCTCACATCCAACCAAGTGACAACTTACCATCAAATTTAAGACCGGAATAAAGGCAACTTTAAGTTGAAGAAAATCTTATTTCCTAATATATTAAACCCAGATGAGAAATGGCATAACACAAGGGGACGTAGGTGACGAGCAAGCCTGGTTTTTGATATCATACTCGTACGCCTCCACCTCCTCCCTTCCCCACTCCTCACGTAGATGTCGGATAAGCTCGGAAATTGTGGGAAGCAAGAGGAATTAGGTTATTCCGATTTGGATTTCCAGGTTGTCCGGTGAGGTCGGCCTGGCCCTTGATTGGGTTTCCCACGGGGATGGGATCGCTGGGATCGGGGGTTTTGGGGTTGGGGTTGGGGGGGTGAAAACTGAAAACATGGCATGGTCTGGACCAGACTCCAAATAATATAAGTCAATTAATTAATAGAAAAACAAGTGGGGGTGGGGGCACTGATAGGTTACCGAGCAGTTAAATCTTCCCGTTCGTCCCCCCCAAGCCCCTTCCTCCCCTGCAACGGCCGGCCACGCCCGGCGTCCGGGTTTCTCGTGGGGTTGTGCTCGGCGTGCTTCTACTCCCCCTCCCTGCTGCTGCGGTGGCGGTCTCTTCCTCCGAGAATCTTTTCTGGGTTCTTTGGGAGCCCATCAATTGCTTCTATAACCATCCCCCTCTCTTCTTCTGCTGCTGCTGCTTCTTCTTCTGGGTGTTTGCTTTTTCTTGGGTGGGATTCCATTGGCGGGCCGTGGGAGGGTAGGGCGTGCGTCTTGTGGTCGGTTGCCGTCGCTGTTTCGGCGGCTGGGGACGATTTCCTGGGGTAAGCTTGGAGTGGGGGATTGTTGTTGCTGGTGGATTGTTTCTGGGTACGGAGCTCTTCTCTGAGGAGACGGGGGATGGAGTTGGGGTGGGTTGTTCCGTCCTGGCGCTGCGGATGGTTAGGTTTTACTGGGAATAGTTGGGGGAGTGGAGTTCTCTGTGGGTGCTCTCTGGGCATTTGAGGAGGGAGGAGGAGGAGGAGGAGCGGAAGGGGGCCAGAGAGAGGGGGGAGTTGGTGAGGGATGTGAGATATGTCGTCGACTTCCAATAAGCCTGTTTGTTCTCGGAGCAGCTCCGGCCGCTCCAAGCACAGCGCCCGCGTCGTCGCTCAGACGACCGCGGACGCGAAGCTGAATGCGGAGTTCGAGCAATCCGAGCAGCCGTTCGACTACTCGGCCTCCACTGGCGCCGCAACCGCCAACAGGGCGGGCGGCGGTGGCGGCGGTTCCGGTGCCGGGAGCAGCAGCGGCAGGCCGTCGTCCGCCGCTGTCTCCGCCTACCTCCAGCGGATGCAGCGCAGCAACCTCATCCAGCCATTCGGCTGCATGATCGCCGTGGAGGACGAGACGTTCGTCGTCATCGCCTACAGCGAGAATGCCCCCGAGATGCTCGACCTGTCGCCGCACGCCGTCCCCAGCATCGAGCAGCGGGAGGCCCTCACCGTCGGCATGGACGCGTGCACACTCTTCCGGTGGCAGAGCGCCGTTGCGCTGCAAAAGGCGGCGACTTTCGTGGACGTCAACCTTCTCAACCCCATATTAGTGCACTGCAAGAACTCCGGTAAGCCATTCTATGCGATAATGCACCGGGTCGAAGTGGGTCTGATCATAGACTTGGAGCCCGTGAATCTGGCGGATGTGCCGGTGACGGCGGCTGGAGCACTCAAATCCTACAAATTGGCGGCAAAATCCATATCCATGTTGCAGTCCTTGCCAAGCGGGAAAATTTCCCTCTTATGTGACGTCCTGGTCCGGGAAGTGAGGGATCTCACAGGCTATGACAGGGTAATGGCCTATAAATTCCATGAGGATGAGCATGGTGAGGTCATATCTGAGTGCCGGAGGTCCGATCTGGAGCCTTACCTCGGCTTGCACTACCCTGCTACCGATATTCCTCAGGCTTCGAGGTTTATGTTCATGAAGAATAAGGTCAGAATGATTTGCGACTGCTCTGCCCAGCCAGTTAAGGTGTTCCTGGATAAGAGGTTGACACAGCCATTGAATCTGTGTGGATCTACTTTAAGAGCACCTCATGGCTGTCATGCTCAGTACATGGCCAACATGGGTTCCATTGCATCCCTTGTGATGTCTGTCACAATAAGTGAGGATGATGAAGATGATGCCGGCAGTGGGCAGCAACAGAAAGGGAGGAAGCTCTGGGGATTGGTGGTGTGCCATCACACGAGTCCTAGATTTCTCCATTCCCACTTAGATATGCTTGTGAATTCTTGATGCAGGTTTTTGGCATCCAGTTGAACAAGGAAGTGGAATTGGCTGCTCAGACAAGGGAGAAACATATTCTTAGGACACAGACGCTTCTTTGTGATATGTTGCTTAGGGATGCGCCTGTGGGCATTTTCACACGATCACCAAATGTCATGGATCTTGTGAAATGTGATGGTGCTGCCCTTTATTACCAGAACCAGTTCTGGTTGCTTGGAATAACACCTACGGAGGCTCAGATAAGAGATATGGCTGGCTGGCTTACAGATTGCCACAATGGCACTACAGGCTTAAGTACTGACAGCCTTTCTGAGGCAGGTTATCCAGGTGCTTTGGCTCTAGGTGATGCTGTTTGTGGAATGGCTGCTATAAAAATCACTCGCAAGGATTTCATCTTTTGGTTCCGATCACACACAGCGAAGGAGATCAAGTGGGGAGGAGCTAAGCATGATCCAGTTGATAAGGATGATGATGGTAGAAAAATGCATCCACGTTCTTCGTTCAAGGCCTTCTTGGAGGTGGTTAAACGGCGGAGTCTTCCTTGGGAAGATGTTGAAATGGATGCTATACATTCTTTGCAGCTCATATTGCGAAGCTCCTTACAGGATGAATATGAAAGTGATGATAACTCGAAAGGCGTTGTCAATGTAATCTCAGATGATGCAAAGAAGATTCAGGGTATGGATGAATTGCGCACAGTTGCTAATGAGATGGTCCGTCTCATTGAAACAGCTACTGTTCCTATTTTGGCTGTTGATGCCTCGGGGAATGTGAATGGATGGAATGTCAAAGCAGCAGAATTAACAGGACTACCTGTAGAACAAGCCATCGGTATGCCTTTGGTAGATCTTGTTGAGGATGATTCCATTGGAGTAGTCAAAAACGTGCTCTCCATAGCTCTGCAAGGTGGTATCCAGGGATTCATGTTTGTTGAGATTTGTTCCGATCTTGAATATTTATTTTCTTTTTCCCTTCTTGTAGAATCTTGTGATCAGTCACCTTCAAAAGCAAAAGGATTCTTGTGATCTTTGTCCTCTATAACAATCTTTCTATAGAACATATTTCTAACTTCTCCTGTCTGTTTGATGGCAGGAAAAGAGGAGCAAAATGTTGAGATGAAGCTGAAAATTTTCAGCAATCAAGAAAACAAAGGGCCTCTGATTTTGCTGGCAAATGCATGTTGCAGCCGTGATGTGAGAGATAATGTGGTGGGTATTTGCTTTGTTGGACAAGATGTGACTGGAGAAAAGTTAATATTGGACAAATACACTCGCATACAAGGAGATTACACTGCAATTATTAGAAATTCCAATGCTCTCATCCCCCCAATATTTATAATGAATGAGTATGGTTGCTGCATCGAGTGGAATGCAGCCATGCAGAAACTCACGGGTTTGAAAAGGGAGGATGTAGTGGATAAAATGCTAGCTGGGGAGGTGTTCAGTATTCACAGTTTTGGATGTCGTGTTAAAGACCCTGACATGCTGACAAAGCTAAGGATTATGTTGAATGGACTAATAGCAGGACAAGGTTCTGAGAAATTACTTTTTGGTTTCTTTGATGTTAATGGTAGATATGTGGAAGCCTTACTTTCTGCAACCAAGAGGACAGATTCTGAGGATAGGGTGACAGGAGTGTTCTGTTTTCTGCATGTAGCAAGCCCAGAACTTCAACATGCTTTGCAGCTACAAAGAATGTCAGAGCAGGCGGCAATGAGACGCCTAAAGGAAGTGGCATATATCCAAAGGGAGATAAAAAATCCACTTCAAGGTATGATATTTACTCGCAATTTAATGGAGGCTTCCGATTTAACTGAAGATCAGAAGCGGCTTATAAAGACAACTGCCCTGTGTCAGGAGCAGCTAGCAAAGGTCTTAGATGATGTGGACCTAGAGAGCATTATGGAGTGGTATGCATTGTCTATTATCATATCTCAACTCTTATGAATATTCAACTCCAAACAAGGAGACAATCAATTTATACACGTTTCTTATATGATCCTTGCTCGTTGTATTTTTTATTTCATTTAACTTGTTGAAGGCTAGCTCTACAGAATGCACCAATATGATTCCTTGTGTGAAAAAGTGGGAATTCTACTTTTTAGTACTCAACATCATTCTCACAGATTCTCCCCCTCTAAATGGACTATGTTCCTTGAGAATTATCACACTCACAGTGCCCCTCACTTCATAACTAGGATTGTGAGACACGGAAAAAATCTAGATCGACTCTTATCGTAGATAAAAGGTAGATTTTCGTTCTTTTTGAAAAGAAACATCTCCTCCCATCTGAGTAGAAGGTGATTCCGTGGGTGCGCGTCGTATCAGACGATTTGGGTTCGAGTGCTGGACCTTTCCCCACTGACCGGAGTCAGTGTTGATTTACATCGGCCTAACGTCCGAACACCTTTGTTTAACTGTCAAAGAAGTCTCAAAAGTCTTCTACAGGGGTTCTGATGTTGAGGGCAAACTCTCTTGGAGGGTTCACAATGTCCACTCACTCACCACCGACCAACAGAAACGACGACCAAGTTAGGGTTTTTAACTGAGGTCATATTTGGGCAAAACCCTAGGATTTGAGAATATGAAGATGATTTAGGGGAAGCCATAGGCATTTTTGAAGTGAAAGGGAGTTTTCTGGACCCCGAGGATATTTTGGTAATTTTATCAACCCAGGGGTATTTTGGTAATTTTCTCAGGCCAGGGGTATTGCTAAAATTCCTGGGCTAGAATGGAAGTAGGACTGGATTCCTGACTTCCCAAGGCATTGAGACCATTTCTGGAGGGTTTCAAGGGCTCTGAGGCCAATTGCTAGGTCATAGGGGTATTTTGATAATTTTACCAGACCCTAAACCTAGGTTTGAGATGATACCCGAGTGCTGGACTGAACTGACAACACTTCCGGACCGAAGAAATGACAAGAGGCTTCATGGAAGGCACACATCTGTCAATTTGGCCGAAGGAGGGGTATATACACAATTTTGGAAAGCCAAGGGTCTTCATGCAATTTTCCCTCGAGGGTACACATGGAGCATGCTGAGTGCTTTTATAATTCCAGTGAGTACATGAGTTGTCGGCGAGTTGTCGACTGTACAAAAGTCCGCATTAGAGCGGGAGATAGGGACGTAGTCCCAATTACAAAAGATTGCAGGGTATAACTGCAAATTACAGGACTTTGGTCTTTTACGATCCCGGGGAGGACGTTTTTGCAATTCCGCCATTGTAAGGACGGAACCACCTGACTTAGTCGTCCCGAGACGTAAAGACTTACAAAACATGGCCCGCTGAGGGGCATAATTACAAACATGGCCCGCTGAGGGGCGTAAATGTAAATATACCCCGTAGGGGCATAAATACAAGACCCAGGGACTTACCCCACACGGGCCGAAACAAACGAACAAACTCCAAATGCTCCGAGTGCGAGAAGTGCTTCGTATGTTGTCGATTCTCATTCTCCACTTGGACCCTTAGGGTCTATTTATAGAAGGCGGGAGGGCCCAGAGGGGTCAAGCGAACAAATTTGCCCCGATTCTGTCAAGGTGGGGTGGCAAAAAGCCATTTTGACCCCTCTGGCCACCAAAAAGGGCCAAATGACCCCTCTGAGGGGGCCAAAATCCCTCCCTTTTTTTTTTGAACACCGGAGAGAGAGGGGGGGGGGGGTCGCGCGACCCCTCTGGGAAGCCACCGGGGTCGCGCGACCCCTCTGGGATGCCAAAGGGGTCGCGACCCCTCTGGGATGCCAGCGGGTCGACCCCGCCAGTCCACAGCGGGGTCGCGCGACCCCCGCCGACCCCGGCGGGGTGGCCGCGGCCCCCTCTCGCGTCCGGGAGGGGTCGTTTGACCCTCGGGCATGCGTTTTGGCCCCTCTTCGCGCCGTTTTGCTCCGTTTTTGTCAACCTGAGTTGAGAAGAAGCCGTGGTGGCGCTGCGTGGGGAGGAATCTTCGCGCCCGTCCGTGTCGTGTGATACACTTGCTCGGCCGCTTTGACAGGCGTGCATGCATGTCTTCCTCTTAACTTCCATTGCCGCGATGCCACTTGTGATAATATGATCGGGTCAATATACCCTAAATCACGGAGGTACTCCGCGGTCCGACGACATCGGCGCTACACCGTATCTTTTCCGTCGGTTGTTTCGGAATGAAATTCTCGAAGTATTTCGAGAAAATTACGGGTGCAACAAATGCCCCCCACGGAACGTTCGTCGAGGCCGGAGGCAGAGGCGGACGGTCCGTGCCCTTTGTAGTATTTTTGGGTATCTCCTGAGTCTTCATGACATGGGAAGATTGTTGTAGGACTGCACCTCACTGCTTCATTGCTTTGCAGAAAGCTGAGAGTTGATGCAGGTTTGCCTCGGAAAGGCTTGTTGGCCTAGAGTTGATGGGGGCTTGCTTCTGAGAGACTTGTTAGCCCGAAGTTGATGGGGGCCTACTTCTGAGAGACTTGTTGGCCCGAGTTGATGTAGGCCTACTTCTGAGAGACTTGTTGGCCTAGAGTTGATGGGGGCTTGCTTCTGAGATACTTGTTACCCCGAAGTTGATGTAGGCCTGTCTCGAAGAGGCGCATCTATCTGAGTCGTCGTTGATTGACTATTGAGCTGTGATAGCTGGAAATCAACATTGGCCGACCCTTGGGGGTGCGTTGGCCAAAAGTCGTGGTGCTGGCTGACCACCGAGATGCCATTGAAGACGTGTCGGCTAACCACTGAGGTGTGTAGCCGCAAGTTAAAGCTGGCTAACTGCTGAGGTGTCGCCAAAGATGTGCCGGCTAACATCTGAGGTGTAGCTGAACATGTTGATGTGTCGGCTGACCGCTGAGGTATGTCGCCGAATGTTGAAGGTGGCTAACTGCTGACTTGTGATAGCCAAGGTTGATGTAGACCAGCCCTTAGGGCACGTTGGTCTGGGTAGATGTCGGCCGTACCCGGGTTGAGGCAACTCCTTTCTTTGTTTTAGCTTTTCCTAATGAAGCTTCAAAGCTGCTTCAGAGTTTCGTGGCCCTTAGGATGGAGTGGCCGAATGGTCCTCAACTTGATGTAGCATTACCAGATGTATGCATTTGGTCTCCCTCAGGACGCCTGGATGACTGAGCTTGCGTCTTTATGGGAGGAGTTCGCCTGCTTTCGCGCCATTTAGGAGAGGAGGCGGAGGACTCAACTGACGATTCAGCAGGAGGGGGAGCAACTTTGCAGACTTCGGAGAGCCCAGGCTGAGGTGGGCGCCCAAGTCAAGGCCACTTATGAGCGAGAGCAGATGCCCCCCGAAGAGCGGAGGAACTCTTGCAAGAGGTCCAGGAGACCAAGGAGGAGCACAGTCTTGCGCGCGCCGATGTAGATTCTGCCATAGGCTTGAGGGTGCTCCAGGAACTTTTGCGAGAGGTCCAAGAAACCGAGGAGGAGCGCAGTCTTGCGCGTGCCGATGTTGACTCTCCGCTGTAGGCTTGAGAGGCTCCAGGAGGAAGCTCTTCAGAGTGAGACTCGCCTTGCTGAGCTGAGGAAGAGCGAGTCTGAGGCTTGATAAGCCTTTTTTTTTTTTTTTTCACTTTACCAGCCCTACCGCCCTTTCGGGTTTTCGCCAGGACTGGCCCCCTTTAGCTTTTACCAGTGTGCCCTTACGGGTTTTCACATTGAGGGGTACCCATTTTTGCCTAAGGCGCCCTTTCGGGTTTTCACCTTAGCCGGGTTAAAGCCTTTTTGCCCTTGATTGCTCTTCTAACAGAAACAACCAAGTCCGCTGGGGCCTCAATATTTTTAACCCCATTTTTTTTTGAGCCTATACTGCCAAAAGGCGAGGAAAAGGTGACATTCCCGTAGGGACGTGTGCCACCGAGGTGGGACAAATGGGTAGATTTGATTGTCCAGGTGGGACGAATGAATCAAATCTGTGAGCTGAAAGGCGAAACGGGTCGGTAGCCTGAGAGGGCGTACTGAGACCGAACCCAAGAGGGATAGAAACGAGCCGAAAGGCGTAATGGGTTGGCAGTCCGAGAGAGCATACTGAGACCGAACCCGGTGAGACCAAAAGGTGTAGTGGGTTGGCAGCCCGAGAGAGCATACTGAGGCCAAGTCCGGTGAGACCAAAAGGTGTAGTGGGTTGGCAGCCCGAGAGAGCATACTGAGGCCAAGTCCGGTGAGACCAAAAGGTGTAGTGGGTTGGCAGCCCGAGAGAGCATACTGATGCCAAGCCCGGTGAGACCAAAATGGGTGGATTCGACTGTCCTAGTGGGACGCAATTAGCCAAATCCATACCTGAAGGTTGACCGGATTAGCAACCCTAAAAGGGTGTGCATATGCCAAGCCCGGTTGGAACAACAAAGGAGTTGGTTTAACAGTCCGAGAGGGACATGCGGGTTAAACCTGGAGGCCGATAGGCGAGATGGGTTGGCAGCCCGAAAGAGCATACATAGGCCATACCTGAAACGATGACAGGAAGGGATTCGACAGCCCGGGTGGGACGTATAAGTCAAATCCGTGAGCCGATAGGCAAATAGGGTTGGCAGCCTGAGAGGGCATGCTGAGGCCAAGCCCGTGGGGACAAAGGAGTAAACTTGACGATCCCGGTGGGATATATGAGTCAAGTCTAAAGCCAAGAGGCGAGATGGGTTGACAGCCCGAAAGGGGCATGCAGAGGCTAGACCCAGAAGAAGAAAAAGGGTGGACTTGACAGCCCTAGTGGGACGTGAGAGTCAAATCCGAGAGCCGATAGGCGAGATAGGTTGGCAGCCCGAGAGAGCATACTGAGGCCATTCCCGGTGGGACAAAGATGGGTTTGACCACCCAAGTGGGACGTGAAAGTCAAACCCGAAAGCCGATAGGCGAGTAAGTGGGTTGGCAGCCCGAGAGGACGTGCTGAGGCCAGACCCGGTGGGACATGTGCCAGAAGGCACGATGGATTGGCAGCCCGAGAGAGCATACTGAGGTCAGATCCCTAGAATGAAAAAGGTGAGCCGAAAGGCATGATGGGTTGGCAGCCCGAGAGGGCGTACTGCGACCAATCCCAAAGAGGTTAGATGAGCCGAAAGGCATGAAGGGTTGGCAGCCCGAGAGAGCATACTGAGGCCATTCCCTAGAATGAAAAAGGAGCCGAAAGGCATGATGGGTTGGCAGCCCGAGAGGGCGTACTGAGACCAATCCCAAAGAGGTTAGATGAGCCGAAAGGCAGGAAGGGTTGGCAGTCTGAGAGAGCATACTGAGGCCATTTCCTAGAATGAAAAAGGAGCCGAAAGGCATGAAAAGTTGGCAGCCCGAGAGAGCATACTAAGGCCAGTCCCAGTGGGACAAGTGAGTAAGCGGGTTTAACTGCTCAGAAGAGACACGTGAGCTGAACCCGGAAGCCGATAGGCGGAATGGACCGGCAGCCTGGAAGAGGTATGCATAGGCCGAGCCCGATGGGACAAAGTATGACACCGTCAGAATGCCAGTGGGACTAGGTGTCATAGGATGACATGTAAGGTGTAGCCCTGACATCAATATGATGTTTTGGTCGAGATGGGGTGGAGTCATTGACTTAGAGCCACCCTTAAAATAGACAGGGAGAGGATTTTTTTTTCACATTACCAACCTCACCGCCCTTTCGGGTTTTCGCCGAGGCTGGCCCCCTTTAGCTTTTTCCGGTGCGCCCTTTCGAGTTTTCACACCGAGGGGTTGCCCATTTTTGTCCGAGGCGCCCTTTCGGGTTTTCACCTCGACCGGGTCTGTGGCCTTTTTACCCCCAGCCAACCGTTGAAGGCTGACTGAGTCCGCCGGGGTATCAATATTTTTAACCCCCCCCCTTTTTTTTTTTGAACCTTCACTGAGGAGAGGTACTGTCCTGTGAGGACTGCTGTGGAAACTCCTGCGGTGGCGCATAGTAGAGTTTCATATGCTTGCCGTTAAGAGGAGGGAAGGGATTGTCCCCCTTGTGGTCAAGGACCGTATAGGCCCCTCCTTTGTAGACCTTCTGGATAACGTAAGGCCCACGCCAATTAGGCTGGAGTTTGCCACTGGATCTTCCCGCGAGAACCTCCTTTTCTTTGACCATGACGAGGTCGCCTTTCTTGAACGCCCGTTGCTTGACCAGCTTATCATAGGCACGTGTCATGCGGGCTTGATACACTTGTAAGTGTTTTTAGGCTTTGAGTCTTTGACCTTCAAGGTTGGACAATTCCTCGAGCCTTCTTTCAATTTCAGATTGGTCTTGGCCTGGCAATCCGGCGCTCACAGCAACGCGGTAAGATGCTAGCTCGATCTCCACAGGGATCACTGCTTCAGCTCCATAGACCAGGGAGAATGGGGAGCAACCCGTGGGGGTTTTGTAGATGGTACGATAGGCCCATAGGGCTTCATGGACCTTCTCACCCCAATCTCGCTTGCGGCCACCTACTATCTTAGACAGCAGCTTGCAGAGGGTTTTGTTGAAGGCCTCGGCTAACCCATTGGCTTGGGGATTGTAGACCGACGACGCTCTCCAGTCAATATGGAACTTGGCCGCCAGAGCATAAACAGCTTTGTTCTTGAACGGCGTGCCATTATCGGATATAATCCGACTGGGGGTGCCGAATCTGTATATAATATAGTGTCGCACAAAACGAGCAACTATCTCCCCTGTAACTTCCCGTAGCGGAACGGTTTTCGCCCATCTGGAGAAGTAATCAGTGGCAGCAAGTATGAACTTGTGCCCCTGGGACGATGGTGGGAATGGTCCCACAATATCCATACCCCACTCTGCAAATGGCCAAGTAGGCGCTGTTGGACGGAGCGGGTTAGGTGGCCGCCGAGGGACCGGGCCAAATGCTTGGCATTGATGGCATGTACGAGCATATTGATTGCAATCTTCGTACATGGTGGGCCAGTAGAACCTTTTGAGCTTGATGCTATTTTTTTATCTTAGCTCTTGCCTGGTGAGCTCCACACACTCCGGAGTGGACCTCGTGCATGACGGTCTTCGCTTCCTTGGACGAAAGGCATCGCAGGAGGACTGATAGGTCTTTCTCATGGACGAGCTTAAAGAGCAGACCGTCAATCAGCTGGTAGGATGTCGCCCTGCGTAGCAGTTGCACCCTCTGAGCCCGATCAGGAGGGAGCCAGCCGTTCTTATTTTTATAATTGGCTCGCGCCAATCTTCTTCATCGGGAGCATTCTCCTCTTGAATGTTGTCGACCTCATAAACAGTGAGGCCGGATTCTTCGTCGAGCACACTTGGCATGAGCCTCCGGTGTCTGACTGTAATATTTAATTCTCCCTCAGGCGGGAGTTTTAGGGCCGTTGCCAACTTTGCAAGAGCGTCAGCCTGAGAGTTGCTGCCTCTGGGGACATGGCCTATTTCAAATAGGTAACATTTTTCTTTGAGCCTCATGACGGCTGCATGATAGGGGACGAGCTCCTTCTTCCGGACATCATAGACGCCCAGTACTTGTCGGATGACGAGCTGAGAATCCCCGTACACTTTGATGCACTTGATGTCCATCTCCAGTGCCAGTTGAAGCCCAATAATTAGCGCTTCATACTCTGCCTCATTATTAGTCAGCGACTTCATGAGAGCGCAAGAGTTGTGGAGGATGCCGCCTTGTGGAGATACAAAGACTACCCCCGCGCCTGAGACATAGTCTGTAAGGCCACCGGCTCTTTTGGTTGTCCGAGAGGCACCATCAAAATATAACTCCCAATGTGGGAGATCAAGGGTGAGGACACCCGGCTCCATCTGTGGTGGGACTTTTTCATAATGTTCCCCAGTAGCCTGAGAAGGCACTAACACCTCTTCGTCGGGTAGCTCAAAGTTGAGTGGCGAATCTTCTGGCACAGGGTGTGCGGCTAAAAACTCCGCCATCCCTTGTCCCTTAATCGCCTTGCGTGGGACGAAGGTGATATCAAACTCCATGAGGATAAGTGCCCATTTACCAAGCCTACCCGAAAGGACAGGCTGGCTGAGCAGAAACTTGAGTGGGTTACATTTTGAGATGAGCTCCACCCGATGGGCTAGGAGATAGTGCCTTAGCTTCTTGACAGCAAACACCAGAGCTAGGCACATCTTTTCCATGGGAGCGTACCGATGCTCAGGCCCGATCAATTTTCGGCTGAGGTAGTACAGTGGCTGCTCCTTGCCCTCTTCATTGATCTGGGCTAGGAGAGCTCCCAAAGAGGCATCCATGGCAGCAATATATAAGATAAGGGGTTTCCCTCTGACAGGTGCCCCTAATACTGGAGGAGTCAGTAGATACTCCTTGATTTGCTCGAAGGCCTTTTGACAGTCTTCGTCCCATATGAAGGGTGTTCCTTTCTTCATCAATTTGCCGAAAGGTAGGCATCTCCCCAGAGAGATTGGAAATGAACCGCCTAATATAGGCGAGTCTTCCTTGAAGAGATCTAAGCTCCGTCAAGTTCTTGGGCGGAGGCAGTCTCCTTATGGCTTTGCTTTTATCAGGATCGATTTCTATACCTCGATACCTGACGATGAAACCCAGGAACTTGTCACTGGAGACGCCGAAGGCACACTTCATCGGGTTCATCTTGAGTTGAAATTGTCGAAGCCTTTCAAAGACTCGACGCAGGTCAGCTAAGTGGTCCTCCCGCTTCTTTGTCTTGACGACCAGATCATCCACATAGCATTCGACAAGGTCATGTAGCATCTCGTCGAAGATCTTGGTCATTGCCCTTTGATAGGTTGCGCCAGCATTCTTCAGACCGAACGGCATTCTTTTGTAGTTGAAGATCCCCTTAGGAGAACGGAAAGCCGTATGGTCTTTATCTTTGACGGCCATGCGGATTTGATTATAACCCGACGACCCGTCCATAAAAGACAAGGCTTCGTGAACAGTGGTCATATCAACCATTGTCTCGGTGATTGGGACAGGGAAGTCGTCTTTCGGGCATGCTTTGTTCAAATCCCTGAAGTCAATGCAGACTCGGACTTGGCCGTTCTTCTTCTTGACAGGGACGATGTTGGCGAGCCATACAGGGTACATGCAAGGCTCTATGAAGTCCACATTGAGCATTTTGTCAACTTCAGCATTGACCTTCAGCTCCAGCTCGTGGCGCATACGCCTTTGAGCTTGCTTGACTGGCTTGACTGTTGAAAGTATTGGCAGCTCATGTTCAGCCACAGAAGGATCGAGCCCGGGCATTTCTTTATAAGTCCAGGCGAAACAATCCCTGAACTCTTCTAAAAGCTGTCGATACGACTGCCTTTCTTCCTCACTGAGGAGGGCACTTATGAAGGTGGGACGATAGTCATTTTTGCTTCCGAGATTGATCTCGATCAACTCATCTACAGTCGCTTGACCACCGTCTTCAAGCTCCGGCGGAGCCGGTTGGAGGTCGACAAAGTCTCCCTCATCATCAGTGTCGGCTTCATAGACTTCAAATTCTTCGAAGCGCTCTTGCTCGTGGCTTGAAGTCGAAGAGCTTACTTCATCTTGCTGATGGTTAGCAGGCTGAGCTGCTCCTTCCTCTGAGGGGTGGTCGTTGTCAGCTCTTGACGGAGGTGAGGGTGTCAAGGACACGTCACCAGACTCCTTTATAGAGTCATCAATCTTGGGCTCAACTTCAGCTTGCCCGTTATGGAGAGGCAGCAGTCCTATGGTGTTGACTGCAAGGTGGACCTCGAAGTCCGTCTCCTGGTCATAGCCAAGGCCCCTTGTATCTTTGCGGGAGAAAGGAGGTTGCCCACGGACCTGCGGAGGGTTCCACAGTTGATGGAAATACACCGCTCGAGCAGGGTCCAGAGTTTGCGGGATGTGCTGCTTTTTACACATCTCCTTGATGTAGTTGGGCATATCATCCATCTCCTGAACTGGCTCTGGCGCCACATCAGCGGGAGTATCCCAGCCGAAATTGTCTTCAGGAGGGTACGGTGGGACTAAATCACCTTTGTAAAAGATGATCGGCTTGTCCCTTTTACCTTTGTTGCGTCTCCTTCGCTGTTGATAGGAGACTGTAAAGGTCTTCAACTGCTCCACCTCATACTCTTCCCGTTGGGACGAGAGCTGATCGGCTTGTCCCTTTTGCCTTTGTTGCGTCTCCTTCGCTGTTGATAGGAGACTGTAAAGGTCTTCAACTGCTCCACCTCATACTCTTCCCGTTGGGACGAGAGCTGGAGGCACTTGGGTGGCAAGGAGATGCTTCGGTCAATGACCTGGCTGATGAGGTTAGCTTCAAAATCAACAGCCCTCCTTTCTGGTTGAGTCGGCTTGGAGGCAGCACTGAGGCTCAGCCTATGCAGCTTTACCAGATCTTGATTGACAGTGAAGAGCTGCCCTTCCTCGACTTCAAGGTCCACTTTTTGCTTCCCCTTGTTCTTTATAGGCTCAGGGATTGCTAGAGTGGGCTTCCCGAAATACAGAGAAGCATCAGCCAGATGGCACTCATTGGGGTGGAACGGGGCTTGATCTGCAAAGACCGTATGTTGCTCCCCTTCCTTGGCATATTTAATGCACTGGTGCAGAGTTGAAGGGACAACCTAATTTTCATGTAGCCATGGCCTTCCAAGCAGCATCTTGTAAGATGTGTCAGAGTTGATGATATAAAATGTCGCTTGGGTGATAAAATCGCCCAAGGCAAGCTTGACTACAACCCGACCAAGCGCCTCCTCGGAACCCTGATTGAATCCCGAGATCTTGACATCGGTCACCTTTTGCAAATAAGGTGCCAAGTATAGAGACTTGAAAGTCTTCAAAGGCATGATGTTGACGGCTGCTCCGGCGTCAACCAAAATGCGATTCACGTCATGCCCATTAATCGTCCCCTTCATATATAAGGGGCGATTATGACACGGAGAGGACAGCAACATGTCTTTGTCCGTGAAGGAAATGTTGGCTGTGAGTGCTTCATATGCCTGGGCTTGCAACTCTGCAACATGGGCTTCATATGCCTCTGGGTCTTGGAGTATCTTGACCAGAGCCTCCCGAAGATCCTTGCTCCAGGCGATGGCCTCCCAGATGGTGACATTTGTTGGGAACCGCTTCATATGATGAATGATTTTGCGGTCCGCCCGAGCACGGGTCTCGTTAAATGGCGGGATGATCTCTGCCAGGGTCTTCGGCGCCTGGCGAGGCTTCTCCCGCTTACAAGGGCGCTCCTCCGTGTTCAGTCCTTCTGCATCTTCTTGGAATAGCGGAGCCAAAGACTCCTCCGGAGGTGGCAAGGGTTCCTCAGGCTGGTCTTCATTAGAAGGACCTGCTGGGCTTGTAGTCTCGACCCTGTTGGAGGGGCCGGCTTGCTCTGACGCCTCCTCGCGCACTGGCGACTTGGCTGGCTCCTCTTCTTCATCGGAGGAGGCGATTGTAAAAGGGACGCCACTCGGCTTAGCCGTTGAGATGGGGCCTGAACCCTCTGAGGGGCTGAGGATGAAAGGGATTCCCCGAACTTGAGTTTCTGGGATAGGACCCGGCTTTTCCCCTCTGAACAGTATGACCCGATCAAGAGTCGGGGGACCTTCACGTCCACGCCCTCGGCTATGACCTCGGCCACGTCCCCGGCCATTTCTTGCCGAGCGGCGCTGATATGTCGCCATAGGAGCCTGGCCTCCAGTGCTATCAGCCGTGGGACAGTAAATATTGTCGGGCGGCGGATCGCCACCATGTTGCAGGAGAGCTCTTGCAGCATTTCCTCGAGCATCTCGACAGTGAGCTCCTCATCTTTATAGAATAAGGAGAGCTCATCTGGGATTGCGAAGTCTTCACCTTCTTCAAGACGGTGAACCATTTCTCGGAGCCATTGCAGAAGACGGGCTTTGCGCCCAAGTTTGTCCCAGGGGATATATTCGTCTAAAGTGACGACCCTGGTGGGGCGAGGGGGAGTGTACTCCTCCAGCTCATCTATGAGCTTTTGAAGTCTTTGTAGAGGAGTTGGCTCCTTAGGAGCCTCCATAGCAGCGGCTAGCTCGGCTTGCTTCTTCAACCTCCTCTTCAAATTCTTCCTGCGATTCTTCTCCTGCTTCTTTTGGCGTGCTGCCTCTTGAGAAGAGAGAGGAGTTTGCTTCGGCAGTGGGACTCGCTTGCCCCCAGAATTTTGCTTCTTGCTCGGGCTGGCTCCTTAGAGCCTTAGTGCCACGGCTCTTTCTGGGGGCAATCTTGGTCCAATTGGCCTCCTCTGGCTGAGCTTGGAAGGTGGCATTGATTGCCTGAGCAATTATTTCAGGAGGCAACTCCTGGAACTCTGCCAGTCCGCAGTGGGGCCTCTGGGAGCTTTGTAGTTCCACCGACTTTGCTTGGACCGGTGGGTTGGCTTGCTTGAGCTGCTGAGGCCTTTCCACAATTGGCGGCTGCGCCAGCTTGACAGAAGCTTTCACTGGGGTCTTCGCGGGCTCAAGAGGTCGAGTTTTTTCCATGACTAACGGCCTTGTTGACTGGGCAGGAGCTTTGGCTGAAGGTTCTGACACCTTGGCTTTGCCTTTATTGTCTGGCCGAGAGTTCTCTCTTAGGCCGATGCCAGGCTGACTGGACCTGGGACGGACCTTGGAACTCTCGCCCGCGGCTTGGCTTCCTGGGTTCGGGACCTTAGGCCCTTTATAGGTGGCCTTGCCTTTAGTGAGTAATGGGAATTCATCATTTTCCGCGGGCTCACTTGGCCGGGCTAATCGGGAAAAAGCTTCGGTTTCTCGCCGACCTGCTGGAGAGTCTCCCTGGCGGCTTCTGCAAGACGCAACCTTGTCATGGAGTTCCCCTGAGTATCGACAACCCCTCTCTGGATGAGGGCTTCAATGAAGTCCTGGACCTCTGAGCATTGCCGAGTGGGGTGAGACACCCTTGCATGATACTTGCAATAGCGGGGGTGCCTCTTGGCCGTTTCATTGTAATAAGACGGTGGGTCATGTGTCAGAACCCCGCCATCCTCTAGAAGCTTGTCAAAAATCTTCTCAGTGTTCTCCTTGGGGAAAGAACACTGGTGAGAGGGTCGCCACCCTGGATACCAGAGTGTGGACTTGGGCGATTGGGAACTGACTCCCTGGGAACTAACTCCCTCCTCCTGCGGCTCGGGGAACTGGAAAGGCTGCTGCAGCGTGAATGACGTTGACGGAGAAGTGAAGGCTCTCCCGTGCATGCGGCTGCGGTGGCTCGACCAGGAACTCACCCATGTTGACCTTCCCCCGCCTGATTAGATCCTCCGCGAGGTCCTTGAACGGCTCACAGTTGTGGATAATATGGCCAACAACTTCATGATATGGGCAATAGCCCTGATGAAAAGCAGCACCTGGCGTCTGCTCTACGGGTGACGGGGTAATCAGTCCCGCCCGTTGGCATGCGAAGAAGATATTGGGAGTTTTCTCCCAAGGGAAGGAGTATAACTTCTCTGGGAGCTCGACTTGAAGTGGAGCCTCCACGTCTTCCGGCGAGTCCTCCTCGTCCTCAGATGAATCCGAGGACTCTTCAGAAAGCCAACCCCTGAGCGGGGCCTGACCCGTGGGTGATACACCGGCCTCCCGTATATGGGCTGGAGCTAACCCCCTGGCAAATGGGCCAAAAGGGAAAGTGGATAACTGCTGATCAATGCTCTCTAGGAACTGCAGCAAGCGCCTTTGTTCCAGCTGCAATTGCCGGATTTCCCCTCGGATTTTCCGAATGGTCCTCCGCAGCACTGAACATTCTGGGAATGGAGGAGGAGTGGTTCTGGGACCACCATTGGGCTGTCGACTTGAGGGCCCGGCTTCGGAGGCATTGGAGCTTGAAGCCATCGCCACCAAATGGACCACGTTAGCTGACCGGTTCGATCGGCTCCAAGGATGAGGCTGGGGTGGATCGACTGCATGGCCCAGCATATTTACCAGGCCCTTTTGAATGAGCTCCTCTGCTATATTCTTGAAAACATAGCAATCCCCGACGGTGTGACCCAACCTTCGGTGATACACACAATAGGTTGGATCATCTGTCTTATCCACCTCCGCGGGCTTCCGCGGGTCCGGCAGAGTGACGAGCTGCTCCTTCATACATAGATCAAAGAGCATCTTAGTATGCTCCTTTCTGAAGGAATAAGGCGTCTTCATGTTCTCCGCTAAGAAAGACGCATTTGTCTTATCACCAGACTTGTTGCCTTTTCCTTTGGACTTTCCTTCCCCTTTATCTCCATTCGTCGGGGAGAAGTCCACGGCATTCACCTCTTTACCGCTAGCCAGACGGTCTTTGGAGGGTTTGCCTTTTGTAGAGGCTTGTGCAGGGTGATCAGCGAAGAACATCTCAATCTCCGCCACGACCGTGTTGAGCTGGTCGAAGCCTCTGATATTGGAGCCCAGAAGCTTTTCGCTGACTTCTGCCGAGAGACCCCTACGGCAGATGGTGATCGCATCTTCAGGCGTCGGAGGATTATCGCAGTGCATGCTGACGTCCCTCCATCGCTTGATGAAGTCCAATGCTGTTTCGCCCTTCTTCTGTCGAAGGGAACAAAGCTCTGCTAAGGAGACTTTGCGCTCGACCATTTGGAAACGGTCGACAAACTTCTTCTGCATATCAGCCCAATCAGATACTGAGTTGGGCTTTAACCTTGAATACCATTGGAAGGCGGTGCCAGTCAAAGACGTGGCAAAATACCGCAGCAAGTATGCCTCTTCCAAGGCTAATTCACCCATGGCCGTCATGTAATAGGCCAGGTGTTCATGCGGAGAGCCCTGCCCGTTGAACTTCTGGAGTTTCGGGGCCTTCGGGCAATCTGGTGGAAGCTTCTTGAATTGATGATGGAGGGGATATGGCACGCTGTACAAATCAACGGTAGCCACACCCTCGCCATGTTGAGCGAACTTCGCTTCCACGATGCGCTCAATCATCTGCTTCTGCGCCATAAGGCTTTCTGCGGCAGGAGTAGCAGATGACCGCGCATTGGCTTCATGCGGCGGGACTTCGAAGTCCACCGCCAGTGGGAGTCTTGCAGCGGTGACAGAGGCATTGGCTGCTGCTGGAATGGGAGAAGGCTGCTGATCCGCTCCAGCCGGTGCCGCCTGAGGCGGGGAAGGAACCTCCTTTTCGCGCAAAAGCGACTGTAAGAGGTTCTTGAGCTCTTGGTTTTCCCGTCGAAGCTCGTCCAATGTGGGGGCCCGTGGCTCTTCCCCCAGCTCTTCTTCGTGCCGGGAGCGACTGTCCCCATCAACACTGTGGACGTCTTCCTGACGCTCTTCTTGCCGTGCCGGCTCAGGCTGAGATGTACCGGCGGCCGACGCTTGTTGCGTCTGCGCTAAAATCCGGGAGACCGGCCTTGACCTCCTCAAATATTGGATGGGTTGGTCAAGCTCTCCCGAGGTGTTCTCGGGCTGTTTGTCGCCAGAGGTGGCGTAACAGGTGAACACTTTGACAGTGTCATCGGTCACCTGGACCACCCGCTTTTTCTTGGGCGGTTGTCGCTCCGGCTTGGGCGGCCTCCCAAGTCTGTCGAAGACAGACACTCGGGATGTAGCTGCTTGAGGTGAGCGATCCTCCTCCGTGTGCGTAGAACTAGCCCACGGGGAGGTCGGTCGCACTTTCTTGCCGATTCCTCGGCGCTTTTGCCCCAGTAGGGGTTGAGATGTAAATCTCTCGGATGTCGAGGCCTCAGTGCTTGGCGGACTCCGCATCCGCTAGAGCTCTGACATACGGAAGGGCCCCTCCGCCCTCGTGCGCCTTATAATTCGAGCCTCCTCCTTGGTGACCCAAATTTTCTTCAATTGGAGGTGGCGCTCCTCCACTGGGTTGCCCCCTGTCTTGGACGGGGAGCTCGTGGCTTGGGCCGTTGCAGAAGGCCCTGAGTTGCCGCCAGTACGGCAGACTTCTCTTCTTCGCTCCTTCTCCCGAACTTGCCGGAGGGGCTCGAAGCGGTTGGAGGTAGAAATAGTCGGGACATGACGATCCCGTGGCAGGATCGGCTCGCCTCCATCGAGCCGGATGCGAATATCTCCGACAATTACAGTCTTGCCGGAGCGCGAGACAGCCGCTTCGGGTCTTGCACCCTTGCGGCTACGACGTTGCCCCCATTGGGCAGGGGCGGCGGTGGTGGCACCCGCCATAGGCATGGCGTCATCCTGACGGCGGCGGCGTTGCCCCCGTTGAGCAGGGGCAGCACCTCTGAGGGTGGCCGCAGCAGGTTTGGCGCCGTTGCGGCGGCGGCGTTGCCCACGTTGAGCATGAGCGACGCCAGCAGTGATTTGATTGACCGAGAAGACTCAGGCCAACAGCTGGGGCAGAAGGCCTGACACCTTCGACCGTTGACGGAGCAGCCAAGCGGGAGAGGCTGGTTGTCGGGATGAAGGGCTTGACACCCTTAACAGTTGGAGAATTGACCGGATGGACCCGGCCAGTTGATGAAGTGGAGGGTCTGACACCCTCAGTGATTGGTTTCTTGGCCAATTGAACCCGACCAATCGACGAAGCCGAGGGCCTGACGCCCCCAGAGACGACGTTGTTGGCCGGACTAACCCGGCAAGTTGTTGAGACCGAGGGCCTGACGCCCCCGACAGTTGTCTTCTTGACCGGGCGGACCCGGCCAGTTGCTGCAGTAGAGGGCCTAACACCCCCAGTGATGGTCTTGTTGACCGGGCGAACCGGCCGGCTGTTGCGGAGGGCTTGCCGCCCTCAATAGTTGGCTTGTGGACCGGACTGACCCGGCCAGCTAATGGGGCCGAGGGCCTGACACCCCCGACAGTTGTCTTGTTGACCGGGCGGACCCGGCCAGTTGAAGAGGCCGAGGGCCTGACGCCCCCGACAGTTATTGCAGACATGGCTGAATTGGCCTCAGCCACCGGTACCACGCCCAAGAAGAAGGGCGAGCCGACGACAGGTGGGAAGTCGCCGAAGACCAGTGGGGTCGCCAGGAATCCAAGCCTGGCATGATTGGCGACGATCTCGGGGCCGTAAGTAACGGCGCCATCGCTGTTGCTGGTGTTGGTGGTGGTGGTGCGTAGCACGAAAGGAGTGGCATGCAGATGCACAAAGAGCTCTCAATTGAACAGAGAGATGTGCCCTCCTCTTCCCGTCCTGTAAGAGGAAGAGGGGCAATCAGAACCTTGAAGAAGGTTTAGAGACTTTCTTTGACAGAAAGAAGAAAGGCGGGAAAAGTCCCACCGGGCGTGCCAGTCTGTGAGACACGGAAAAAATCTAGATCGACTTTTATCGTAGATAAAAGGTAGATTTTCGTTCTTTTTGAAAAGAAACATCTCCTCCCATCTGAGTAGAAGGTGATTCCGTGGGTGCGCGTCGTATCAGACGATTTGGGTTCGAGTGCTGGACCTTTCCCCACTGACCGAGTCAGTGTTGATTTACATCGGCCTAACGTCCGAACACCTTTGTTTAACTGTCAAAGAAGTCTCAAAAGTCTTCTACAGGGGTTCTGATGTTGAGGGCAAACTCTCTTGGAGGGTTCACAATGTCCACTCACTCACCACCGACCAACTGAAACAACGACCAAGTTAGGGTTTTTAACTGAGGCCATATTTGGGCAAAACCCTAGGATTTGAGAATATGAAGATGATTTAGGGGAAGCCATAGGCATATTTGAAGTAAAGGGAGTTTTCTGACCCCGAGGATATTTTGGTAATTTTACCAACCCAAGGGTATTTTGGTAATTTTCCCAGGCCAGGGGTATTGCTAAAATTCCTGGGCTAGAATGGAAGTAGGACTGGATTCCTGACTTCCCAAAGCATTGAGACCATTTCTGGAGGGTTTCAAGGGCTCTGAGGCCAATTGCTAGGTCATAGGGGTATTTTGGTAATTTTACCAGACCCTAAACCTAGGTTTGAGATGATACCCGAGTGCTGGACTGAGCTGACAACACTTCCGGACCGAAGAAATGACAAGGGGCTTCATGGAAGACACACATCTGTCAATTTGGCCGAAGGAGGGGTATATACACAATTTTGGAAAGCCAAGGGTCTTCATGCAATTTTTCCTCGAGGGTACACATGGAGCATGCTGAGTGCTTTTATAATTCCAGTGAGTACATGAGTTGTCGGCGAGTTGTCGACTGTACAAAAGTCCGCATTAGAGCGGGAGATAGGGACGTAGTCCCAATTACAAAAGATTGCAGGGTATAACTGCAAATTATAGGACTTTGGTCTTTTACGATCTCGGGGAGGACGTTTTTGCAATTCCGCCATTGTAAGGACGGAACCACCTGACTTAGTCGTCCCGAGACGTAAAGACTTACAAAACATGGCCCGCTGAGGGACATAATTACAAACATGGCCCGCTGAGGGGCGTAAATGTAAATATATCCCGTAGGGGCATAAATACAAGACCCGGGGACTTATCCCACACGGGCCGAAACAAACGAACAAACTCCAAATGCTCCGAGTGCGAGAAGTGCTTCGTACGTTGTCGATTCTCATTCTCCACTTGGACCCTTAGGGTCTATTTATAGAAGGCGGGAGGGCCCAGAGGGGTCAAACGAACAAATTTGCCCCGATTCTGTCAAGGTGGGGTGGCAAAAAGTCATTTTGACCCCTCTGGCCACCAAAAAGGGCCAAATGACCCCTCTGAGGGGGCCAAAATCCCTCCCTTTTTTTTTTGAACACCGGAGAGAGAGGGGGGGGGGGGGTCGCGCGACCCCTCTGGGAAGCCACCGGGGTCGCGCGACCCCTCTGGGATGCCAAAACGGGGTCGCGCGACCCCTCTGGGATGCCAAAGGGGTTGCGCGACCCCGCCAGTCCACAACGGGGTCGCGCGACCCCGCTAGGTGGCTGGCGGGGTCGCGCGACCCCACTAGGTGGCTGGCGGGGTCGCGCGACCCCCGCCGACCCCGGAGGGGTGGCCGCCGCCCCCTCTCGCGTCCGGGAGGGGTCGTTTGACCCTCGGGCATGCGTTTTGGCCCCTCTTCGCGCCGTTTTGCTCCGTTTTTGTCAACCTGAGTTGAGAAGAAGCCGTGGTGGCGCTGCGTGGGGAGGAATTTTCGCGCCCGTCCGTGCCGTGTGATACACTTGCTCGGCCGCTTTAATAGGCGTGCAGGCATGTCTTCCTCTTAACTTCCATTGCCGCGATGCCACTTGTGATAATATGATCGGGTCAATATACCCTAAATCACGGAGATACTCCGCGGTCCGACGACATCGGCGCTACACCGTATCTTTTCCGTCGGTTGTTTCGGAATGAAATTCTCGAAGTATTTCGAGAAAATTACGGGTGCATCAAGGATCTTCACCAATCAAATTCAGCCTGCGCTGTTTATCCTTCTTGGCTCTCTATAATGAATGGTTGGGCTGTGAATGTGATATACTGATCCCTTCTTTTATTATATATGAAATGTTCCATGCCAATGTCAGAATATAACCAAGTGATATGCATCCCATGGAGGATGATCGGCTATTCATGTCATATAGGTGTATGACAATAAGCAATGACTGATTAGGCAGTGCATTAGGGAGGAAAGAGTAAAACTAAGCTACCGGCTAAGGTTTGAAAAGCCGGTTTCCCGGTCTCGGTTCCCAAGCCCGATTTGGTCAAAACCAGCCAGTTCCGGCCAAAAACCGGCCACTGGAATCACATCTGTTCTGATCTGTTCCTGTCAAGTCCACCCAGTTCCAGTCCAAACTGGTCAGTTTTTTAAACTATGCTCCTGGCCTTCACTTTTATACATCATTCTCTGCAGAGTGTGAAGGCCTAGACATGCCTTGCACTTCCTTATTCCCTTCTACTTTCTTCCTTTTCCTGTCGCAGCCACCTCCCTGGCTTTTCACCATAGCAACCCTACAGTTGACCTCTAACCCCTGCCACAGCCACTCACGCATCTGTCACTTTTATCTTCATCTCCTTTCATTTGCAAGCCACAGCACCATCTCTGCTCAATGCCAGCATGCTTCCTTCTTGCCATCAGTCACTGCCACCATCTCTCTTCTTAACCATAGTCATTACAGCACTCTCTTCTGTTTCCATTCACTCTCATCCATGTTTCACCTCTTTCCACTGCATTGTTTTCCATTGCTTCTCCTCCCTACCATCACATTCTCAACTGAGAGCCTAACTAAACCTCTTCCTTTTTTCTTTCACAAAATCCAGCCAAATTGTTGCCCATCTGCTTTTTCTCTTGGTTGCCTAATATCGGAACTCATTGGCAGTCCATCAAGAAGCGGAGGATAAAAAGGTCAGTCCATCAGCCATCTCACTATCTATGTACATCCACAATCCATTCACATACAGAAATTGTCCAGATTTTTTTTTTACATGTACATAAGGTTTACAAGCTTCTTTACATTGCAGTGTCCACTAGCTTAGGATTTACAGAATTCTCTGCACTGGCACAAGACTCTTTCCATCATTGCAATTCCCACAGATGAGGATATGAAGGCAACACAGAGTGTTAGAACAAGGGAACAAAACTGGGATCACATTGGTTTTTAGTGCTAATGATGTCTCAAGAAGTTACTATTGTATATGTTGTGGTGAAAACCTGGCTTAATTGGATTAAATGACTTGAACTGGCAAAGCTGGTGAATTTTGGATCAAGGGAACTGTAACGGCTGCTTGCAAAAACAAATCTGAGTCAGGACTGCCTGCCTCACGATGTTGTTGGAGAGAACAGTTTGGCACAAGTCGGTGTATGGTCCAAGAAGAGACGGGATAATGAGAGCAATATGATATAGGACTAGAAAGATGTCCGGTCCAATAGTCCAACATCCATTACCATGTAATGGCCAATCTGTGGATGCCTGTTCCTTCCATCTGTGCAGTTTCTCAATACTTCAGATTCTCTTTCGTCAATGCTAGGCTTATTTAGGTCGTCTACTAATACTATTCTTTTGGTGGCCAACCTCAGTTGGGAAGGCTAGTTTGGATAAGGCATTGACCTTGGCATCCTGAGATAGAAAGACATTCTTATGTAGAAATACAGCCCCCGATCAATGATGAAGGCGGCGGTAGACAATATGCATTGACGAAGGAAGCTAGGGAGCTCATGGGCCAAAGTGTTCTCGACGAGCTAATCAACCCTATGAAAGAGAAAGCTATCTTTTAGATGGGCCTTATGAAGGTTGGTTAAGTCCTGTTGATTAGAATGGTATTCGTGATCCAATCAGGATAAGCCATCTCTCCGTAGGAGGACTTGAATGCTTTCTCCACAGAAGGTAAACCCACATCGACCACCTGGATTGGCCTTGGCTGATCCAATGGAAGTGAGCAACATCATTTAAAAAGCCAAAAAGTATCTTTCATAAATGGAAAAAGTATGTTTATAAATAAAGAAGCATTTATATAAATACATAAAAGGCATATTTAAAAAGTTTATGTTTTGATGGGACCTAATGAGCCAAGATCAGCAAATTCATAAAAGAATTGACCAATCCACAGTGACCAATCCACAATTGATTTGGCCTATTTTAGGTCGATTTGGTCTGGGCTGAGAATATTCTTTATTATAAGAACTTTAACGGGCAAGGGTATAGAGTTGGTTAAGTTAATGAAGGATAGGAGAGTTAACATAGCATGCCTACAAAAAACTAGGTGGAACGGATCTAAAGCTAAAGATAATGATAGATATAAAACTTGGTATGTAGGTAATGGTAACTCTAGAAATGGTGTTACTATAATTATAGATAAAGACTTAATAGATAGAGTTGTAAAAGTTAATAGAATCGGGGATAGGCTTTCTTTTAATTAAACTTGTGTTAGGTGAGGATATTTTGAATATAATTAGTACTTATGCACTACAAATGGGACTAGAAGAGAGCATCCAAAAGTAATTTTGGGAGACTATTGATAGTTTGGTCCAAAATATCCCTAGTGGAGAGAGAATTTTGTTGGAGGGGATCTCAATGTCATGTGGGTAAAAAGATAATAGAGGTTATGATAGGATTCATGGATGATTTGATTTTGGCAATAGAAATGATATGGGTGTGTTGAATCCATTTATTTTCTCTCGAATTAATCGGGGAAAATAAAATTCAGTTTAATCACGTGACGATCATAAAAAGACACAAAGTCCGTGCCGTCATCACATCGGGTCAAATACGAGTCCCGGAAACTTTACGTAGGGTATTCGGAACAATAAACATACTCACATTGGGTCAAATATAAGTCCCGGGAAAATTTCGTAGGGTATTCAGAATAACAAATATTCCCACACCGAGTCAAATACAAGTCTTGGAAACTTTCCATCGGGTATTCGGAACAACCAAAATACCCACACTGGGCCAAATACAAGTCCCAGAAACTTTCGTCGGGTATTCGGAACAGCCAAAATACCCACACAACAAGCGGATGTTGCAAGAAACAAACATTTTTGCAACTCACAAGGTGTACGGGACCGACCGGGAAGAAATCCTAAAAGATCGGAACCATCGTACGTGGCAAGCTGCGGAGTACACCGAAGTACAAGACACAAGGAGGAGGCTCTTTCTCTTCTACACGTGGCGCAAGACATAAAAACCCAAGCAAAAAATCTCAAAATAGGGGTTTTATAGGGCCGGCCCCCTTCCTCTCCCTCTTGGGGGTTAGGGGGTGGGACCTATCCGGACCCACTGTTGGCAGTTTCGGCCGAAACGTATCGGTTTCGGCCATAACCGATACGAAAAGGGCCTTTATTACTGTAGCAATCCGAAACTTAAAGGAGGTATCGGTTTCGGCCCGAAACCATTCGGTTTCGGCCGAAACACGTGAACCCCTTTATGCTTTGCTGTCTCCCCCCCCCCCCCCCGAAACCCCACTACCTAGCCACGGTTTCGGCCGAAACCCTCCCCCCTGCTGGCTGCTGTCTCCCTGCCGCTGCTGTGCTGCTGCCGCCGAGTTGCTGCTGTGGTGCTGCTGCTGCTGTGCAGCTGTGCTGCGGCTGCTGTCGTGCGACCAAGGGCCGTGGCTGCTGCGACTGCGAGCTGCTGCGAGCCTGCTGCTACGCCTGCTGGAGGTGGACAGGGCGAGGCCGAGAGGGAGCCTTGCTGCGCACACCGGGGGCCAACACAACATCAATGGTTTGATTGTTTTGTTTGAGGTTAATTTCATTGGGTTAATTTAGGGTTTGATTATTTTGTTGTGTTATTTTGGTTGGGTTAAAAATTTGGGGTGAGCAAGCCTTGCTTATTAAGTTTCTTCCAAGGGTGATTAAGGGCTTAAGGGTTAATTGCTAATTAAACCCTAATCAGTTTATAAAAATTGGGGCTTTTGTCTATTTTGATTTGCTTAAGCTCAATTGAACTTAAATTAAGCTTCATTGAGGATTTTGGGGTGGGATCATGCGGGTAATTATTTTTTCCCAAGGGTGATTAAGGGTTAATTGCTAATTAAGCCCTAATTAGGTCATAGAAATTGGGGCGTCTATTTAATTTGATTTGCTTAGGCTCAATTGAAGTTACATTAAGCTTCATCGAATATTTTGGGATGGGAGCATGCGGGTAATTATTTTTTCCCAAGGGTGATTAAGGGTTAATTGCTAATTAAGCCCTAATTAGTTCATAGAAATTGGGGCTTTTGTCTATTTTGATTTACTTAGGCTCAATTGAAGTTAAATTAAGCTTCATTGAGGATTTTGGGGTGGGATCATGCGGGTAATTATTTTTTCCCAAGGGTGATTAAGGGTTAATTGCTAATTAAGCCATAATTAGGTCATAGAAATTGGAGCTTCTGTCTATTTTGATTTGCTTAGGCTCAATTGAAGTTACATTAAGCTTCATTGAACATTTTGGGGTGAGAGCATGCGGGTAATTATTTTTTTCCAAGGGTGATTAAGGGTTAATTGCTAATTAAGCTCTAATTAGGTCATAGAAATTGGGGCTTCTGTCTATTTTGATTTGCTTAGGCTCAATTGAAGTTACATTAAACTTCATTGAATATTTTGGGATGGGAGCATGTGGGTAATTATTTTTTTCCAAGGGTGATTGATAATTAAGCCGTAATTTTTCCAATGTACTTACAACTATACTATTTTTCTTTGACTGTCTTAATGCAGCATCATGCCTAGACGTCAGCAAACACAGGAGCAGCAAGGGCAGGAGGATCCGGGGTGGACCCACATGTCCTTAATTGATGTTAAGAGAAGAAAGGTGAAATGCAATTACTGTGGTAAGGCGATGTATGGCGGAATTACCAGAGGAAAGTAACATTTGGCGGGGGTAAGAGGAGAGGTGAGACAATGTGACAACTGTCCCCGAGAGGTGCGAGAAGAGATGCGCCAGTGCCTTCTGGGGAAAAGGGAGAGGGTGCAACAAAGGGCTGAGGCTGAAATTGCTGAGGAGATTTATGGCAGAAGGGTTAGGAGGGATGATGATGAGGAAGGCACTGAGGATTCTGATCCAGAGCTGACTGAAGCAAGGGAGCGTGAACAAGCCGCTCGAAGGAAAGGGAAGGGAGCCATGGGTTCAGGGACCTATGAGAGTACAGCTGCACGACGTCCTGACGTTGGTGTTGCCCCACATACGCAGGGAACAGGTCCCATGGACAGCTATCTGCACGGAAGGCCCCAAACTACACAACCTAAAATCAAGCAAGCATTGAGAGGGGTCAAAAAATCAGCAGAAGTTGCAGGGCATGCATTTAAATCTATCTGCAAATGATTTTTTCATGCAGGTGTCTCTGCACATGCAGCTTCAAGTGAATATTTTCAACCTATGATAGATGCCATAGCAGATGCTGGCCCTGGCTTGAAGGCCTCCTCACGTCGAGACATATACGGGCGTGGCCTTGAGGGAGAGGTTGAGGAGCTCCATGATTGGGTTGAAAGCTTCAAGCATATATGGGTGGAGAGAGGATGCACCATCATGTGTGATGGTTGGACTGGTACCACGAAGAAGTCCATGATAAACTTTTTTGGTCTATTGCATCGAAGATACAGTGTTTGTGAAATCAGTTGATGCATCGGATTATGAAAAGAATGCAAATTATTTGTTTCATTTGATGGATGGCATGGTAGAACAAATTGGAGAGGAGAATGTTGTGCAGGTGGTGACTGATAATGAAGCCAGTTACAAGGCTGCAGGGAAGAAATTGATGCAGAAGCGCAGTCATTTATATTGACTCCCATGTGCAGCACATTGTCTGGATCTGATGCTTGAAGACATAGGGAAGGAAAAGTATGTGAAGAAGACAATTGACAAGGCACAAAAAGTCACACAGTATATCTATGGCCATCCTAGGATACTAAATATGTTCAGGGCGCATGCCAGTGGAGGGCGAGATATCATCCGTGCAGGCCCAACCAGATTTGTTTCCAATTTTATTTCTTTGGAGTCTTTGCACAGGTATAAGATTGATCTCAATTCTTGATACTTTATCCTTACTGATATGTAACAGTTGATGCAGCTTCAAATTTCATTTATCTGCACAGCTACAATAATGAGCTGAAAGCTTTCATGTACCACAATGCCCTGCGAGACTACATCGACAAGGGCACAGTTGATGCACAGATGGATTATCTGGATGTCTGCCACGTCGTGGACGACAACAAATTCTGGGACAGGGTGTCACGGTACTTGAAAGTAGTCACACTATCGTGAAGGTCCTAAGAATGGTGGATGGCGATGAGAAGAATGATATGGGCTATCTGTACGAGGCCATGGACCGTGCCAAATTAGAGTTGCAGCATTCCCTTCCCAAACATTATGCAAAATGGTGGAAAATTATTGACCAGAGATGGGACAACACATTACACCACGACTTACATGCAGTTGGTGAGTGATTAATTGTACTGAAATTGGGATAATGTCTTTATGTTATTTTATAAATTTCATTTAGTTAATTATACACAAATGCAGGTTATTTCCTCAACCCTCGATTTATGTACGATGCCAATGCACATGTTAATGGCGAGGTGCTTCAAGGGACTTTAAAAGTCATTGGTCGTTTATCGAGGAATCCAGAAAAGAGACTAGAGGCCGAAGTAGAGGTTCGTCTTTATTTGATACTTTCAATAACATGTATAAAATTTATTTAAGTAGTTATGTTAATGTATTACTTTATGTTTGTAGATGAACCATTACAGAATGAGGACTGGGACATATGCTGACTCCCAATTGCAATACGCTGTGGGAAGAGTGAGCCCAGGTATATTTTATTTTTTGGATTTCTTAACCTGATGAATATATATTTGTACAACTAAAATGCATTTGTTTATGGTTGGTGGAACAGCTGACTGGTGGATAATGGTGAACAACCGAGATGTGGGCAGCAATGCATTGGCTTTCATTGCAGTTAGGGTGCTCAGTCAAACAACATCGGCAAGCCAATGTGAAAGAAATTGGAGCACGTTCAGCCTTATACACTCGAAGGTTCGCAATCGGCTAAAGGCTGAACGGTTAGAGAAATTAGTGTACTGTCACTACAATATGAGGTTGAGAATAAAGAATATGAGGTTGAGACAACAACTGCGAGACAAACGCGTCGCCGAGGATGCCGCTGCAGAAATTGATGTGGATGTCTTATTTGATGATGAGAATCCGTTGCAGTCTTGGGTGGAGACACGAGAGCAGATTGATGAGCATGTTTTTGATGATGATGATAGAAGATGGGCAGAGGGCATGCTAGATGAAGATGAGCCAAGATTTTGGTAGGAGATAAATTCTATATTTTCGTATGTGCCAGGTGCTACAGGTGCTACTACTAGCGGTGGGGATGCTGGTGGTCCTTCCTCCTTCCACGCAGACACAGGCAGAGGATACAGTCAGGGTGAGGGAGGACATGAGTCACAGAGTCAATATGGGCATCCATCAGGTTATGGAGGTGGCCAACATAGAGGCAGCGATTTATGGGTCGTGGGGTTATGAACCATCATTCAACTTCCATCCAGCCAGTTCCTCTTCTCTTCCTCAAGATTCTTATGCTGATACTAGATTCGGCTCAAGCCAACCAAACACTCCAAGAGGGATCCAAAGAGGGATGCAGGACTTGCCAACCTCATTGTTTGGTTATAGTGAATATAGACCATACATGCAACCTGGTTATGGGTATCAACATCAAGGGCCAGACGATGAGGGAGAAGGTTCTTCTAGTAATTATTATCCATATTCGGTAAGAATCAATGAATTTTTGTAACATTTATTTTGTCTAATTTGGTTTATTGTACTGCTTGTATTAATGTACAATGGAATATTACTTTAACTTTCACATGTTCAATGTTTGAAGTTCAATTTTTGTAGTTGTCTACTTCAAGGTTATTGCACTAACTTATACAGTCAAATGCATGTGTAATGATTTTTGTTATTTTAAGTGATTATTTATATTATTTATTATTTTTTTTCCGATTTTTTAGAATTAATTTGATTTTTTTAACCTTTTATCTGGGTTTCTCGGTCGAAACCGAAACCGATACCGAGTCGTATCGGTTTTGGACTCGGCCGAAACCGAGTTTGCCATCCTTGTCCGGACCGGATATCCCCCAAATGGACCTATCCGGTCCCAGAACTCCTCCTCGGCCTATATGGTCCCAAATTAATGCTTTTGGGGACCTATCCGGTCTCGGTTACCCTCCGGAGGGAACCTATCCGGTCCGAGTAGGTCCTAATTGGCCTAACCACCCCCAGCCTTCTATAAATAGGCTCTGTGGGCCCCATTTCTCAATGCACTCACTTACGTACACACTTAGACACTTGATTGCAAGAATGGCAGTACTGGTTTCGGTCAGGACCGAAACCGAAACGTATCGGTTTCGGCCGAAACTGGTTCAAAACAGTCAGAAAAGGCAAAAAAATGTAGTGAGCTGGTTTGGTTTCGGCCGAAATCGGACGGTTTCGATCCGAAACCATTAAAAAAATCTTGTTTTTTGGTATCGGACTTGCTACAGTGAGTAGGCCCGTTTCGGTATAGGCCGAAACCGATACGTTTCAGCCGAAACGTATTGATTTCGGTCGATACTGCCATCTATGCTTGATTGGATTCCTGAGCTTAGGCTCTCGTGAAGACTTGGAGATTTCTCCACTTGTGCATTTGTTTCTAAGCTCGGAGTGAGGGTATGTTACATATATACCCCCACTTTTGCATATGTGCCCTCGTTTCGTGTATGTAATTTCTTTCCGTAAATTTTGTGGAAAAAGTCATGTAATTTTTTGAATTAATCAGAAATTACACAAAGAATCCCGAGTTTACGAGAAAACCCCTGTAATGTTTTATGATTACAAAAATACCCTATAATCTCTAGAAGTTGTAGATATGTTCTACATTTTTTGCATAATAATTATGTAAATCTACAATTTGCTGAAAAGTCATGTATTTTACAGTTGAGCCTTATAAAATCCTATAACTATAAAGATATTCCTTTTATGTACATGTTCGAGGATTACAAAAATATCCTGTATCTTTTTGAAATTGTGTAGAGGTCTACTCAGAAACTTGACTCATTTCAAAATGTATCCTCGCTCCGCAAAAGGGTCGGAAAATGCGATGCCCTATACCTCCGTCGTTGTGGTGTATGAATATACGAGACCTCCCTCAGGCATGTCGAGTGTCGTAATCATGGTTATTCTCCGAACAGTGTAACCAAATCGTAAAGGTGTTTGGTTCTCTTTGGCAATTAATCAAAAGTGTTTGGACTTTAAGCCGATATACATAAACACCGACTGCGGTTGGTGGGGAATTGTCCAGCACCTGAATCCAAATTCGTCTGACAAATTAAACCCACGGAATTTTATAATACACATGCTATTTAAATAGCTTATCAATGTGCATTCGTGTTCAACAAATGAACGCCGTTCTCTTTCCTTTTCGGAAATATTTTTATATATTTATTTTCAATAAATACTGCGCGTCGAAATAGGCTGGCATGCCCGGCGGGACAGTTCCTATCTTTCATCTCTCTACCAGAGAGTTTCTACACCTTTACTAAGGTTATGATGCCCTTTTCCTTTACATGAGAGAAGAGGAAGGAAGATCACTCCATCGCTCGACGACGACGACGACACCACCACCACCAATAACAACAGCAGCGAGAAGAGGAAGGAAGATCACTCCATCCCAAGCCCAACCCAGTGGTGGAGTGACACCTCTGCACGAAACAAATCTGGGTCACTAAAGAAGAGGCCTGTGCTCTCCGTAGAGCCAGGGCAGGCAAGCCCATCCGGATGTCGGACCTACAACAAGTAGAAGCTCCGGCAGTCCAGAAAGAACAAATTCCACGCCTTCAAGGGGAATATGGGTGGAGAATCACAATTTAGCAGGGGAATTCTCCACTCGGGTCTCATTCTTCAACAGGCTAGGGGCATCAACCCGACCGAAGGCACAACCTCCGAAGAAGAAGAGGATAGTGCATGTGAGCAAGGAAACCGTCAAGGTGTTCACATGTTACACCTCAACTATTGGAAAATGGCCAGAAGAAGAACCATACGACCTGAACGAGCCACTATTGTCGTTGAAAAGGGCTCGCATAGTCTCTCAAGCCGTAGCGCAACTAAATCGTGCTACCACCGCGCCAACCCAGCAAGGGCAGGCACAGGCTGAAAGGGGCCCAGAAGAAATCCACGGCGCTCGTGAAAATGAGGATATAAGGCAGAGGGACTGGCTGGAAGAAGACATCCAAGATATCACGCTGGCTAAATTGCAACGTGAGAATCAAGATTTAAAAGCTCTATTGCAAGAGATCTCACGGGAAAGGGAAGCATTGTCACAACCTCCAACGGCACCACAAGCGGTGGAGTGCCCTTCTCGAGGCACCCCAGCTGCTGCCAATACCTCAACAACTGTGGCGAAGGCCCTGACAATGGTGGAATCTGAAACCCCACCTATTGAGACCAACATACGGTCATCAAGCATGCCTGTGGCTGAAAGCCTAGTGGCTCAGAGGCAAATGCTTGAGCGGATTGTGGAAGCCAAATTCGCTCAAGATGGGGAAGGTTCTGCCACTATAGATCTATATAGTGTGCCGTATCCCCCCCACCATCGGTTCAAGAAGCTACTGGCGGATTGTCCAAAGGCCCCCAAGCTACAAAAGTTAAATGGGCAGAGTTCTCCGCAAGAACACTTGGCCTACTATGTGACGGCCATAGGGGAGTTGGCGTTAGACGAATTATATCTCTTGTGCTACTTCCCCACATCTCTTACGAGTACTGCTTTCCAATGGAACTCAAGACTGAAGCTCAACTTGATAGTTGATTGGGCAGATATGCAAAGGAAATTCCTTGACCAGTTCCAGATAGTCGAACATAAGGTTTCCTTGGCCGAACTGTGCTCTCTGAGGCAGAAGAAAGGGGAGATGGCCCTAGACTTCATTAAACGCTGGAGAGACTTCAGCATGCGATGTGATAATCCTCTGACTCAGGAGGATGCTATTACTACATGTCGGAAAGGCTTGGCCGCGGAAATCAGTGAGAAGCTCCTCGGCACCAACATTAAAAGGTTTGATCAACTGAATTCGGTTGTCGTCGAGATAGAGATGTTCTTCGCCGACAACCCCAGCTTCACCTCAGCTAAGGGCAGGTCGTCAAAAAATTGTAATGCTAGCGGGAAAGAGGTGAATGCCGTTGATTTCTCCTTAGCAAATGGCAAAAATAGAGGAGGAAATCCGAATACTTCCGACAAAAAGTCTACGTGCAAAGCACCGGCCACTCCCTTGGAGGAGCATCTGAAGGCATCCTATTCCTTCAAGAAAGAACATACCAAGGGGCTCTTTCGGCTCTGCATGAAAGAGCGGCTGATAGTCCTCCCAGAATCGCGAAAGCCCGCAGATGTGGGAAAATCAAATGAACCCAATTATTGCGTGTACCATTGCATGTTAGGTCACGTTATAGAAGACTATTATGTTTTCAAAAACATAGCAGAAAAGCTAATCCAAGATAGCGCCATCAACATGAGGGGTCATCAAGTGGAGCCACTTCAACCTCATGTTGGGCCAGCATAGAGTGTCACTGTCAATGTGCTGCATAAGGTCTCTGAAACAAAAAGGAGACCGACAGCTACTGAGTCCGCTCCAGCTACTTATGGCAGCATCAATGCATCGGAGGCCGGACCTTCACACCGGCAGCGTAATACTATGCCCGGGTGCACCCTATCTCAAATGCTCGAAGGTCTAGCAGTCCGGAGGAGCATTCGTAGAATCGAAAGGGAAATCATGCGGTTGCAACAAGAGCAGTGGGAGCTGTTGCAATTTCTAAGGCATGTGGATCGGCAGTTGGCGATGTTTCCCTTCTTGCCGGATGCAAGGGAACCTACACTGCCGCATGTGCAAAATGGGGAGGTGCCAACACGCACCCACACCTTGCCAAGGTATGGAGGATAGCTATCTGAAGAGTCATCAAACTCACCTGATGATGAGCCACAACAGAGGTCGTATTCCTTTCCTCGCCACGGGGTCCTAGAAATCTTCCAGGTTTGTCAGCAGAGAGGGTTAATAGACATCCAGCGCCAAGAGATGATGAAGCGACAAGCGTAATGCATCGGCACAGCTATTGCTGTATCACCAGTCCCTGGGACATGCTATCCAAGATTGCAGGGTCTTTAGGGATATCGCAGAGAGTTTAATCCTCCAAGGGGTGATAAAAGCATATGATTATCTGTCAGACTCTCCACGGCATGATATAGGGAATGAATTGAATTTCTATGTAAATGTTATACACACATCAGACTCCATAACATTTACTGAGCCAGGGGTGGAAGGAGTTGAGTCTAGCCAAACCAAACACACATTGTGGTACGCAGGCTGACGACCCTCTCATCAATATTCTTTTCCCAAGGACATCGAAAAAAATACCACAATCTCTTAAGAGAGGTTCGAATAATGGTGCATGACCCCGCCGGCATATTACAATGAAATAGGGAAAAGCCACTCCTTGTATTGCAAATTTCATGCCAATGTATCTTACCCCACGGGAGAATGTCGAGAGGTCCAAGACTACATCGAGATCCTCATCCAAAAAGGGGAGATTGATGCTCAAGGAAACTCCGTGATAAGGTGGCGCCTGAGAGAAGGTGCTGAGAAGATCATTCGACAGAGCCAGAAAGGTTAAGCCAAGGAGGAAGGCTCTAAACACACCTCTAAACAAAGCCAACAAGGTGAAGTTAAGAAAAATAGATGTAAAATCGAGTCGAAGGCAGATGCCAGAATGAGCCAGCAGAAGGCCATTAAAGGAATTGCAATTTCCCAAGTGCCTCGCGACCCTCGTCCTAGCATGACAAAATTTCAAGAATTGTCACCTGAGATAATTGAATAGGCAATTAATGTCACATTTCAGGTGCAATCTGAGGAAGTTGACTAGGTTCGAGTAACTCTCAAGAAAAATCATCGGATCAAGTCTGCTAAGGCATCGGCTCCAATCGAAAAGCATGGTTTTGGAAGCACTCCCATCCCAAGGCCGAAACCAAAAGTGTCTTCTTCACAGGATGCTGTCCAAGCCAAAAGGCAAGAAAAGAACAGAGGGAAGAACCTTAAGAGGAGGTTGAAGAAACATGCATAATAGGCTATCGTCATGGAGGCCCCCTAGGGAACCAACTCCCCTCCAAAAGTTGCAAACACTCATTGATGAGTTGGAAGAATGCATTCCCTCTCATGCTACCCGGGGAGTCTTGCAGGACAAATACATTCCTTGGGAGGAGATAGAGCGCAAAACTCGCTTGAGGAGTTGGCTCTGCCAAATGTATCAACGAGCTAAAGAGGCAGAGAAAGCTCCCAATCCCCGAAGATTTGACCTTATTCTATAAGGATGAGGAAATCACTATTGAGAAGTTAGATGAAATGTTCAAGAGCTTCTCATGCCACATGGTGTCTATTCCACTACTCGAAAACCTCTACTCTGCAGAGGCTGAGTTCACGGTGAATAGACCCAAGCGAAAAGTAGCCCTGGCAATGCGTCAACGTTACTAGGTGGAGGAAAGAGTCCGAGGTTGCGGGCGAGGAAAGAATCCAAACCCGCTCAATGGTAAAAGCTCTGACTCTGCAAACCTCGGCAAGGTGATCACCTTCTGAGGCGAAGAACCAGGCCCTATCCCCACGTTGAAATACGGGGTAACGTCTTTGAGTTTGACCCCTCTAACGAGGAGGGAGAGCTTGCAGTCCTAGCAATGCAAATAAACTCCTTGATCAGGTCGGTCCTTCCGGCAAGGATAGCCTCGGCCATCCACCGCCTATGTCTGAAGAAGAATCTCTGGCTCCACTGTTCCAAGAAGAGCCGGGCGAGCCGAGCAAGGCGGGAAAACTCTCTAAGGAGGGGAAACCAGTCGGCCAACAAAATACGTTGGCAGAAATGATCCCGTCATTGGAGAAGGCTCGTGCTCGAGCAGATCGTAAAATACTTCAGCACATGAAGCGATTCCCTACAACTATTACTATCTGGGAAGCTATCGTCTGGAGCAAAGAGCTAAGGGAGGCTCTCATAAAGATCCTTCAGGAGCCTGAAGTATATGAAGCCCATGCTGTCGAACTACAAGCTTAAGCCTATGAAGCATTCGCAGCGAGCGTCACAGTTTTTGAAAATGACATACTGCTATCTTCTCCATGCCATAACCACCCGCTATATATGCAGGGCAAAATCAACAGTCACGAAGTGAACTGGGTTTTGGTAGATGCTGGTGCGGCCGTCAACATTATGCCCTTATGGACATTCAAGTCCCTGTACTTGATGCCTTACTTACAAAAGGTAAACGCCATAAAAATCTCCGAATTCAATCAAAACTTGGAGGAGGCTCTTGGCAAGGTTGACGTGGAGGTGGTCTTGGATGACTTTGTCACTAAAGCCACCTTTTATATCATAAACTGCAACATGTCCTACAAAGTTTCGTTAGGGAGATCTTGGTTACATGAAAATTGGGCAGTGCATAAAATATGCCAAAAATGGGGAACAACACACGGCCTTCGTTGACCGGGCTCCTTTTCAGCCAAATGAATGCAACCTGATTGGTGCCTCTATATTTTAGAGAGCCCACCACATCGCCGACTGTCAAGACCAAAAACAAGGGCAAACAAAAGCTATTCTCAGAAGTAGAAGAAGATGAGTCGGAGCTCTTCACGGTCAATGAAGACATGGCTAAGCTGCATAGACTGAGCCTTCAAACTCTGGAGGCCAAGGTCACTCGTCTCGAAAGATGGGATGTCAATTTTGAGGCTAACCTTATTAGCCGAGCCATCAACAAGAGTATCCCTCTCCTACCAGGATGCATGCAGCTCCCATTTGAAAGGGAAGAGCACAAGGGGAAGCAACTCAAAATCTTCATAGTTTCCTATCAATGGAAAAGGAAGAACAAAAACAAGAGGGATAAAGTCATCGTCTTTTATAAGGGGGACATGGTCCCACTAGGACCACCCGAAGATGACTTCGGTTGGAATGTCTCTGCCGAGGCGGTTCTAGAGTCGGTCCAAGAAATGGACGATATGCCTGAGCACAACAAGGAAATGTGCAGAAAGCAGAGAATTCCTCAAATACAAGACTATGCAAGATGGGAATATTTTCGTTAATTGTGGTACCTTTCACACGCTAGGGGGCCACCATCTTTCTCTACAAAGGACACAAGGGACTTGGAAACGAGCACTAAGATGATTTCCAAGTCTACTGTGCTATCAATATGGTGCGGCTACTCTTGCCGTTCAATAGTAAAATAAATGATGAAACCAAGTTTGATAGCTTCGATGGGGAGAGCGAAGAAACGGTAGCACAACCTTCTTCTGACATGCTCAATCGATACCCTGATGTCGAAGAAAGTTTGGCTCAGATGACTCTTCGACAAGAAGAGGATGAGAAATACACTTAGTTCCTCGACGTTTACGTCGCCAACACTGACGATGAGGAAGACTTCATTGATCTACAGCCGGCACCGCGTGAGCTTGAAGATGGCGGCCAGGCAACTGTAGACGAGCCAGTGGAAATTAACCTTGGGAGTGTAGACGATCCTCGCCCAATTTTTGTCAGTGCACTCCTAAGCCAAGAAGATAGGCAAGCATATCAACAGCTCCTCTTGGAGTTCAAAAATTGCTTTGTCTGAACTTACAAAGAGATGCCTGGGCTAGACCTTTCGGTGGCAGAACCTGAGCCGGCAATACTCCCTACGGCTAAGCCAGTCAAATAAGCTCAAAGGCGAATGCGCCATGAGCTCCAAACGATAGTAAATGTTGAAGTGGATAAAATGGCAGCTGTGGATTTCATAGAACCATGTATGTATCCAATATAGCTTGCCAATATCGTTCCGGTGAAGAAGAAAAATGGCTCGACTTCCGGGACCTGAACAAGGTGTGTCCTATGTATGACTTCATGTGGACACCTAGAAAATTCGTCGGCAAGGACTCCGAGCCTTGTCAAGCCGAAACGCATTCCAATGCGAAGAAAACGAGCAACACATGAGAGGGCCTTTTGAACTGGCGGCCAAGGGTCTCTCCTCCCTCTCATCCCGTTCTCTCCATGAACCGACGCCAGTTGAAGGAACAAAAAAAAATGAGAAGAAGAAGAGGGGTGGGGAGGTGAATTGGCGCGGCCTCCTCTCTCCAGGTGAATCGGCGCCCCCTCCATGGCACCCATGAACCGGCGTGCCCCCCTCTCTTGCTCTTGAATTGGCGCCCTCCCTTGCATGTGAACCGGCGCCACCACCCTCCAGGTGAATCGGCACAAGATACCGCTTGAACCGGCACAGCTCCCTCTCTTCACTTGAATCGGCGAGATCAAATGCTCATGAGCTGGCGCCAGAAAACGACACCAATTGAGAAGTGTCACTTCAGTACACTGCTCATGCGACACGTAACCCTGTTTCGAGCACACTGTTCACCCGTCGGAGCTCTGTTTCGCGCCAGATCACAGAGGAAGAAGAAGAGGAGGGAAGGGGGTCCCTCCCTCTGGCAAGGCATTCAATGCCCGTCCAACGGGCCACTGAACGACGCTCGCGTGAGGAGTTACCCACCGGGCAAAGCTCGGGCTTGGCCAATGGACCGGCGTGAGGACGCAAGTCCCGTCGCCTCGAGCACGAAGCATTCAATGCTCGCGTGTCTGTCTCGCGCTCAGGACGACACCGCGATGGTAGCAGGCCGTCGACGTCGACCTCGACCTCGGCCAACCTCGTGAAGACATGCTGTTACCCTCCTGCCCCCCTATAGGTAGCCTCGTGATGGTTCCGAGCGGGAAAATAAAAAAGAGAGATGAAGAATAGGAGGGAGCG